>JAWNMY010000001.1:8865000-9465000 GCA_035043505.1 Drosophila setosimentum
TGCTCAAAGCTCAGCTTGCATAAATATGTATTTACGTAATATCTTCTAGAATCTATATCCGATCGTAAGGCAAATTAATGCAAGTGTTTTCTTTATTTAAATTTGTAATTAATTAGTCAGTGCTAGCAGAAAAAAAAACAACATTTTTGCCACACACTGTTCAGCAACATCTTTAGTTTAAGGTCCAGTTCACTCAACAAAAGTTGAGCAAATGCTTCAAATCTTTTAAGGAATTAAATTATTTAAAGAGTATGTTCGCATAGCGAAAAAAAGGAAAAAAATTTAACGTTGAACCAGTTTACAGACTAATTTCACTCATGTTGGAACAACAACAACTTAAAGAAGAATATATTATAAAGTTTATAATACTCATTTCATATTTTTCGCCCTCCTTTTTAAAAACAAATGCTAAAAACCAATCCCAAAACGATTGATTGAATGACTGACTGAATTTTGACGTAAAAACCTCCAAAAAAAAAAAATATATATATATATATAAAAATAAAATGACCAAATTCAAAAATTAAAAATGCCAAAACAAAAAACACAATCTATTATATATATATAATTAAATATGTAATTCGCGTAAAATCTCAACTCACCTACAGATTTCAGTACCGGTAAGAAAGTGTATATTCATTTAAATGTATTGGCAAACAACAAAAATTAAAGACAGTGTTCTGTTATGTCTCCCAATTCACACACCAAATTTCCCCAATAAACCCACACACCCCGCTCTCAAACCCACCACTACCTATGCCACCATCTTTGAAAAGACAATTGTAATTATTTTTTGCATTTCTTTTTTGTTTTTGTATTCTTCTTTCCCACGCTTTTGTTGTTTATATATTTATCGATAATATATCGATTACGCGTTAGAACAATGTTTTGAATAATTTTCTTCTAAAAATAAGGCATTTACAAATTACAAATTTAATTATTACTTGTCGCATCTGTGTATATATATTTAAATACATATGTATACATGGAAGTAAGTATGTACGATAACTGTGAGTGTGAGTGTGTGTGTGCGTATGTGTTTATATATATATATTTCTATATATAACTTATGTAATTCACCTCATTCTTTCTTACTCTTATTCTTGAATGTATGTTTGTTCTCTGTAGTTGCATTGCCAGTATTTGTAACTGTTCTCTATGTTTTACACACAAATATATAAGAGTACATTGAAAATAAAAATGGCACCAAAAAAAATTCAATTTTCTTAAAAAAAAAAAAATTAAAAAAAAGTATTACATGTGTGGGTGAATCTGTGTGAACAACAGTTATTTTATTAAATTTTGCTATTTAATTGGGTTTGATTTGAGCAAAAAAATCGGAGAATTGAGCAAAACTATCTTTTAGCTGCTTTCTGTGCAACACTGGGCACCACATGCCATCAAGCAATTAATGTGGCCAGAATATATTCTTACCCATCCTAGTTATCGAAATGTGCTCTTATCGATTTTATAACTGCATTCTTTGCTTTTCAACTGAACTTCTAAACTCTTTAACATATCAAAAAACACAAAAATTGTTAAAAATATTCGATTAATTTACTTTTTATATATACTTAATTAATTTTCTTATGTATCACAATTGGAAAGCAATGGATTGTTGACTTAGTTAAAAAAATTGTCTAAAGAAAAGAAATATCAATTAAACATTTTTGTGGTGACTAAAAATCCATCACGGTTACAAATGCACCACAACGTGCTGCGGTCTTGTTATTTTTTGTTATGTCTTACATTTGTAATATTTTGACATAGCTGTGTGCATTTTACGCGTGCTTTTTTCGACTTTATTGAATGTCTACTGTAAATGACTGTCGCCTTTTTCATGTTTCGATTTCGTTTCGTTTGTAAACTACTTCTTCTATCTACATAATGTTTGTTGTTGTTGCATTTTCAATTCAGGTTTTGGTTTGCTTCATTTGATATCTTTTACTTGTTTTTTTTTTATGGGCATACATGCATATGTGAGTAAGAGAGAGACGACATGTATGTATCTATTATGCATTCCACCATACCACATATGTACTCATTTTGGTGGCATTTGTTAAGCTTCCCAGTTGCGATAATATCGATATTCAAAAGTCGTTCTTTTGTCGGGTATAATGATTTATTTTAATCGTCGACGTCGCGGTCAAAGAAAGCATCTTTGAAATAAATTCTTGATTTATTTTTCAATATATATAAATAGTTAGTATATATATAACAAATACATGTACACATGCGCATACCTTTTATATATATTTTTTTTTCCATTTGATTATGATTATGATATTAAGTTGTATCTGATTTTAATTATTTGTTTATTTTTTTGTTGTTTTTGGTGACAATTTAAATAAATAAGTATATAATTAATAAATTAGCTTTCAAATTTGTTTTAATTATTGCGAAAGTAATTATCAGAAATGTGTTAATTTTTGTAATTTTTAAGCCGGCGGAACCAATACGAGAGACTGAAGTGTAATTTGACATATTTGCAATAATAAGCAACACAGAAGTACATATTTACGTACATATATATTTCACGTAATGTTCAATATACACGCATACAACTCACAGAGACACACACACAGACACACAATCGGAAATGAGAATGGTTAAAATAGAAGAAATTAAAACAAACAAAAATGGAAACATACAAAAGACGCAGGCATGCAATACATGCATATGTATGTGTGTGTGTGCGTAGCGAGAAAGCAAAATTGTAGGTGAAATAGAAAACGACATATGTATGTGTGTTATTATGTGTGTACACAAATGTGCATATATAACAATGTATGTATTTAGTATTAGTATAATTTTTCGAATATATATATGTAGCAATTAGAATCATATTAAAGTCTTTTGTAGTTAGGATTTAGACCGCTCCAAAATGTTGTATGTATATATATATATATATATATGTATGTATATATTTATATGTACGTATATAATTATATATGTCAAATTTGTGGCGGCGAGATTAAAAAGCAAACCAAAGAATTATTTAATATGTACAAGAACAAACAAGAAATACTCAACACTTGCAAATAAACACAGCTAATAATAAACCAAGTAACCAAAGAATTTAAATTGTTCATAAAAAAAGTCCATGTGTGTGTGTTGTGTGTCGAAAAGAAATGGCGTTTTAGTTTGGCAGTTGATTTTTGGCTGGAGTTATCGCAAATATATACATACAAATTCACCATACTTACATACGCAAACAAAACATTGAAAATGGCAACTATGCAAAACGGCGGACGGGCAAAGCAAAACTCAAATTGGCATATTTAGCTTAGCAACAACAAGAGCAACCACCATAGACACAACCCATGCTAATGTTAGTAAGCTGATGCGACGGCGATAAATAAATTTAGATAATATATAACTGCAAACAACAATTCAACAAAGGCAAAAAAAAAACAGCATCAAATCAAAATAACAACTTTAACAATCGATAACAACAACAACAACTGCATCAACAACAACAGTACAAGGTCTTCTTTCTACCACTACTATCTGCTCTGTCAACTACTACTTTACTACTACTCTACTACTACTACTACTACTACTACTACTCTACTACCTCTATTCTACTACTATCAACAACACTTCTAACGAGCATTCAGAAACGTATGTAATATGAAATATGAATTCCATAAAAAAAAAACAACTACAACCACCCTTTCAAGGTAGATAAACAAATCAGCACGTCAAAGTAAATATTAAAATATGTTTCGTTTTTTACACACATTCCGACTTATGTATAAATGTGTGTGTATGTGTACATTAGAGATGGACCAACACCCGATTAAATTTTTAGCCTCCGCATGATCCTGCTGAGTATGAAAGAGATGGCGCGATCAACGACAAAGCTCGCACCTGCAAAACTTAACTGAAAGCGCAGCATTTTCCAAACTCAAAATGTTGAGTGCTCTATACAAATTTGAATTCACTTTAAAATCGATTTTTTTCTAGCAACAAATTTCCAGATTCTTCCACTGCAATAAGCAATTGTTATTTTGCCATAATACAAATAAATAATTCATCAGCTGCTCGGTAACTGTTATTAGCAGCTGTTAACATACTGTTATTTAGTGTCATTTGTACCCCTGTAGCATGTCACTGAAAACACATATATACAGTATGTCAATAAAGTGTTTGGACACACGTAAAATTTTTATCTCATTTCTTTTGCAAAAAAAAAGACCTGGACTCCTTGGGGGAGTGTCCCAAGTTATAAAAGAGCCCCTTTCGAGCAAATAACGTGAATCCCTTGGGGGCAGACACATCAAATGGATGTGCTCGTAAAAAGGTAGACTGAGATTAAGGAGTAATATTAAGTATTAAGTATACCAAAAGGTAATCTTCAAAATTTGAATCTTATCCATTACAGGATAGTTTAAGAAATGTACCGGTGTCAATGATTCATATTAAGTGAGGCAACTGTTCTATCGCAGCAAAGGTTCCATGTATTTGGACAAGCAAAAGTCACTTTTCAGTACTTATTATTGTAGCAGCGGCTTTTTTCGTCCATCCATCATACGGTAGAAGCAGTTGCCTCACTGTTTCATGAGAAATATTTCTTAAGTTGTCCTGTAATGGATAAAATCCAAATTTTGGGGGTTACCTTCCACTATACTTACACATGTGCAAGACAAAAAAAAATCATTTCTAACGGGATCGCCCGAAAAGAGAATTGCAACATCGTAATTAGTCGTGGTCCAAACACTTTATTGACAGCAAAAGTATTGTATCATTTTGGTTTTTATTATTTCACAATTATATAAATTAATGAATCTTGTTAATTTTTTTGTTGAATAGTTTAAAGAAGAAGTTGAAAAATAAGATAATAAATAAAAGTCAATAATAAAACTCTTTTTTCTCAAAAGAAATGAGAAAAATAAATTTACCTGTGTCCAAAAACTTTATTGACAAACTGTGCGGACGTAAAGTAAAGTTCTATTACCATTTTCCTTCTGCCTTTAGTTTTACATACCTCTGCTCTGTTAAGCATCTTGTCTGTTAGTTTTTTGCAAGCAATCAACAAATTCGATCGACCAATCAGCTCGACTCTGCTCTGAATGAAACATGGCGTCGCCTGGTATGAGCAGGGTGTGGGGAGGGGTACAACGACCAGACGCCATCTTTAGTAATTAGCGAGTATGTGTGTGAGTGTGTGTGTGCTCGTTTTTTTTGCTGGTAAGACACTTATGTCTGTATGTATTTAAGTGTTTTATTTTATTATTTACATCTAAATATATTTTTGCTTGCGTTACTGGTCGATTTTCTTATATATATTGTAGAAGCTGTAGTGACACTAACACAAATACCTAATGTAAACATATGTATGTATGTTAAAATATACATATGTATATGTACAGTGCAACATTTCTTGTTTTAAATTTTGTGCAACGCCACCTTATGGACATATATTTGTTGTATATTTATGGTTGTACATTATGCATGTATGTTCGTGTACGTACAGCAATTAGAGTTACATTTCGGACCCCTCCCTCAGCTCTCCTCACTAATTCCACTTGTGTATGTGTGTATGTATGCGCAATACTTTATCTGCTGCTTCTTCTGCTTTCCTCTGCTATTCTGTGCCTTTTTTCATGAAATCTTAACAAATTTCCACTGTTTCCTATTATTTAATTTTTACAATACCAATCAACAGTTTCAGCAGCAGTAAATTAATAAATAGTGTTACAAAGTGTACGAAAGAAAAAATGTCCCCTGTCCTTTGCCAAAAATTGCATGCTAATAAAAAAAAGCGCTTTTTCAAATAGGGAAATGGACAAAAGAAACACATGATGATCCACCACCTTTCCCCGATCCACCCTCTCGTTATATATTTGTATTGTTTATTATGTGATTACTATAATTAGTGTCTTAATCTAAAAAAAAAAATAATTAATTTGACTTTGTTTAAGTTACGACATGTACAAACATGCATACGCTGTGTGTGTGTGAGCACGTGTGTATTTACTAGGTCTGCAAATGTACTCACTACTCAGAATGGTAAGATACTTAGTACTAGTACCAAAAACTACTTGGTTCTCAGTACTCCCAAAAGTGCTCACACACACACACACACACAAACACACATGCAATTGCGCTATGCATGCTTGGACATGTTTTGTAAATAGCGTTTATTGTTATAAATATATATTGTGTGCTATTTAATTATGATTATGATTGTTATTACTGCTACATGTTTGTTTATTATGTTTATCACCCCCTCCCCCCGATCCCCCCGTTCTGTTCGTCTGTTGTCTAATTTCGTTTGGATTTCAGTTGCGGGTGATTCGTGCTTTCCGCTCGAACCTGGAAGATCTAAGCGAACGCCGCTCGATGCACAGTTTGCACAGCTTGCGTACGCCACGGACGGCAGCCAGTAATGCTGCTGTCGGTCATCCGCTCTACAATTTAAATCTGTTGAGCCCCAATTACAGCAGCAGCGTCAGCAAACAGCAGCACTCGCAGTCGCAGTCAACGCAGAAGCCAACGTCGCAGCAGCAACAGCAGCAGCATGTTTCAAACGCAACCCTGTCTCCGCTGCCTGCAGACATATCTTACATTGACGAAGATCCGCAGCAGCAGTCGCAGTCACAGCAACAACGCAATTTACAAAATGGCTGCCCAACTACCTCAACACACACAAACACAAATTCATCCGCTTCACATTCATTTTCGCCGGCTGCTGGTGGCGGCGACGGTAGCGGCTTCTCTAATGTCGTCCGTAATTTGCAGCAACTGAGCGAACAGCACAAAAATGGACAGAACGAAACACGAATTTAAAGAAGAAAACAAAACAAGAAAACTCGACATGCTTGTTGTGTAGAAACGTAACTCACACACATACACAAATCTATCGCCATGAGTTACACACACACAGACACACATTCATATCTATATACACACATATATAGTTGCCGATTAGTCAGAGTGTGTTCTTTTATTTTGTTCTTATTTCTGCTGTTGCCCGATAATTATGTACTTTAATTAAGATAATTAATCTAACAATTAACGTTTAACGCTTAGCAACAATCTTTGTTATATACATGTATATTTAAACGCATGATTTTTTATACTTTTAATTTTTTGTTTTTGTATAAATATCATTAATAATATTACTATTATATTATTGTGGTACTCGTATTACTAACTTAATGAACAAAATACCAACAACAACATTTTTGCATCTTTATTTGCCTGGCGTGCGTGTGATTGTGTGCGTGCGTGCTGTGAATGGGCTAATGGAAGAGAACAGTTACAGTTTTGCATTTATTCTAGGGTGGCTGTGGATCATTCGAGCAGTGATGGCAAGTACCAAAAAAAAATAATGGATAATAAAGCAAAAAATTAAAAATATTAGTAAAAAGTACCAGTTGCATTACAATTTCAGTACCCAATATTAAAAAATATTTAGGTCCACCCTAATCTACACATATACATATATTAATATGTGTTATTGTTAGGCGCAACAATTGACATCAATTTCATTTCATGCAAGCAAAATGTATACCCCAATATTTATTAGTGTGCTTTTGTTTTGTAAGAAATATATATATATTTATAGATATATATATTTATTTATTATATTAAACTTGCTTTTTATGTATAATTTGTATCCATATTTTGCGCATTTTAAATCGGGTCTTAACCAAAATACTTTTATCTATATTTTCATATTTGATTTACACACATTTTGCGTTTGCTCTCATGACAGTGGGCGCATTTAGAGGTTTCCAAGCGTTTTGCTTAAGGCCTGATTAACACATAACACATAACACATAAACTTGTTAGTTTCAAATATGGTAGTTTTAAGGCTTGAGGGTTTAAAAACAATTATTAAAAATAAAATTTCATTGCAAAACACGAATAGTTTGCCAAACAACTTAGTTTTGCCTACGCTGCTGCTGTTTGTCGTAACGTGCAACGATCTTGTTCAACATGTATGAAGCGTGCTAACCATCATGCAAAACTATCGCCAACGAACATCGAATACGCACACACATAAACACATAAACATGTATTTCAGAGTATTCGCCCATCTGCTGACTTTCAATGTACACACATACACACATATATTTAATTATGTATGTATTTAAATTGCGACTTGTGAATATATATATGTATATATATATGTATATGTTTTATTTTATGTATATATATAGTATATACATATTATTGTAGAGTTCATACATCAATATTTACATATATATATTTACATTAATGTATGTACATATTTTTAAACTGCGTGTTTTTTAATTTTATTTATTATTTTATTATTTTTGTTTGTTGTAGACTCTGGTTTTAGTCCCCACACACACATACACACATATATACACTTATATACCTATCCACTTCTGTCCATTCCCCCCCCCCCCCCTTGCCAAAAGAAATACCTATTTATTTAATAGTTATGTTGTATATGTATGTAAATATATGCATACATACACACATGACTATTTAAAGTACTTGAAAAATACTCACATGCATACAGTATGTGCAATTATATTCGTATGTACGTATGCAAGTAAGTATATCGATAATTCTTTCAACTAGTAGTAGAAGAAAAATTCTTTAACTATTTTTAATCACAACAAAAAATTAACACTTAAAATTAACATAACTCTCAACCTATGTTTCTCTTCTTCCCCCACTTATTTATTTCTTTCGTTTAAATATACATTCCATTTTTTTGCTTTCTGTCTCTCTCTCTCTCTCTCTTTCTCTCTCTCTTCAATTTTTAAAGGTAATAGGCGGCGAGTTGCAAGAACGCCTGATTCCGGTTCCATATAGCAAGAGCAACACTGATCAAGCTGTAAGACTTCTTTCCTTATTTTTACCTATCTACCTATTCGACCCATTTAAACCTTTTTGATCTATTTAACCCATTTAATCTACCTGCTATTTTAACAACCTGCTACACAATTAAATATTTAATTATTATGTACACAGTGTCTAACAAACTCAGATAGCTCTGCAGTCGGAAATTATCGACTATGACCATACTCTGTTCCCATAAACGAAATTCCTTATATCTATTCACAATGTGAGACATACATACATATATCTTACAGTTTATATTGTTTACACAAGATGGATCAGTTTGGATTTTAATTAGAATATGCAAAAAAAAATATTTTGATTTATAGAATAGTTTCAGATTTTTTTTATTTTTTTTTATTTTGTAATGTTTTATATTTCAATTTGTGCTTGCATAAGCAATAATTTAGTTTGTAAAGTAATTATTTATTCATTATTTATTATTAAATTGCATTTTGTATATATATTAATTAGAAAAGGCTTCAAAATTAATTTACATTTATTGTTAAATACTTCTGGTTTTTTTTATATATAAACTTTGAATTTTAATTCATTGATTTCAGATTTTTTATACGGGTCTCCTTTTTTAATATTAATTATAAAATTGATAACTATAATTCCGTTTTTTTTTTATATATAGTTATATTTTTAATTAAATTAAAATATTTTTTTCAGTGTTTTTATTTGTAATATTTTGTATATATTTAGAATATTAAATTATTAATTCACTTAAAATTATTTACTATATATTTGCTGCATTTTTGAGTATGTGTTGAAGCAAATATTCTAATTAAATTACAAGCAGAAACTTCAAAATAATTATATTAAAAAATATATAAACAAGTAAGAGTGCTGTAGTCGAGTGAACTCGACTACGATATACCCTGAACCCAGTTATTAAAAATATTCAATTATTATTAGCAAATTCCCCTTTAACAAGATTTGCACTAAAATGCGAGCAGCTCTGCAGGAGCCCTTTGTCGACAAATACGTGAAACACGCAATACACACAGAAACATATTCAGGCTCGCGTCGATTATCATGCCATCTCTTTCTCACACATGCGCTCGCATAATTATGCATTCAGAAAATGCTGGCGGCTGCTGATAGAAATGAGATCAATATGAAAATATATTTTCGACTATAACTTGGGTGTTTCCGATGTTGATGAAATTTGGGCAGTTGATCAATAGTATGCATATGCATATTATGTATTAATTAGATGATTCTGCATTTAAAATTGTGGCATTTTTTGCTATCGGAAATTTAATTTATCGATATTCGATAAAGGGAGGCAGATATCGATCAAATATCGCAAACTTGATCTGCGTCTGGTATACGAGAACCTATATTCCAAATTTGAAGTCTCTAACTCTTACAGTCTCTGAGGTCTGCGTGTTCATACAGACGGACGGACAGACGGATGGAAATGGCTCGACTATTGATCCTAACCAAGAATATATATACTTTGTGGGGTCGGAGATGCTTCCTTCTGCCTGTTACATACATTTGCACAAAACCATTATACCCTTTTTACCAATTTTTAATGGGTTCCGGGTATAAAAAAGGCCACTCAGATCCAAACCAAACTTGAACCAAGTCCGCTCCTCAAAATTCAAACGCAAAATATGCTTTGGATATAATTGCTGATTGATATACCGATCAATATCGTTTGTGTTGTTTTCGATTATTGATGGTCCCAGAAACTTTATTCCAAAAGAAAGCCAAAAATGAACTTGAATTTAGATTTAGACTAAGTTGTATGCAGATAAATATAATTATATATATATATATAAGTATGGCTGGCATGAAGAGTCGAGAAACGCTTTAATAATAAAGAATTTCATACATGTGTGTCTGCAGAATTATGTTTTGATAGAGCCGAACATCAAACCGCCGCTTAGTATCAAACTTGACTGTCATACTCGCATGTCGTCCAACCTGCAGAATATCGAAGCGTGCCTAATTTGATGACGCTCTTGCTTTTTGGTTAATTTCTTCTTGTTTCTTTTCTTTATTTGTTTTTTCTTTCGCTTTGCGCACAAGTTATGCATGCTATTTTACTGTACGAATTTTTACATTGTCTGCATATGTAAATAAACACAATTAATACAATACATACATCCGAAAATACATACATATAAGTATATATATTTATTATTATAAGATAAATATATTTAAATAAACTGGCAATTCTACCCTTGTCCGTCCGCCTGTTTCGCATGTTTTTTACACACACACAACATACACATTGCACTCATTTCAGCTGTTTCTTTTCTTTTTGTTTTCTTTATATTATTATGATCTCTCTTGTGTGAGAGTTTGTATGTGTATGTGTGCATCTTGCATTTCTTCCGTTGTGACTCTCTCTGGCTGCCTATCTCTCTGTCTCTGTCTGTTAAGAATAAATAACTGTAACACCATATATAAATATATTGTTGTCTCTGTCTTTATCTTGTCACTGTTCTCGGTGTTGTTCTTTTCTTTTTTTTCATTTCTCTTCTTCAAACGCGTAACGTAACGTAATGCGTGACGGAATAGATACGAGTGGTGAATGCGTTTCGGCAAGGCCTCGACGCCCGTTACGGTGAGCACACGAACACGTCGCTGGCGGAGGTGCTGCGCAAGCAGACATCGCTGAGCAAACGTTTGTCGGAGACGTCATCGATCGATTATGCCGATAATATACCAGATGAGCTGCACATACCCGAAATCGATGTTGAGCGTCTCTCATCCCACAGTCACACCGAAACGGCCGTTTAAGAACCAAGCCAACCAAATCAAAACCAAAAATCGCAAAAACAAAACCAAAAAATAAAACCAAATTTAACAACCAGAACTCATTCAAACAACCATCGCATTCATCTCCACTTACGCATATGTGCATACATCTACTGTGAACTTAAGCGCACATACACACACATGTACTTATAAGGCAAACAAGCAGGCAAGAAAGAGAGCGCGCCTAAGCGCAGCTGTAATTATGTTAGGCATGTTGTCTCGCTGTCTCTTAAAGCAGCTCTCTTAGTTTATAATGTTGATGACGTTGTGCGGTTAGTGATGGCACATTTGCAAATTACATACATGCATACATATAAGCATTTATGTTTGCATACGTGTGTAGGTGTGCTTAGGTACGTGTGCATGTGTATGTGTTGGCTGTTTGTTTAATGGAACGCTTGAAATCAGCCACAAGGCCTTTAATTATTGATATTAAGATATTAAACACAATTACACATGTGTTAAGGGAGAAAACTTAATTCGAGTGGCCTAAAAAATACTCCAAATTGAAATAATTATAAAAATACATATATACAAAAACAAACACTGACGAGAATGAAAAACAAGAAAAAAAGAAAACAAAACCAACTGCGTTAAAGCCAAGTCGCCTATACTCAAGTCATTAATATTATTATTACATACATAATACATACATAATAAAAAAAATAAAAACTCTAAAATTAATTTTGACTCGCTGATTTACTTTTTTTGGTATTTCCGCAATTGGAAGTGGGAAATAAGAAAACAAAAATATATAGAGGCTTTAAGTCTTTAAATATGTACAACTGCACAAGTATGAACGCAGAGCTTGAATATATGATGTATTATCTTCAAGAATAATTATCCGATCGTAAGTTAAAGTATTCAACTGCTTTTTAATATTTAACGAGGTAATTAATTACTTAGGATTATTCAAACAAATCATACATATTTCAAGACAGCTTAAATTACTCAGCAGCCGTCTCAAATTTAAGTAAACACAGCCGTTCGCCAACATTTCAAGTTTAAGGATCAGTTTACTCAACGGTTTCGGTATAGTTTGATTTAATAGGAACTGATTATTGTGCGCCGTGATTGATCCTCAGGGTTGGCTTTAATGTTAAGCAAACAAATTTATTTAAAGCCAGGGCGAATCGATTCCCAATCGATTAATTGCGGCTAATCGATATCGCTTATCACAATTCAAAGCTGATTATTCATTATTTAATTAAATGACTAACAAGTGTATATTGCGCGTAAGCCCTACATTATAACTTATAAATATATACAAATTACGAATTTAATGCTAGCTATGAATGCATCAAGTTTTTCTGACGTTTCATTTGTTTAATGCTGATGCCCAAAGGTAATGACCAGGGGCAGCAAGGCACCACAGATCATAATGATGAGTTCACCATAGCGGAGCCCTGGTTTGCTGCTGCTGTGAATCTGAACACCACCAGCAGAGTCAATGCCTGCTTCGCTGCGTGATTCCTCCAGCGCATGATACTCATACGAACTGGAACCGGAACCAGTGCCACTCTTTCGATGCGTTCCACCTTGCTGATGGCCCTGCGTTAACTCTGGCAAAACATGCACCGTTGCCACATACAAAAAAGTGCCCGCCGAAAAAAGCATGGCAATCCCAGTGGCGTTCACCGAATTCAAAGTTTCCTTCTGCTCCTGCCCAATGCCAAAATATGTGAGCAACGTCAGCAGCGGCGCCGACAGCGAAAATATGCCCAAATGTCGGCGTATCTGTTGCCTTTCCACTTTCTCGTGCAGCAGAAAACTGACCAAACCAAATGCGGCCGGCGCCTTGTGCAACATTATGGCAAGGAAAACAATAATTTCCACATCCTGGTGACTGGTGGTGGCTGCAGCGCCCAAAGCGACTCCATCGGCTGAAAATTGCAACAAAGAAAGTCAAATTCAAAGGAGAGAAACGAGAACAAATTCAGTCCGCCCACCTGCCGCGTGCACGACCAGACCCAGTGTGGCCGTAATATTTTTATCGTTATCGCTGCCCGTCGTCTGGCGCTGCGACACCTGATCAACAAGCATCATGAAAACAAAGCCCAACACCAGCGACAAGCCAATTGTACGCGAATAATCCATTTGCGGTGGCGCCACCAAAATGCCCGTTGTGCTTGCATCCGCTGCTTGTGGCAACTGCTGCCGCCTGCTATCCATATACAGGGATCTTATGCCCTCGGGTATAATTACAGTTAGCGCTGTGCCCACCAGCAAACCTGCACCCAATACGGTCACACATTTTAGTTTCTCCTGCAAAAATAAATTGTAGCCATAAATATTTATATGTATTTTATTTGTATTTTTTTGTGCGGTTTTCTGCATACCTCACTCAGTTTCATGACCAGCGGTATGCTGCCAGCTAAATAGGAGCCAACCAGCATTACAATTACCAGCAATATTAGTATTATAGTCTCCTCGGCCATGTTTGTTTCTCTTTCTATCTTTTGTTAGTTTTTGTTGCCAACTCAACTATTTGTTTTCGTGTATTGTTTTGTGTTAATTTTGTATTTTTAGCGTTTGGTATGTTTATGGGAACAGCAAATGGTCACACTTCAGCCATGCATACTCGTTCCGTCGTACATTTGTTTGTGTGCGCACGAATCGGTCAGTCGTTCATTTACACTTATTTTTTTAAATTTATTTATATATTAATATTAAAAACAATAATTTATAATACAAGAAATTTGCTGATTCTTCACCAACTCACTAATTGCCATCTCTAATGTGAGCAAGCCAATTACCAAACTATCGTTGCACAACGATAGTTATCACTGCAGTAAATATGCACAGTTTGTATCGCTGTTGCTATCGATGTTTTACAATCTTTATTGGCATTAACAAAAAAAAAATTAAGCAAAGTAAGAGGATAATTGTTAATAACAACCACAAAAACCAACTGGTATGTTAATAAATACAATGTTTATGTGCTAATTGAAACATAATGAAATCAACAAAAACTTTTAATCCAATTCTATGTACATACAAACTATATATATACATATATATTTATATATACAGATGTAAATATACATATGTGTTATTTACTTTATTTTTTTTGTTTTTATTGTTGTAGCTACTTAACAAAGGAAGGTTCATTTAAGCAGTCAAAGTTGGCTGCTCTTGCATATGCTTATGTATGTGTGTTTGAATAAATCTATGTATAATTAAAATGTAATAAAGTACCATTTTATTCACATATACAGTGTATGTGTGTAATTACTACATGGACTAATCGAGTACTCAGCATTATTTGTTACCTAATTCGGTACAGGGATAATTTACTGCTGGATTTGTATATTTAATAAGTATATTTAAATTTATAATAAATATTAAAATTTTATTGTCTTCGCCCGCAGTCAACGCATGTAAAATGGGTAATTGCTTGAAAATGAGCAGTCCAGATGACATTTCACTCTTGCGAGGCAGCGATAGCATCATTAGCGCACAGGACAACGGACCAATGCCAATTTATCAGGTGAGCCCCACCAGCTTGGGTAATTATCGTGGTATATATGTGTATTTTGTAGCAGGAGCCGATGCCACAACTGTTCTATCAAACGGTCAGTAGCAATACATCTGGTAACGCTGCCGCAACTGCCACTCACATGTCCGAAGAGGATCAAATAAAAATAGCAAAGCGCATTGGATTAGTTCAACATTTGCCGATTGGCACGTATGACAGCAGCTCAAAGAAAGCGGTACGCGAATGCGTCATTTGTATGGTGGAATTTTGCCACGAGGAAGCCGTTCGTTATTTGCCCTGCATGCATATTTATCATGTGAATTGCATCGACGATTGGTTAATGCGCAGTTTAACCTGCCCCAGTTGCTTGGAACCGGTGGATGCGGCTCTACTCACTAGCTATGAGACCACATAGCGTATATAAAATATGATTTTTATTGCGTTTGCACGCATGAGCTTTTATTATTATTATGAATATTATTCAAAAATCATAAGCGAGCGTCAGTTTTAAATACGTCACAACACGAACGGATGAGAAAGAGTGAGAGAGGCAAAGTGATCGCATGAGTAGCGAGGGAGCAGAGTGAATGCTTAAACAATTGTGACTCGCTAGCGAGCGAACGCATGAGAAAGCACTCAAAAAGGAATCGGAAAAAGAATAGAAAATAACACAAAGCTCGCCATTCAGAAAACAATCGAAAAAGGAAAACAAAAACAAAGCAATTCAGCTGAGATCAGGACATACATTTTTTTGGGGGATTTTTATACATATACCACATAACACACACACACATTGTTGTAAACAGTGCAAAAAACATTGTGTATTAATTTTTATTTGTTCGTTTTTAGTTTTTCAATTGACATAACGAACATGTAATTAAATTATGTATCAATCAAAAATAATAACTCGATCGGTGTACATATAAAACATTTAAATATCTGTAAAACGTTATTTAAAGCATAATTCTAAAATAAACATATAATTATTTACCCATAGTTTAGTATTGTTAAACATTAAAATAACAAATGCAGCCTTTATACTTGGTAATTTATTAATTATACCTTTCCTAAAATTATGAGTGTTGCCAAATTTGCTACAAAAGGGAGAAAGAAATATTAAAAGTAAGGGAATGTATTCTGGCCAAAATCGATTGGCAATTAGTCTTTATTAATACATATTTTTTATTTGTTTTTAATAGTTTTACTCATTTTTTACGGATGACAGTTTTGTGTTAAAAAGCCAAAGTGGCAGCACTGATATCACCTATCGAAATCAGTTGTAAGCTAGCTAAATTTAACATCGCTTATGAGCAACAGCAAATTGAGCAAACGGACAACTAATGTGCTGTAACGAGTGTGTGAAGCAGCGAGTAACGTTTTAAATGCAACTCTTTAATGTGAAGAGTAACTGAGCACTTTAAATAAAAACCATTAGTTTCGTAATTTTTTAAAATGTTGATGTTGTATAAATTGTAGTATTTTATATAAAAGTAGCATATATATATATATATATATATATAAAGTGTTTTTCCCCTCTTTTTCCAATTTGCTGAAATTAAGTATTGTGGGACGTGCGGTGACTTGAAATGTGAAGAAGGAAAAACAATATTCAAGAAAATGGAACTACGTTGCTAACAAAGACGAGTGTGATCAACTACGAGATACCCTGCAATCAGCTGTTACATATATTAAATATTAGTTTGAAAAATATGTGAATAGTTTTCAATTATTACTTGGGTATTTCTTATGCGATCTTGATGTTATTTATGCATCGATATATATCGATAAACGTAATAAACTTAAACTGCGCGGGGTTTAAAAATCTTTATCAAATTTCTCTATATATTCAGCAATTTCCGAATTTTTGTAGATTTGAAGAAATTACGTTACTTATGTTTTTAATTATTTAATTACGCATTAAATCATGTTATACACTTTTTGGCGATGACTGTTGCATAATCTAGGAGTGAATTAATAAACCCATTTAAAATATATATATATAAAATATTAATGGGCGATTCAACCACCAAAAAGGCATGTGGTAATTTTTTTTTTAGCGGCGCAGACGCATTTGTAAGAACGAGTTGAATGGGGATAAAGATAGATGAAGAAAAATAAGAGAAAAGAATAAGAAGAAATATTGTTCGGACCGTGCCACAGTATTGAGTGAGTATTGAGCTGTAGCAGCCACAATTTTGCTGGAGTTATTTTTTGAAAAAGCTATTCGCTATTCGCAATTTGTAATAAATTTGCAATAGTTTTTAAATTTGAATCTGTCTATTTTCAATATGAATTTAATTCCGCCTCGAAGGCGTTTCACATTCAAAACAAATGGGGTTTTCACCATTTTTTTGGTTGTTTTGTTGCAACAAGTTGTTGTCATTCGAGCGCACAGTGAACTCCCGGATCGTGAACATATGGCAGCTGTGCAGGATATGCAGAATTTGCAGGACATTAATATGGATGCGTTGAACATCTTTTTTGGTTCGTAAAATGATTAAAAATTGATATACGGTATATAGGTGAAAAGTGTCCCACTCTATTTAATTTGATTTCAACTATTACCTTTTTGTTTTCTATTCTACTTAATTCCATTTATTTTTTGCATATTCCTTGATTGATATTTAAAATCTTAAACTTGTGTTTTGTTAAATATCCCCAGAAATTTATATACTTTATTTTATATATTTTTTTCTGGTTTTCACAATCCGTTTTATATATGATTACTTCCAGATTTATTTATTATAATTAATGTTATTTTAATTTTACTTATTTGTTTTAAGTTTTATATTTTTAATTTTTAAATGCGTTCCTTCCTTTTATTTCAATTCGTCACATTTTCGATTATGAAAACCTTTTCAAAAACTGTAGACATTAGATAAATATAATAAATAAATAATACAAATATAAAGTATAAAAATAAATGATAAAATTGTAGATTGTTCTCAGTTGGTAGACTGCAAAGCCTACGTTAAATAATAAATAAGTTAAATTGAAAAAAATACAAACAAAAAATTGCTTAATGTTAATTAATTATTCTTAATTAAACATAAATTGCAAATTGTTTTTCTAGGCAACAAATATTCTGGAATTGCTTCAAATGCATTTGATGATCCCAACACATTTCCAGCTTCAAGCATTGATAAGTACGAATATATAAAACAAGCAAAATATACATATATATATATATATTTTATATGTGATTTTAAAATTTTTTCTGCTCATTTAAAATGTTTATTCGTTAAGACATTAAATATTTATTATATATTTCGTTGACATTCAGCTAATAATAATCGATATCGAGTTTGATCAATAATCGCTTACTCCATAAACAGACGTCGCTCCTTCTCGTCCCGGGTCCCTGCCTATAGGAAGGGTTGCATTCGACGGAATGGGGCCTGTGACAATCGGCCAGGCGATTGTTGCTTCAGCAGCTCCTGTCGCTGTAATTTGTGGGGCAGCAATTGTCGATGCCAGCGCATGGGGCTCTTTCAGAAGTGGGGCTAAGTCGAGAATCGATAAGTCAACAATCGATCAAACGACAATCGATAAATCGAAATCAGAGAATTGAATGGAATGAGCAGCTAGTTGCATGCATTAAATACAATACAATACCAATTATTTGATATCTGTATTTAAAATTTAAATTTAACTCCTAAAATGACTATAAATGTTAATATGTATAAATGTATTAAATAAATATAAGCAGCTGCTTGTTGGCTGAAAGGCTGTCAATTAAATTAATGTTAATCGTTTCCTTTAAATTATAATAATCAGATCGGCAACTTGAACGATTCAACATTTTCTTGTTTTTCACATTTATTTGCATTTAAAATGAAACAAAAAAGACTATTCTCTACTTATGAATTGTTCTTCTTTTTAATTTAAAGCGAAATATGTGTGGTCGACATTAATTAAATGAGAAAGTAAAAGCATAAATATTATATTTTCTTTAAAGCGACATTCAAAGTATATTTAAATAAATAAAAACATAAATAATAATATACGTTTAAAATCGAACTGTGTGCTCTGCTGACAAGCAGGCCTTTATTTTATTTAATATTCTTAAACCTAAATACATTTGTTACTTATCTAACGCAGACGCAGAAGCTCTAAGGCGACTGGAATGTATCTCCTCTGCTATCCCTTAAAATAGCGCTCTGCAGGCCAGCCTCAAGCACCGATCCTTGACAATGGACGTGTACACACGTTTATACAGAAGGCCCGGGCAAACTGCATGCACGATTCAAAGACAACTTCAACTTCGTACGTACTAAACTTACCACCCCCCCCCCCCCCACCCACACACACACCTCCATGGACTCTGGTGGGGGCACTGATGTTGTAGCCCTCCAATGCAAAGATAGCGTACATCTTCGGGTATCGTAAGGACCACCAGCTTCAATGCATTGTTGGGGATACCATCTGGTCTGGTAACTTTTGTGTTCCTCTGGCTACCGCCATGAACTCCTCCGAAAGAACTTCCTGTATAAGCTCTGTTCTCCGAGTTAGATTGTGTTTCTCCAGACGTGGATGTTGGGGAAACAGCGTCGCCACAATATCGGCTAATTCCGTAGGGCAGGTCACCAGTGCGGTCTCCTGACCTCAAATGTTTTCTGCGACAACTTTATATGCGTGTTTCCCAAGCGTTCACATCTGCCTCCTCAGGTTTGTCCCATTGAATTTTGCCCGTACAAAGCTTACCTCAAATTACCGCTCTTCCTTGCTAGCCACATGCATCGATCGGCTTGTAAGGCTCGAATTTTAGGGCTACTTCTGTCTGGTTTTACTCTAACCTAACTAACTGTCTTTGCAGGGTCTCAAGTGCCTCGCAGTGGTTGAGCTTCACTTGCACTCACATACTCCATATTTTTTATATCGGTGTTGCTCCCTTTGCCGAGTGTTGCTGCCACTGCGGCTCCCGCTGGCATTACCTGGCCTGGCGATCATTCCCTCCGCATCTGCTAGGTTGCTCTTGCATTATTTTGCCAGGTGGCCAAATTCCAGGCATTTATAGCACTTAGTGTGGGTTACCCCTTATCGGAGTCTCGAGCCTCTCTAACCCATCAAAGTTTTCGGAATCCCACCTTCAGGGCAGTTCTCCCTTTTGCGTTCTGCTTGTTTTTCATACCGACTTGCACAGATTCTTATCTGCCCAAAACCTTGCGCCCTTCGCCTGAATCTGGATCGCGTCCGGCCTCGTTTTTTCATTCAGGACCGTGGTCATTTTGACCTTTATGGTTCTCCTCCAGCGAGATAGCACCTTCCATTGGTCAGTTTCCGCGGTCACGCTCGCTGGCTTGACCACGGTAGAGGCTTGCGTCTCTTGCTCCTTCCCAACATCGGCCTCGCCCTCTTGCTGTAAAGCCCATGCATCAGGAGCTCCTGTTTCCTCTTGGCTTCCATCGCTGTTCTAAATCTAAACAGCGGGGACTTCTGAAAGGACTGATTCGTCCTTATTACATCCTTTGCTCCGTCATCCAGCATTTCGACTATGCGCAGTATCTGCTGGCCTCGGTCTCTAAGGATCTTGCTGCTTCTTGCGAATGCATCGCTATTCTCCTTGTTAATTCAGCTGTTATTGTTGTTGATGTTGTTGTTTATGTGCATGTGTGTGTAAATGTGTGTGTATGTGTGTATGTGAGTAGCAATAGTTATCTGAAAGGTCGGAAAGAATCTGACCTATAATAATTGCAAACAGTTGTTTTTCTTTCTTCATATTTATTTATGTATATATATATATATATATATATATATATATATGTATTGTTTTTGTTTTTGTTGACAATTATTCGATAATAGGCTAATTCTATTGTTACAATAGAAAATTATTATTATTCATTATTATGTAATTAGATTATGCACAAAAATCATATTCAACAAATTTATAGTAAAAAACGAAAAAGTAAAACACAAACCAAAATAATGCAATTTATACACAGGTACTTATTATTTACAAAAAATGTAGGAATGTGCGCTTAATGACAATCTTACATTCCCAATGTAATTATAAATGTATATATATATTTGTATTTGTATATGTAAATGTATATGTGTATGTATATGTGTATATAGGTGATTATGGAATGTAATCCTTTGGTTCTTTTGGGGAAGCAAATTTGTATATTTAGTTTTTAGGATTTTTGTTTTTTGTACATCTGTACAGATTGTGTTTATGTCTATGATATATGATATATGTGATGCAAAAATAATATCATATTAGCTTAGAGTGAATATGTTTTGTTGTTGTTGTTGTTGTTAAACATGTATATGCTGTGGATAATTATGTTTATAATGCTATTTTAACGTATAAATTCTCCTAAATATGAATAAGCATGATTTGTGTTTACATTGAGCACATCTGTGTGTGTGTGTGTGTGTGTGTGTGAGAGAGAGTTAAGTGCCCATGGTCGGTTCCTGACGTATCTCCGATTTAAGCTTAACAAATTCCTTGGCAACCTCGTCGTTATTCCTTTGCGATAATATCCTTAAAATGGTCCAGCCAGTTTCATCCATTTCGATGCGGCGCTGCAGGGGTAGCCAGCATGCTACCGATCCCTGTTAAATATACAGATATATATATATATATATATTTTTTTTTTGTTATAATAAAAAAGTACATTATTTAATTCCGATTAATAAGATAAGGTATATTTAAACATTTATATACCTTTTCCGATATATCCTTGAGGGGTATCACTGCCACGCCCACAAGCCGATCATCACGGGCGAAACAATAGTCCTTGACGCAAATATGCAGCTCGAAGAAATCCAATTGCTCCTCATTGCCAATGGCACTAAAAAAAGAAATAAATATATTAATATATAAACATATAAAAATAAATACTTATTTAATTAATTAAATTAAATTGATTTAAATAATAAAATATTGCTTCTGGCTGTATTTAATTATTAATTAATAAAAATATAAATGAACACTAATATTTTAAATAAAAAAAAAATATATATAACTAGATATAGATAAATATATAGTTGAGTTGAGTGGTACTCACAAAC
Source organism: Drosophila setosimentum (assembly GCA_035043505.1). NCBI lineage: Eukaryota > Metazoa > Arthropoda > Insecta > Diptera > Drosophilidae > Drosophila > Drosophila setosimentum. The sequence goes on from JAWNMY010000001.1 coordinate 8,887,106, forward strand.
TGAAGGATTCATTGTATTTGGGCGACCAGTTGTTTGATTTTGATTTTGTTGCATACTTGCGCTTTTTGTCCTGCAGATGCGGTCCAATCAGATTTATCTCCACAAATGGCCTAAACATGCCAGAAGGTATTTGCCACTTCAGATCGTTGGCAGCCACAACTTCAAATGTGACAAAAGAAAACAAAAACGAAAAAATATCAGTTAAGAGAGCTCGAGTTGAATCGAGTTGAGATCAAGCGAAGACTATAAATGGGGCACACCCCATCTTGATGCAAGTTTATTAATACTATATATCTAAGGGACTATTTAAATTGCTAGCTTTGCCGAAGAAATCTTCAAGTCAAGCTCTTCTAGTCTCTGTGAATTTTAGAAAGTCTTCTCTTGCTTTTAGAAATCATTTCTTCCACAATTTGTAAGCTAGAAATTGAATTTTAAAAGGTATGTTACTGGTAACTCCCCATATCTCCCGTAATTTAAGAGCTTAAGAGCTTCAAGTACCGGCTACAGCCATCCTGTTCTACCAGCCTGTGCTACCTGTTATCAGCTGGTATTAGTTATAATATCAAAGTATAAAAGCAACGTAATGTAATTGCTGAACTTTGTTGATTTGGCTGCCTTTTTTTTCTGTTATAGGTATTACTTTTTACGACTTATTTACTGTATTTATATATATATATATATATATGTGTATATATATGGTACCTTTAACATTAACTTTATGCTCGCCAGTGCCCGGATGCGAGAATAGATCGATTTGCACTGAAATCTCGCCCACACTTTCCTCGGCATTCTCAGGATCAACTGTAGAATAAAGATATATTCGATTTTGTTGGTGCTGATTGATTGATTACAGATTACCTTCGTGCACTTGACTGGAGATGAACGTCTTGATGAGTGTGTCTGTCATTTGGGTGTATAAGCTGAGCGCGTAACGGAGACTTTGCAGTTCGGATGACTTCTCGAGGAAGGTCTTCTTCAGTCCATTGCCACCGGCATGGAAGTATTGTTTGATTGTGTCTAAGGCAACATCGAGTACAGCACATTGTTTGGGCGATAGATTCTTCTCCACCTCCTTTGATATGTCCATGACACCGCTAAGGGCACTTTTCACATCCTGCTTGCCAGCCATATGCGATTTGAACAATCGGCCCATATCTTCGATTTTTGCATTCGATGCCAGATTCTTTGCATTATCAGTTAGGTGCTTGAACATCATCTAAACATAATAATTCAATATTTTATCCATATCAACATTCATATTTCAATAGATTTCTAATTCAACTTATCTATTCATTTATTTAGTTTTGTATTTCAACAGTTTTACGATTTAAATATTATATAATTAATATTTATGATTAAACACATTTATAATGTAATTTAATTATTAATTTATTTCTTTATTCAATGTCAACTAAAGTCAGTCGTTACAAAAAATACAAAATGTAATAAAATTGAAATTCAATTAAATGCAAGATAACCTGCAAAATGATGTATATTCATTAAATAGAACTATTTATATGATAGTTGGGGGAAAATAATAATTGTCCAAGCAAAATGGTCCAACATTTGTTTGTAATGGCCCCATAGTCCATTTAATTTAATTTTATTGAATAGAGCCATACAAATTTACAATAAATGAACATAATAAAAATCAGAAAATTAGAAGCCATAAACTTTGCCTCGGTACAAAAAAAAAATCCGGCAAGGGAAATTTGTGGATCGTTAATTTGTGAATTTTGGAGCTCGCGCCCAAAAGTTAGCCGATACCGCCCCCGTGCGATATATCGCAACAAATTCAACCGTGATGTATGTTGTCCCCAGCACCCCCACTGCTACCACCTCTGCTGAGGAGAAGCTGCTGCTTCTAAGCTCCCGCTTCCTCCTTCTCTATTCGAGGTCGAGGAGCAAGAAGACGTGTCCCGCCACTTTATAAATATTAAATTATAAATTGAGTGGGCAAGAAAGAAAACCAAATCCAACATTTTCTTAAGCCATCCACGGCCTAAAAAGGAAGGGATCTTCATCGCTGATCGGAGCGGCAAATACGTTCACTGGCAAGGTAGTTATTTCACGACCAATTTAAAGTTATCAAAAAAACAACATTTTTCCCGGCACATGATTTCATTTGGTAGGAAAGTATATTGTTGGATTGCTGGATTCTAAACCACAAACACCCGTGATTGGCATCTATCCCATGGTGTCTATTTGGTTGTGGGCGTTGAGCAACAACAGAAGAACGTTTTGTTAATTGTGGTTCGAGGTTCAATCAAACCCCATTGGAGAAAATGTTTGAGGGAACCACCAATTATTTATTTCGCCCCGCAGAAACATAAATTGTTGCTATTTGTCGTGTTTGGAAATGCTGCATTCGCTTTGCGTTTGCCAGAGAGGTGTGGATTGAAGTGACTTAAAGTTCTCGCCTTAGCACGGTTCCCCAAGGCAGCATCCAATTTTTTTTTTGTGTGTTAAACTACGCCAAACCAACAAGAAAAACCAACAAAACAAAATAGTTAATAATAAATAAATAAATATAAAAAGCAAATATTTGGTTAGTTATAAATACAAATTTGTTGTTATCTGTGTTCTCAAGACAATTCAGTGCGCGATGAAAAAAAAAAAGAATACAAGTAGTAAATAAAACCTGTGGACAATGTTCAGTAAGTGAAAAGTGTGTATAACCTGGAAAACAGCCATTTCATTCCAGTTAAACAATATTGTTAAAAAAAAAATATATATATATATAAATTCAAACCCCATAAAACAAGCCCTCGAATCTACAATATCAACCCAAAAACAAACACAACAATTAACCTCAACAGCACCGTTAACGAGAAGGCCTTCATCGTGCGGTAACTTGGTTGAGTGATTGTGTTGTTTGTCCCACTGTACAGGCCAGCGCAGGCTTTTGCAGGTGTATGGACAAAACGACAAGAAACAAAGGGAAAGAGAGAGTAAGCAATAACTTGAGAGCGAGCTAAAACAAGCGTGAGCGTAAGCTTAGATAATTATTAAGCTCTAAAGCTCTTGCACTCTCCGCTCTCTTTGATATTGATGCTCTTGTGGTTTGATGAACTCTTACAATGTAACTTTTTAATGACGCTCTTTTCATTGTGTTCAGAGCTTTCGTCCCTTGCAAACATAAAGTAAAGTCTTTGATGATACATTTTTGAATTAAAGTAAAATTATCCCGCCCTTGTTAGACTACTGTTCTCTATAATCGCACATATATATACACTTATAAATTCGTACATATAAATAACAACTTTTTTCACAGCAGTGATACTGAATTGAGAACATGTGATTAGAAAAAAAAAAAAAAAAATGTATATATATATATATATATATATATATATAAAATCGAATATGTAATATCAAGAAATATATATCCAAATATTAATTTTAAGACTTCGTACACTACGCTACACACAAATCGATCTCAAAAAAAAAAAAAAAAATTTAAAATCTACCAATTAATTAAAAATGTTATCTATGAAGTTTAAACAATGAAATCAGCATTAAGTTAGGTTTAGCTTTTTAGATACCCTTCTTTTGCCATTAAAGCTTATAACGTTTTGAAGCTTATAAAATTAGAGCTTAAATTTTTGTTTCCGAGTCGTGGGGTCGTAAAATGTAAAATGAATTGAGATGCACATATGGGGATCTGCAATCACAATTACCCTTGCAGGTCATGGTCGGGTCGGGTGCAGAAGGTGTGCGTCGAATGACACCTAGACCACACCGCCGTCATGGCTACCGACGTGTTCTTGGTTCCCTCCCCCTTTAATTTTCCTTTTCTCCTTAATTTCCCTTTATCCCATTCCCCTATTTATTTTCGTTGATTATTTTTTTTCAGATCTTCGTGTTTCATTCGATTTGACCGGAAGGGTCAATTCAATTGAGTATTACCTAAAAGGGCTTTTAGGGACCCTATAAATAAAATTCACGTAGTGTGCCGAGATATGTCAACAAAAACCCCGCCCACCTTCCCGAACAGAGCTAGTTCGTTGACGGGTCCCGATCGTTCAATTATATCCGGCGAATGGAGAATTTCGGCAAGCATTGCCAAGTTTCTTCTAGCATTTTTATTTTTAAAAAATGTGAAACAACAATAAACATTACATGTTTCATGAATTGAAGAAAACCCAGAGAAACCCTAATCAGACAAAAAAAAAATAATTAGTATGAATTGGTAAAGTCTCACCAGAAGTACATGCGCAAAAGTTATTTAAGAGATAGGACGTTTAAAATTGAATTCTTAATTATTGAATTGGATGAATCTGAATTGACTACATAATAATAGAGTCCTTTAGAGAGAGTCCTTACAGAGTACTCGAAACGGTTCGTGCAAGGATTAATTGGTAGTACGACGATTAAAAGAAAGTGATAGTAAGTAACGAGCTGGTCTAGAACATAAAATTTATTTGGCTCATCAATCGATTTCACCATTTAACACATAACACCTAACATCAGACGACGATTAGTTGAGGAGTGAAGGTTAAGGAAGGAACAGTCTGTATGGGTGTATGGAGGCAGTACACACCCCAGTCAAAGCGACAAAATGCAAAAAGTAGGGAAGTCTTCCGCACAGATTCCAATCTACTTTATGAATATGATATTGCGGAGACCACACACAAGATCCATATTGCAGAATTGGACGTACAATAGAAGTGAAATGTATCCTAGTCTTATATAAGGGTCTTCGAATTACTTTGAACAACTGTTAATAAAACCAACAACTTGAAGAGCTTTCTTGATAGTCAATTTAATACGACTATCGAATTTGAACCGATGATCAAGAAGTAAACCTAAATCATTTACTTCGTTCGTGTAATTAACAATATGAGAAGAGATATAATTAAATGATATGACCTTCCACTTAGATCATTTTAAATGGAGAAAATTCATTTTACACCAAGCATTGAGAAGTCATATCATTATAATTAAGGACAATTTGGAAATACCCCTGTAGTTGTTTTTTACATCAAACTTTGAGCCATATTTATGGAGAGGAATAATAAGGGACTCCTTCCAAATAGCGGGGGAAAAATAATTTGAGTACAAATCCCGGAACTTCATCTGGACCTGGCGTTTGCCCAGGCTTGATTGAGTGTAGGTCGCCAGGAAGTGACTTTTTTTTTTATCATAATGCCATGAGATCTTTGAACACGCATAGGGTATATTGGGTGAAAATTTAGCAGTGGAATAGGTGGATTACAAATAATCAGCAATCAGATCGGCAATCAGCAATCGTGATCATTACGTTTCATATTTATAAAGTTATAGAACTGTCTGGGGTGCTGTGCAAATTTTAGCCCACATTGAAGAAGGTAATTATTATGACAACGCAAGTTATGAGTAATAAGAGGGGCTTTAGCAACCAAATATCGAGCGTAATCAAAAGGATTACTTGATATCCTAAACTTCTAATAATACCTAAACTGCACATTTTGTCAACCTGGCTAATTCCCGCGAAAACCAGGGAGGCCTATTAACCTTCACAGAATAATATATGTATAAAATGTTGATATTGCAATATCCATATTGGTGCATGAAATTAATTCTGATCCTGATCCTAATAATTGATTAAGTTTTACAAAATCTGCTTTACGGAAGCAACAATTCTTACGTATAGAAACCGTTGCTACAAAAGGCACAAGAATTGGGAGCTCTATAGTCAAATTGAGCGTTGGATTATACGGATCTTCAGAACAAACATGTGCAGCACAGTGAGAGATAATTCTACAAATAGGATCTGATATAGAAATACATATAATTTGAGGAATATTCAAGTCTACACAGACAATCAAATACTCTCTATCAGAAAGCATTGAGGAAATATATTTGATAGCGGATAGACGATTTAAATAGATAGAGGTATCTGATTGAGGTGGAATGTAGGAACATGAGATAAATAATGAAAAAGTATTATAAATTCAATTTTTTGGGAAAATGGAGAAATGGAGAAATAATCTGACGCTGGATCAGAGTCAACAGCAATCAGACTTCGACTATCCAAGCGTGATACGCGACCATATCTATAATAGGGGTGTATCTAATCTAGAAAAAATTAAATGATCGGATATGTCGGGTTGTGGCCACGTTTCGGTAAATACTAAAAAATCAAATTCAAAAGAAAGACTGTTAACATCTAGTTAAGAAAGTTTTATCTTAAGACAAAATTAGAAAAAGAGAAGAAGCAGCAGAAGGATCTAGAGGCAGTGTAATAGGATAGGTCGAGTACGTTTTTTACTTGTATATTACTTATTAACTTACTTATTATTCTTTGAATACTTTATATATTTAAATAGATTTATAATTTATGATTTAATTATGATTTTTATATTTCGATATGTATATTTCAATAGATTTATAATTTAATTATTATTTAAGTTCAATTTATATTTATACAAATATAGATTCATATTAATTGCTATATTTATATATATATTTCTATTTAGTATTTATATTCGATTAATTATTTAATTATTATCTATAATTATATTTCAGTAGATTTATAATTTCTTTCAAATATTATTTATATTATTATATTGTTTATAATATAAGTATAAATTATTTATATTTATGTACATTTCTAGAATTTATATTTATATTTATATTTATTACAATATTTATATTTAGGCAATTATTTATTATTTGGTATTTGGTAACTTACCGTCTTGTCAGTCATTGGGGGCAGCACTATGGTCTTCTCCAGAATTCGCATAACAATCTTCCAGAGCTCCTTGAGCAGTCGCTTCAGCACCGTCTTCTCGCAGGACTGGGCGTACAGGGTCAATGACCCGTCGAGCAGATCCATCAGAGGCCTGAGTACATCGTCTGCCTCAACGGCAACCGCATTCCTTTGCACAGCTTGATTTCCGGCTGTCAAGGGACCACTTCCACCCTTGATCGAGAGCAGCATGTCGCCCAATTCCCGCACCGATTGTGTAATGCGTGGTTCCAAACTAGAAAAACAAATAATAAAAAAATAATAAGTCAGCATCGACTACGATCAAAACTAGATTTATATAATTATACATAATATATTTGTATTTACTTATAAATTGTATATATATTAAATATATTATTCCAATTTTATTGTTGAAAACACTTAAAAAATTTTCTGCCATATGTAACAGGTGTCAAAATCATGTTATTATTTGTATTTCTTTATTTAATATGTTGCAAGAACTCAATTAAATTGTAGAAAATTATTTAAAAATAAATAATTAATAATTAAATAGTAAACATATATATATATTTATATATATATGTATATAAATAGTTCGATTGTAAAGTTGTGGATCTTGCCTTATAGCAAACTGCGTGGCAAGATCATCCAAGGCTGAGTTGAGGTTCTGCTGTAGCTCCTTGAGTATGTTGGCAGCATCCTCCTCCAGCTTATCCCCGCCCATCGACTCGAACATTTTCTCCAATTGAACCCGCAACTGCTGTATGTTGTTCATCAGAATACAGGCCTGGATAAATAGCAAGATAATTCTATTATTTCTTATTATTATTTTTATTTTTTTTTTAATGTGAGCAAAGAGCGGCAGGCAGATCATCTTGTAGTTTAGGCATTCATTCAGTATTATTATTCATTATTTTTTCAAATATATTTCATTTACTTTCTAAATATATTTGATTTATTTTTCACATAATAATTCTTTAAATTAATTATTAGAGTGTCGAGCACAAACCCTTTTTAAAATTGTCATTTATTTTTTATTGATTTATTCGAGTATCTACGTATGTGATTTTTTTAAAATAAAAAAAAATACTTTATTTTTTTTATTGATCTTTTTTTAATCAAAATTTTGATATTTATTTTTGTTAATATGGAGTCCATCTTTTATAGATTGCATTTATAATTCATGCGACGAATTAGATATCTAAGCTTGTGCTTAAGTTTTTAAATTAAAAAAATTCATTATTTTTTTTAATGCTTCTTTTTTTTAATGTTAGGCAAGCCAGCCTCTAATCTATACAATTGATAAGATATCTAAATATGTATATGGTTTTTGAATGAATTATTACAATTTCTTAAGTAAATATAGAATAGTATTTTGTGATTTTTTGTAAAAGCGCAAGGGAAGAGTATTTAGCGCCATTGTACTTACAATTCGTTCGTCCCTCATATGTTCTGGGAACTCCATTTTCACAATATCAGCATAGGCAATGAGTACTTTAACGATAGTCTTAGCAAAACGCCTCATGTAACGTTTCCAAATTTCTGGATCTGGACACTCGAGCTTGCTAACAACATCGAAGCACTGCGTCAACTGCGTGAAAACATCGACAACCGAATTGGAGAACAAAGCATGCTCACTGCTCTTTTGAAACTAATTGGGTCGAATATATAAATATATAATTAAAATGGCAATAGTCATCAGAGTTTCAGAGAGAAAAAGAGAGAGAGAGAGAGAGCGACAAATAGACAGAGACAGACAGAGAGGCAGACAGAGAGACAGAGAGAGGGAGAGCATTTGCATCGTCCGAGAATGTTTGAAGATATATAGATAAATAATAAATATATTTAAATAAATATTTACATATATAGATATTAAAATAAATGAATAAATACAAAACATAATTAATTAAATATACATTCAAAGAATAAATAATTAAATAAGTAAATAAATACTTAAATATAAAGATATTCAATAATTGAATAAATAAATATTTATATATATAGGTATTAAAATAAAAAAATCAATATTTAAATAAGTAAATACATAAATACATATATATATATATATATATATATATATAACTATATTTTGCTTTGAGCTTACCCCATCCTTTTTGTCACGATTGAAGGCACCGTGCAGATATTCGAGGGAGACATCGTCGTTCTCGTTAAGCCACTGCATGACGAAGGGTTCGAACCAGGCGGGATATTCGGGCACCGCTCCCTTGTAAGGCGGCACCTCTTTGACGTAGTTGCTATACAGCCATTTGACGCGAAAGTGCAGATTCATGTAGGCCGATGACTTGCACAAGCGATGCTGCTCATGCTCCTCCAATGCGTACTTCATGTCCACGGCGAACAGGCCCCACATCGTCGCAGCCGATAACTACAAAATGAAAAAATTGTTACACTCATCGCTTGCTGGCCGACACTTATTTAAAGCTCTGGGCATTGTGTTCGAGTTCGTGTTTGTTGTTCGCTTGCGCCTAATTCGAAGTTCGAAGTTCGAAGCTGCGAAGCAGCAGCAGCAGTAGTAGTTATCAAGCATGTTTTAAGAATTCGCTAAAGCGTTCGAATGCTAATTCGCTAGTACGTTGAAATCGGGCTCAAGTTCGAGTTCGGGTTGGTTCGATTTCGTGTCCCTAATTCCAAGTTCGAAGCAAGCTGAGCGCCGCTATGTACGTTGTACGTATGTGCATGTTATATCTACATTTGCGGCTAAAACGAAGGCACCAACTCTACGACATGACTGCTTACAAATTAAAATTAAAATATTAATATAAATAAAAACGAGTAATTTAAATAAAATATGAAATTTTAAAAAATTATTTAAAAAATAAATTAAAAAAAAGAGAATATATGTTATAAATTATAATATATAAACATTAAATATAATAATAAAAATTAAAATATAAGCAAATTAGAAATATTTGTTATTTATTTTTAAGTTGCTATTAAAATATTAAAATATATATATATATATGTAATATAATATAGTAATATTGTTTGGTCGGACTAATTTGAATACAACTGATTTTGAATGATCAGCTGTTAATTTGTAAATCTATCACTACTTTACATAATTCTGTTAAACCTTATTCACTTATGTAAACACTATATTTCATTTTTGTAAATATCGATAGTTATCACAATCGAAGAGTCCGAGTTTGTGATACAAGCAAGACAGACGCGCGCTTTTGTTCGAATATCAAATAAACTTCCTAATGTTGAATAACTTAAACACTGCCCAGATCTGAAGTTTCATGTGTGCATAAAAAACGCTTTATGCATCAAACATTTTGGCGCCCAACGTGGGGCAGTGTTTAAACAAATTATTAATAAACAATTGGACAATTTCGTATCTCGTTACGCTAACAAATTCGACTTGCGCGTATACACAAACTAAATTATTTTCGACTTGGATTCCAATTGCTTGCAATACTTAGTTGCAACAATTAAACCATCAAACTCGTCAGAAAAAAGTTAAAATCGTTAACTAAACGCATCACAAAGTTCGTCGCAGCACCAATCATCCAGATGCACATAACCTAAAGTAAGGGTTATTGCATTGTGTCTACATATTCGATATGCTGACCTTCAACGCCGTTTTCGCTCGTCTTGTTTGCCGTTAATTTTCGGTATACATCTTTCGTTCGTCTTCTTTCACAACGTCGCTGCTCTTATCGCATTTTTCGCTTCTGCTAAATCGGCCAGTGCGCTGCTCGCAATCGTCGCTTCAGTCGCTGCCTTTAGTAGTTTGTCTCAAATTCGTTCTTCGTTCGCTTGTGGTCTTTGTGTAAGAGGTGCAACTGTGATCGATACCGTTGTAGTTCATATACATGCACACAACTCGCTCTTTTTTTCGTCGTTTTTGGCGCGTCAAGCAGAGGTCAAGCTCCGCGCCACATTCTCTTCGATTTCGTTACACATCGTTAAATATGTCGCATTCCTTGGATGACTACCGACGCCAGCGTGCAAATATCAAAAGGAACATTTCGCGCATTAAAACCTTGGTCGATGGACAATCTGGAGAACCTTCTAAAAGGTCACCTGCTGATCTTCAATGTCGTTTAGGCATTTTGGAATCGTACTTTAAGCAATCGTTGGCTATTCAATCGGAAATAGAAACTCTGGATCAAAATGATAATGGGCGCGCTGAACTGGAAGACAACTATGTATTTATCAAATTGGCAATTAAGAAATTGCTTGGTGAACATTAAAATAGTACAGTCATTGATGACGTTGCATCACACGTCGCTTACCATTCTCAACCAATACGTCTGCCTAGTTTATCCTTGCCCACATTCGATGGCAATCATTTGGAATATAACAACTTCATTTGCTCGTTTAATCAAATCGTGAACGGAGCGCAAGTAACAAACATTGAGAAGTTTAACTATCTGCTCAACTGCTTAAAGGGTGCTGCTCTGGAGTGCGTGAAGGCATTTCCAGTTACTAATGAAAACTATGCTAAGGCCTTAGAAAAATTAAAGTCTCGGTATGACAAGCCAGCATTGATATTTACAGAAACAATATCGTCTATTTTTCAATTGCCTTCAGTTAGTTCATCAAATGCTACTCAACTAAGTTCGTTAATCGATAATGCATCGGCATTATTTAGTTCGCTTTCGTCCTTGGGCTCCGACATTGACATAGCTCAAGCCATGTTAATCTATGTGGTTCTAGATAAATGCGACCAGGAAACTAAAATCAAATGGAATTTATCGCTAGATTATACAACAATCCCGACTTGGGCTCAGTGCATCCAAGTAATGGAGCATCATTGTCAATTCCTGTTATCCAAGGGCTCAACAACTAACCAAATGCATTTAAAGCAGATTCGTAATCCTAGCAAAGAACATAACTCGTCTTTCGCACTTGCTACCGCTGCTTGTGCATTGTGCTTAAACTCAACTCACAAATTTATGGCTTGCGAACAATTTAAAGCATTGGATGCGCTGCAACGTTCATCAAATGGCCGATTGCCCTTCAACAAATCGCTGTCGCCATTGTCAGAGATCGCACCACACCTTGTTACATAACAACAAGTTACATTCAACAACACAACCAAGCCCTTCGCCAGCCACCGCCGCAGTAGCACACAATCATTCGCAAATCAAAAACCGTAATCTACCTCAGGTTCTATTAGCAACGGCTATGGTCATGGTCAGAGATTCAACTGGCACCTACAGACTAGGCCGTGCTCTACTGGACTCGTGTTCGCAGGTGAATTTCGTCACCGACTCGTTCGTTCAGAAGCTTCGTCTAAAAAGAGAGAAGCACGATGTGCAAATCAGCAGTATTGGCCATGCACTTCTCTTACAACTACTTCAATAAAATCTCGTTTGTCATCCTTTGAACTTTCGTTAGACTTTTGCATCACCTCGCATATCAGCCGGACATCAATATTGACATTTCAGCATGGAAAATGCCAGAAAATATTGCTCTGGCAGATGAAAAATTCTACCAGTCTCGACACATCGACATGCTTCGACATTCTGTCAGTGGGCCAAGTTAAACTCGGTACAAATGGGCCCATGTTTCAAAAGACGCTGTTTGGATGGGTAGTGAAAGGCAAGTGTCATCCGCAACATTCTCGAGAGCTTGCTGCTAGCTTTAAGCTTGGCGCCACTTCAATTGACGATCACCTTAAACGTTTATGGGAAATTTAATCAATTGAAACATCAAATGTGTTGTTGAAACCAGAACATCGAGCTTGTGAGGAACACTATAATAAAACGACTGTTATAAATGACAGTGGTCGCATTGTTGTAAAGCTGCCGTTTAAAAACAATCCCAGTCAGCTTGGTCATTCATTCGACATAGCACGCCGCAAATTTCTCAGCTTGGAACGCCGTTTGGCACAATCTTCGGAACTTCGTTTACAGTATTGTCAATTCATGGAGGAGTATGACCGTTTGGAACACATGTCGCTGGTCACAGAACCAAACATATCGGAAACTCACTACTACATACCCCACCATTGCGTTTTAAAACCCGGCAGCGAATCCACAAAGCTTCGAGTGGTCTTCAACGCCTCGTGTCGGACATCCAATCAAACTTCGCTCAATGATCATTTACTCGTCGGCCATACTATCCAAGATGATTTATATTTGCTGTTGTTGCGTTTCAGACTACATCGTTATGCCATAACAGTTGATGTAACCAAGATGTACAGGCAAGTAAATGTTGATTTAAATGATCGCAATTACCAGTACATACTTTGGCTCTTCCAGATGAACCACTTCGCACTTATCAACTCAACACGGTAACATATGGAACCGCCTCGGCACCATACTTAGCCATACGCAGCCTGCATTATTTGGCAGATCTGTATCGAACTGAGTATCCAATCGGTGCTGCAGTCATCAAATCATCGTTCTATGTAGATGACCTTTTATCTGGAGGTGATGACATACAAACTGTTGCACAATCAAGGATCAAGTCACGGAAATTCTGCATCGTGGTCACTTTCCGTTATCCAAGTGGCATTCAAATCATGCCCAATTCATCGAAAACTTCGCTAACAAGGATTTCAACACTTGTGACAACGGATTGACCAGCGCACTTGGTGTCAGCTGGAATCAACACACCGATATGCTGCTTTTCCACTTCAAACCAAAAATCATTTCGTTGACCGTCACCAAGAGGACCATCCTGTCTATTGCATCAGCTTTGCTCGACCATTTCGGCCTGGTGGCACCACTCAAATTCGCCGCAAAGATCATCCTACAAGAGCTCTGGCTTGCAGGGCTCACTTGACACAAATCAGTACCTCAGCATCTTAAACTGGCCTGGAAGAAGTGCCTGGAATCATTCCAAACCATTTCGTCACTTGCTGTACACCGATACTGCAAACAGGTCAACCAAAGCTCATTTCAATTACATGGATTCTGCGACGCATCGATTCGAGCATACGGCTGTGGCATCTATGTGCGATCGGAATCTGCTTGCGGAAAAATTGTTGTTCGTCTTCTCACTGCCAAGTCAAGAGTGGCCCCGGTAAAGAAGAAATCGCTCCCCAAACTGGAATTATGTGGAGCACATTTGTTGGCACAAGTTTACAATAAAATTAAGTGTATATTCGCCGAAGAACCACATGCAGTATATTTCTGGACGGATTCGCAAATTGTTTTTCATTGGCTGGAACAACATTCAGTTACGTTATCAGCATTTGTCGGAAATCGAGTTTCTGAGATTCAGGACTTGACTTCAAACGGACATTGGAGATTCGTACCAACGGCATCAAATCCTGCTGACATTCTTTCTCGAGGTGCCACCACCTCTGATCTACAATTATCTATTTGGTTCTCAGGACCAGCATTTTTAACCCAACATCAGGAACTTTGGCCAATATCAGGCAACATCAGCAACATTGATATGCAAGTAGTCAATGCCGAACAACGCAAAGCCACATACGTCGCCACAATGGCTCATAACCATATCCTGGAGAAACTGACCAACATCAGTTCATACAATCGTTGTGTTCGCACTGTTGCCTACATGCTTCGCTTTGTTCAAATCACACGTATGAAACGTAAATTCTAAACAATTTAGTCACCCGAGGAACTACGGAATGCATCTTATTGCATAATTTGGAACATCCAGCATTTATCATTCGTCGAAGACATTCGCCAATTGCAAAAAGATCAACTACTTAAGAGTCATCTAAAGTTTCTAAATCCTTTTCTAGATCGCTCCACAGGATTTTCACTTATCAGAGTTGGCGGCCTGCTAGAGAACGTTGACGTTGAAGACTTCGAAAAACATCCGATATTGTTGCCCAGTAAACCGCATTTCGTCTGGATCTATGTGCGGCATCTACATCTTCGCAACTGCCATGCTGGACCTAAAGCTCTAGTGGCACTCATTCGCTTGGAATATTGGATCGTAAATGCCAGGGACTTGGCACGTCGCATCGTGCGCACATGCATGGCGTGTGTTCGGTACAAGCCAAAATTGGAAAGGCAGCTTATGGGATCGCTGCCAGTGGAGCGCCTACGACCAGAACACCCATTCCAACTCTGTGGGTTCGACTTTTGTGATCCAATAAATACGAGAAAAGGGTCCCACAAAATCCTACTTGGCCGTGTTCATTTGTTTGGCATCCAAGGCGGTGCACATCGAAGTGGTCTCTCAATTATCTACGAAGGCATTCTTGGCTGCACGAATGATTGCTCGGCGAGCGCTGCCCACTGACATCTATTGTGATAATGGAACTAACTTCGTGGTAGCAGCGAATGAGCTAAAAGCTTTGAAACAATTTTTGTTTAATCAATCTACTCAAGACGCAATATCAAAGTATTGTGCTTCTGATTTCGTGTCGTTTCATTTTATTCCCCCCTTAGGGCACCCCACTTTGGCGGACACTGGGAAGCAGCAGTTAAGAGCGCAAAGGAGTTGCTGCACAAGACGCTATCGAACACTCGCCTAACGTTTGAGGAGCTCTGCACGATCACAACAGAAATCGAAGCTGTCATCAATTCTCGCCCATTGTCACCTATGTCGCCTGATCCCAATGATCTATCAGCAATCACCCCAGGACACTTGTTAGTTGGAAAATCTCTTCGTGCGCTTCCCGAACGCACAATACCGACGCCTAATCTCAACAATCTGGAACGGTTTGACGTGATAACCGCTGCTAAACAGCAATTTTGGCGTCGTTGGTCATCAGACTATATTCACGAGCTTCGTGCTCGAACCAAATGGACATCATCGGCGTCAAATATCGCTATTGGAACAATGGTCATCATCCATGACGACAATCTTCCGCCTCAGCAATGGAAGTTCGGCCGCATCGAATCACTTGAGCCTGGAAAGGATGGTCATGTTCGAGTTGTTCATCTTCGTACAGCCAATGGCAACTGCTGTCGACCAAAATGGCCATTTTACCGATGGAGGCTTGACGTGTTGAAAGCAGATCCTTTCAAGGTGGCCGGGATGTTTGGTCAATCTAATTTGAATACAACTGATTTTGAATGATCAGCTGTTAATTTGTAAATCTATCACTACTTTACATAATTCTGTTAAACCTTATTCACTTATGTAAACACTATATTTAATTTTTGTAAATATCGATAGTTATCACAATCGAAGAGTCCGAGTTTGTGATACAAGCAAGACAGACGCGCTTTTGTTCGAATATCAAATAAACTTCCTAATGTTGAATAACTTAAACACCGCCCAGATCTGAAGTTTCATGTGTGCATAAAAAACGCTTTATGCATCAAACACATATATAAATACCTGTCCGATATTCAGTTCTTGTGGGAATTGATTGAGGACGGTGCCGTAACTGTTCTTATCCTCATCAATCACGGATACGATGAGAGCGATCAGCTTGTGCCAGAAGTCAACGCTGTCCAGCTTTGGTCCGTGGTCGTCGGTATCGCGTTTGGCTTCGTTTGGATCCACCTGCAAGCGAAGTAATTGCAAGTAATTCAAAGAAATTGTAGGTAATTGCGTACCTGAAACTCTCTGTTGTAGAGCTCGTAGCAATTCTCAAATAGGAATTGATAAGTGGATCTAAGACAGGCTTTGACGCAATCCTTGACAACCGTGCTGGCTCTCGGTGGACTCGATAGCTCTTGAACCTATTCGATAAATCGATTATTTGACATCTATCCATGCGCGCCAACACTCACCTTCATGCGGAAGAATGTTATGGAGGTCAATAGGTCAACAGTTGACTTCAGATCCATGAGTTTCTCCTGGCTGGATGCGGGAAAATTATTCCGATACATCGATAGATCGATGCGCAGCGAGTTATGCAGCTGATCCAGCAACTTGACAAACTTTTCCTTCTGCAAAAATTAATTCAAATATTGAGTGATCGACTGCACAATACTCTGTTCACAGTAGAAGCTGCTATTGATTTAATAACCTATTGATTTTTATATGGAAAATGTAATATTTTTACTTGTTATGGCTTTAAGCAAACGAAAACAAATAGCTAGCGTAGAGAGAAATACTAGAACACTAGATAGGTAGTTGGGTAATACGAACTCCAAAATTGCTGGCCGCAAATCGATCGCTGGCCGACACAGCCGAGGAGGCAGTCGTATGCGCATAATAGGCATTAATGTTGGCCAGCAGAGTGCTCATCACAGCCGGCACACCCGGACAGAGATATTTCGCCGACAGACAGTGGAAATGGGTCATCGCCTGATATATATTCTCGATGCCGTACCGCATCGAGAACTCGTCGACAATCTCCTCGGGAATCTCGTCAAAATATAGCTTCCACGCATCGTCACCTTTCTGCGTGGGCAGCTTGACCTGTCAAATAAAATAATATATGTATATATATATATATATATATATAAACACTTGCGGCTAAAATAAAAGCATCACTCTCTCAACAATAGCTGACCTTTTCAAGATGTATGTTAAGTAAATTACCATTGATAAATACGTTTTTAAAAAATTAATGCAGCACTTTTGCAATAATAGTAAATAATAATCAGAATAAATAATAAACACAAAACTAATAATAATTATAATTATGCAAATTAGAAATAAATGAACGATTTCTATATATTCGGTACGTTATGGCTGTTTTCCTTTAAATTAAAAAACAAACAAGTAAGAGTGCAGTAGTCGAGTGAACTCGACTACGATATATCCTCAACCCAGTTAATAAATATTATTTTTTATTGGCAAATTTCCCTTTAAAAAGATTTTAAAATGCGAGCAGCTCTGGAAGCGCCATCTGCCGACAAGCAAGTGAAACACGCAATCACATACAAAAGAATATTAACGCTCGCGTCGATTATCATGCCATCTCTTTCTCACACATGCGCTCGCATATTAATATGCATACAGAAAATGCTTGCGGCTGCTGATAGAAATGAGATCAATATGAGAATATATTTTCGACTAAAACTTGGGTGTTTCTTATCCGATGTTGATGAAATTTGGACAGTTGATCAATAGTGTGCATATGCATTTTATGTATTAATTAGAAGATTCTGCATTTAAAATAGTGGCATTTATTGCTATCGGAAATTTAATTGATCGATATTCGATAAAGGGAGGCAGATATCGATCAAATAACGCAAACTTGTTCTGCGCCTGGTATACGAGAACCTATATTCCAAATTTGAAGTCTCTAACTCTTACAGTCTCTGAGATCTGCGTGTTCATACAGACGGACGGACGGCCGGACGGACACACGGATGGAAATGGCTGGAAATTTGTTCAGTGTATAAAAAGATGTATACAAATATATATAAATATATATTAATGAGATTTACTAACTTTTATTTAAAGTGGGAATACTAAACAATATATAATAATAATAGTAAATAAATATTCCCTATTCATAACAAATAGTGCCGCAGAGTGTTGCTGTAGTTTTGACCGCAACTATAGGGGCCATGGCAGGCGGGCAGGGGGCAGGGGGCAATGTCTTACCATGCCGCAGTTCTCCTCGCAAAGGTAGTGGAAGAGGTTCTCGTGGAGGCAGGTGTACTGCACATGATAGGGTGCGACCTTCTCCTCGCCCTTGATCTCGACGGATATGTGCAAACGAATGGCGCCGGATACGGCCGATTTATCCGTACGTTTCTCTAGATTATACCACACATCCATCTCGCCGGACAGCGTACGAACTTCAATAATGGTTTGACCCAGAAAATCATCCGATTCGCGTGTCAATTTCTGACGCAATTTCGATTTCAAATCATTATCCTCATCCCAAACGCGAACTTTGATGCGATCCGAAGAATTGTGGCACTCACTGATTACATATTTGTAAATATAGCGTATATATATATATATATAAAGATATTTAGTTTTCAATTTCAAACAATGTGGCATGTTGGCAACCCTAGAAACGCCATATATATATTTATATTTATATTTATATTTATGTTGTGTGACATGCATGGACATTAGTTAATAAATTAGTCTCGAGAATTAATTAATTACGTGTTTGGTGCATTTTTTGATATATTTTGTATTTATATTTGATTTAAAAGGAATACAAATAAATGTGTATTTAAAAATACCTCGCAATATTTACTTGGCCATCAGACGTTGTGTGGCAATCCCATGCCATTGTTTCTCAGAACTCAGCCAAGGTTTCATGCAAGAACATGTTCATTCTATAAATCTAGCTCTAAACTTCCCCCATAATAATATTAATAATAATTTATATATGCATTTTAAGCATTTAATTCCATCGCTAATTATTAAATTTGATTCACATACATACACAAAGCTAAATAAAAATCATGTATAATTTAAGTTTTAATAATAATAATAGATTAATACTCTCAGTTCTCGCAGTTCTCACATTTCTCGCAGTTCTTGTACATTTGTACCTAACAAGTAAGAGAGCTGTAGTCGAGTGAACTCGACTACGATATACCCTGAACCCAGTTATTAAATATATTCTATTATTATTGGCAAGGCATAGTTTTGCATTTTAGAAATGTTTTTCTTACTTCAAAAATGCTTTGAAAAGCTTTTCTAAATAATAGATAATATTAAAATAAAAAATTACCTTTGCTAACTTTAGGAGTTCTTTATAATTATTATTTTTATTATTACAATTAATTTTATTTAGGAATTCTTATATTTTTAGAAATGATTGCGAACGTCCCGAAAATTGGTCTAGTGTAGAAAGCTGTTACAGATACAGCAATTATGAAAACGAGCAGCTTTAAATTGAGCTTTGAGCAATGAGTAATGGAGGAACTTGACATTAAGCTTATGCAACTGGCAGCTTCGCTCGCACAAAGCTCAAGTTCTCTCTCGCTGAGTGCAATCAATCGATGCGTTCTAAGAAGGTTTTGTGCAGAAGAAGAGAGAGCGGGAGAGAGCTTGCGAACAACGACAAAGGCGAACAGAAGACAAACAAATCAAGTTGTTGGCTCTCACACAGAACCAAGTAACCGAAATGGGTTGATAAATATAGATGAAGCTAATTATTTACAAATAGACAGACAGATAGATAGAAGTAGTAGTAGTTATAGTAGAAGCGAAAGTGCGTGTAAGAAATAGTTGAACTTTAGGTGTGTATAAAATACAGTTAGACAATCTGTGATTGGTCGGTTGGTAGGGGGTACAACACAACAGCGAAAACGAGTAGTAGTTGAAATAGTAGAAGAATTTTAAGGAATAGGAGTAGTTGTAGTAGTAGTGTTGGTTGTAGTAGTAGTAGTAGTAGTAGTAGTAGTGGTGGTGGTACAATTAGTAGTGGGGAAAATACTCACAAGTGAAACTTCTCGTTCCACACAGGGTTTAGCTCCTGGGGCATTGTGCGCGTTCTCTTTTTCACCTTGCTAACTTGCACCGTCACATATGGATCACTCGTACCGCTTTTATCCTTCGCTATCAGGCCTTGAGCACAAATCACTGCACACATCGAATTTCGATTTTTGTTGAGTTTTTGCGTTTTTACGGTTTTTGGTTTTTTTTATTTATTCGTTTCAAAAACCCCAGAACCGCCAAAGTGGGTGTGTATATGTTTAATTTGTGGTTTTTTTTTTTTTTTGGTGTAGCATATTTAGTTTGTGTGCGATTATTTTTGTTTGGGTGTAAATGTATTTATTTTTGTGTGCAGTTTTATTGTGTTGAGTGTATGTTAATTATTTTTTTGTGTACATTTTATTATTTATGTGTGCAGTTTTTTTGTTTTGTGTGTAGAATTTATTGGTGTGGGTGTGCGTATTTTTTTGTTTGCGGGTTTTTTCGTTGAGATTTGAAACGAACATTAATATTACAGAACGATTTTTGTTGTTGTTATTGTTATACAATTCCAATTGAGTTTTTTTTATTCGATTTGTTTTTCGTTTTGTTGTTGTTCAGTTTTGTTTATCAAGGGAGAAAGAAGAAGAGAAAAAACGGAAGTTTTTTGGTTTTTAATTAAAGAAACTCGGCTCGCAATAAAAGTTGGTAATCAGTTCAGTCAGATTGATTGACTGATTGACACATTTACTAAGTAGTGTGTAAGCTAAATTTAAATTGCAACGGCACAAATATCGTGTGAAGTTAGTTAATTAATTGATTAATTAATTATTTATATATAGATTTATATACACAGAAAAAACACATTTATGCATTCACAGTACAATAAGTGGACAATTAACAAATTTAATTGGTTCACACATACACACACATTAAAAATAAAGAATTATAATAATAATAATAATCATAAAACCAGCTTGAAAACCAACCAAAAGTTTCCCCGAAACGTGCAAGTTAACTTTGAATGTTGTTGTATTTGTTACGTGTGCCTAGCAGCGAGCTGCAACAAAAAAGATGTAAAGCCTAACAAAAAGCTCTATGCCATTCATGTCCAGGATCTGGCTCTGTTCAACAGCCAACAACAACATGTTCGATTGCTGCAACCCGCGCGTTTAAAGCTTGCAGCACATTAACAGGGGGCTATTTTGTTTGTAATATATACGAATTAGTTATAGAGAATAAGTAAAGAGTGGAGAGTGAGTAGTGTAAATGGCTATGAGAAGCTCAGATGAGCGTGTTTGATTTTTACAGTGCGTTTCTGGGCCTTGACATAAGCTGACTGCTACACAAACAGATCAAATCTTTAAAGAGACGATAGCTTCAGCTCTTGCAATTTTTGGGATATTTTTAAAAATGTATTATTGTTTTATTTCCATAATATATTTATATTATTAAAAAAAATTATTTAATGTGTTCATAATGTATATATAATATATTTATATTTTTATCGCATTAGATATTCAAGTATTATAAACGCAATAACATTTTATTAGCTGTTAAATTTTGTGGAGAACGGACAAGGTTTGAAAAAGTGATGAGTATTTATTTAATTCTTATCTGTAATTTACTATTGAAACTCGATTTATTTAATTCACAGCTCAGCTACAATTTCTTAATAATTTAATTCTCATCTTTCATTAAGTTAAAGTTTTTTTTATTTAATTCTCAACCCGATTTGACAATAAATTTACTAAAAAAAAAAAACGATATATATGTCAAAGTGAAAAAAATGTTTTATTTAATTCTCAGCTCAATTTACACTTTACAAAAATATAAATAAAGTGAAACACATTTTTATTTAATTCTCATTTAAATTACAAAAACAATCGGACAATGAATTTATTGATTGAAAAATATATATATATAAAGTGAAATAGGCTTTTATTTAATTTTTAAATTAATACAATGGAATTTTCCACAGAAAAAGGGGAGAGAAACAACTCCAATAAAGGATTGGAGAGAATTTTAGGAAGAGTCCAAAGGCATAATAGGAAGAAGAAAACGTCAGAAAAATCGAATTAAAGTGAAACCACAGAAAGAGAAAAAACGAGACAGCATTTAGAGAGCAAGAGAGAAAAGGCAGAATAATTGCAGCATCAATACAAGTAAATTTAGTCATAGGTACAAGTATTAGATAAGATAATATAAGTACAAGTATTAAGTATTAATATAAGTTTAAGTTTAAAATGTTAGTTTCAGGTTAATTACGATTACAATATTAAATATAGTGAATCGAAAAAAAGAAGTGCATTTTTAATGTAACCGTGCATTTTTAACACACGTTAAGGTGTGTTATGGACATGTGTTCTACTGTTCTAGTGTTATATGATCCACAGAGCGACACACATAAGTTATATTTCGACCGACTGGCAACATGCATACACTTAAGTAATTGGGCAAACTCTCCAATTATTCTCAGTGTATGAAAAGTAAAGTTTTAAAAGTTTTACTCATAGTATTATATATACACAGTATATAGTCATATATACAAAGTGTTATCAGATATTTATATTTATTAGATTTAGCAAGTGGGATCGCCATAATCGACTGTACGACTATTGCCGACATCATTTTGAAAATTTATTGTTTTTATATTTATTTACTATATATTTACTAAGAATAATATTGAATAACAAAATTAAATAATAACAATAATCGATCGCACTTGTTACCGATCTAAAGATACGATTTTCTATACGTAACTATGTAAGAAACATCTGAAAGGGAGGCATTTAAACCATTTTGTATGTCAATAAAGATTTCGAGTGTTTTGCTTAATATGTTTTAGTCTTAAACAGAGTATTGTTGTCGAAATGTGCGCATGTGTGTGTATGTGTAATATAAGAAAGGAAATCAAGTTTGTATTATTCACATAAATTATTTGCATAAAAAACTTTTTTTTGTGTATTTGTGTCTGGAAATATTTACAATAGTAAAGTTAATCGATAAACTACGCAGAGCCCACACTCAAGTGGGTAGATTTAAGGGGTAGATTCTAGATAGATTTAGTTTTGAGCAGGGATATATTATATTGACCAGGGGGGGTCAAAAGTTTACATGCTTAAATTATTTAGATTGAGATTTAATTTGAGTTGTGGATTGGTTCAAAATCAATCGACATTTGTTGTATGCTCATCGATATGCAATATGTATGTATATTTAGAACTCATGCTTTTGGGGCAATCGGTTCGGAATTTATGTGAATATATACTATATATCGTGTAGTTAAAGTGGCAAGTCGAAGCAATGAAAACCCGCTAAAATCAAAAACAAAATAAAAACTAAAAATTAAAGTAAAAATACATAAAATACATATACAAGTAGTAATGTTACAGTCGAAGGCATTCGACGAGCAGATACCCTGTACCACTAAGCAGACAATATATCGACAGAAAAGTGCATCAGGTGTTTTTGCCTGTACCCAGCTTAAAATAAGTTATATATTTATTTAAATTTCAAAAAATAATCAAAAAGTAAAAAAAAAGCAACAGATTAGATTCAGTTAAAATTAAAACTATGAATTTAAATCAACAAAATAAAAAGTAATTATAAGATTTAAAAGAGTTATGTAAACAATGGATTGTTATAATCTATGTATTTAATTATTAATGAAATGTATACAAAAGTTGACCATAAATTAAATTCATTTCAAAATTAGATTTAATATTTAAATATAAACAAAAAAAAGTAAAGATTTAAATTAATTTTTAAAAAAGAAAAGTGTTTGAGAGATATTTAAAGTAAAGTTTTGGTAATTTTAACTATTGATTTTTTTATTAAATGTAAATTGAATTTAAAATGATATTTAAAAGCTCAACTTAAATTAAAAACAAAGTAAGAAATATTAGCAAGATTTCTGCAAGTAAATTTAAGTTAAATGAAAAATTTAATTTAATTTATAGTTAACATTACAATTTACTTATTTATTGAACAAAAAATAAAATAAGTAGATCATCATTTTAATTAAATAAATAAATAAAATGTAATATTTAAATATAATTAAAAAATAATTAATATTTTTTAAATAATAAATTAATTAAATTAGAAATAAAATGTAATATTCAAAATTTATATTAAAAAATAATAAAGATTTATCGGGGAACAAATAGATTTCCAACTTATGACAGACAAACTCGAGCTCGGACATAATTTAGGGACCTCTCTAGCGGTACAGGGTATGCACAAGTGTTTATCAAAAATATTAATAATAATAGTAAGAATACAAATAATAATAATAATAATAGTAGGAATAAAAATAATAATAATAATAGTAAGAATAAAAATAATAATAATAATAATAGTAGTAGCCCGTGTACCTGTAATTGTTAGTTTGCATGACCATTTAGATGTTCCCTCAACAGTTGCGTGCTCAGCCTGTTCTAATGAATCTATGTGTGTATCTGGATCCACACCGAATGTCATCCTTGAATTGAATTGCAGATATTTGCAGATATATGGATATATATATGTATGATATATATGATATATTTAGCAGCTAAATACATATTGCGTGTATTGTTTTGTATTCGATTCGATTTGTGTATTGCATTTCATTTGGGGCTGGTGCGCGCTAACAATCATCCATCGGTTATTGATAAATATCGATTTTGGACAGAAAAGTCTCTCTTTTTATTTAATATTAGAATAGAGCACTAGTTCTAAAACAATTGCTGAATTCAATTTCCGTAATTAACTTATCGAAAAATATCGATTAGTATACTATAAATCTAAATATAACGCTATTTACTAGAGTCTAGATACTAGATTTCATGGTGTAATTTATTTTGTATTTTTGTTCTCTCCCATTGAATATAACTCTTTGAATAATCATTTTTATTTTTTTAATTTAATTTGTAAATTGAAATCATTAAAACCTTGTTCAAAAACTGTTTACTGCTTTTAATCCACATTACATAAACTCAGTAAAATAAGAAAATTTCTCAAATAGCCATAATATCGGATGTATTACATTAATCAAATATTATATTACATTCAATTTAAGCAATTTTCGATTTCACAAAAAATATGTTTTATAAATAAATAGTTTTCCGTTTTCTTAAAAATTTCATATTTTGGATTAAAGTGCCTCTTTTATTGGTTATGTAATAGTTAATTACTATTTTTGTTAATATTTAATTATTAAATTAATTTAATTTAAGAATGAATTTTAATTCAATTTAAAATAAATATTCATTACTAAAAACAACTTAACCGCTCTCTGAAAATAGATTTAAGAGGCTTGCCCCATTCAAGTGACGTGGAGTGTATGCTGACTATTCATAAGTACAATACACTGAAACATTTGGTAGATTTGTACCCTTGGTTTTATATGTACACCAAACTAAACGAATTATGATAAGCTATGTTAATGATAAGCTTGCATTTTGTAACTGTAAACTAGCTGTTAAGTGTATCCTTGCATTGTTAGGTTGTTACCTCTATATGTGTGAGTATGTACATACATACATATATATATATATATATATATATAAGAGTTGAGAGACAAGCTTTCACACATGCACACATACAAACCATTCACACACACACAAACACAAACACATCCATATATATATGAGTAAATATATATATATATACATTTTTTTTATATATATATATATATATATATAGATTAGACATTGATTTGATGACGAAAACATTGAAACTCGAAAATACATTCATAATAATAATAATGATTATCAATACAATACATACATGTTAAATGTTGATTAGTTTAAATATAAATCACACACATATCGTATGTGCACATATATCGTATATCGTATGCAGTTGCAAACCTGTTATCGCAATTTTCGCAGACCATTTACTGGTGCCGTCCAGAACGCTTTGCTTAACGGCCTTCATGTGGCCTGTATGGCTTTTCTCCTCAATGCTGAATACGGCTCTACGATACATAAAGTTAAAGGCAAGGCTCTCTCTCACACACACACACACACAAACACACACGAGCACACATATCACATTCTCTTCGCACCAGCCAGCTGTACACACATGTTCGTTTCGAACTCACACACACTCGTTACCTGATCAATTCAAAAATTTCGGGCTTTTCGCGCTCTCGCTGTTTCATGCGTTCCTTCATCGCTGTGATTATCGAATTCGCTTTGTCCTCGGCGCCATGTTTCGAACTCTTCTCCGCAGCGCCTGCGAACAAACGAACATGTTTGAGAGCGTTTCTAAATTGTTTCTAAATTACGCTACGTTATTGCACTTACGTTGCAAGCAGTCGGCGTTTAGCAGATCTTTACACTTCTCGTGACATTTGACGCCGCACTCGGTGCAGCGCACCCCTTGCCGTGCTATGCCCCACAACAGCCCTTCGCATTCGTAGCAATATGTTGGCGACGTCGCCGTCCAAAGCACAAAATTGTGCGGCGTCGTTGACGATATTGGATATATCAGCGCCTGCAGCGCTTTCTTATACACATGCATTTTCTACACAGACACACACACACATTTAGTCATTGCAAGCTTTTATTATCTGTTTCTATTTCGCTCACCAATTCCTCGTCGTTGAGCGTCGCTCGCGGGACTGCTGACGTCAATCCGGCGTTGCGCTTTGTCGCCGCCATTGTCTATAAAAAGCACAAGGCATAAATTAACAAACCAAGAGCGAAAAGTGATCGCAATAGTGAAACGCATACG
The DNA here is from genome assembly GCA_035043505.1 of Drosophila setosimentum. NCBI lineage: Eukaryota > Metazoa > Arthropoda > Insecta > Diptera > Drosophilidae > Drosophila > Drosophila setosimentum. Next base: position 8,913,714 of record JAWNMY010000001.1, read on the forward strand.
TAGCAAATGTCGGTACACGCGTAAGCTACGTAGCAAGTCAAACGTAAACTCAAAACGTAATCGAGCTTGCATATAATTACGTCATTAATGCCAAAATGCAAGCAAAATATGAATATTTAATTAGAGAAATGCAATATAAATTCACTGTGATAGAAATCTAACCAATCAATTGGAAGAAATGTGTGCAAATATTAAACTAGTTATATTGATAAATATTTATGTCTTATGCAACTTACTATTAATCGAAATGCGATAACAACTTTTCGATAGAATAAATAAAATTATAAAATATATATGCAACAGACAAGAGCCGATTTTTATATAAGAATTAATATAAATATATATATATATATATATATACATATATATATATTATATATTTATTTATTTTATTTTTTGAGCTTTTATCATTGAGCAAACCATATTTTGTATTTCAGATAGAATATTTAACTTTTGTCTGTTGCATAGATTTTATTGTTATCGATAACCTACGATAGCCAAAGCCTTAAAACTATAAGCATAACAAAGCGAAATTATAAAAAATTTAAGGAATAATAATTTACACTGTATGTAAAAGCGACGCAGCAACAAATTGTCATCATTAAAAATGAGAATAACTATTAAGGCAACATATGTATTTATATAGAAGCAAACACAAATTGTGATCAACACTTAATCATTATATTTAACAATGCTGGCAGTTAAGTAAAAAATAAAGTCATGAGTGTGAGTTAAAAACAAAAAAAACCCCTAAAATGGACTCTTAACAGACCTGATTTTATTTATAATTATTTTCTGATCAAATAAAGCAAGAAAAAAAAAAAAAATTACAGCTAATTGATTTATTTAATCTGCCCTAATTAATATACAACTAAAAAATAAAATACTATTAATTTATTTGTAAGTATGAATTCTCAAAGAAATTAGTAAATGAATATGAATTAACATAATTGTCATAGCACAATAAATATAAACGTTATTTTGAATATCCTGCTTGAGTTGAAAAAAAATGCAGAACTTTCAAAAAACACGTGTAGCTTTGCTAACAGTACATTTTTTGTGTTGTCTCTCGTAAAAAAAAAATCGAAATGTTGCACATTACAAAATACTAATTAAAGGTAATATTATGCATATATAAATTAGTTCAACATTTTACATAGAATTGTGAGACCAAAGTGAAATTGAAATAATCGAAATTGAAATTGAGAAATCGATAAGCGTTCGATAATACCTTGAGCACCTGTCATCCACATTTAAATCATTTTTCGTTGTACAAAAGAAAAACACGAAAAAAAAACCACACAAATAAGTTGTATTCAACATTGTATTGTGTCTTCCTCACACAAACAACAAATGCAATCAGGGAGCAGCGCTGAGAGAGCGAACTGATCTGGCTCACCACTACCAATGCGCACTCTTATTAAGCTCTCTCTCTCTCTATTTGTGCTCGTCTCTGATTGGTTACAAATGCATGTGTTTGTCTGTATGTGTGTGGTCGTGATTGCGTTGGGTTTGTAATGAGGAGTAAAGTTTAATGTGTAGTGCCCGAGACCGTTAGACGCTTCAATTTATTTTCTCTCCCATTTCTGCATATTTTTTGTGACCGATAAGAATGTCGTTTTTAATTTAAAGAATTTATTATTTTATGTTTCATTTAAATTAGTTTATGTATCATTCATTTTTATTAAAATGAACTCATTTGTAAGTTTATGTTTGATTCAATTTTTAATTTAATTGAAAGAAAATATTATTTATTTACTCCCGTAATTGCATATTTAATATGACCTAGAAAAAGGTCACTTTCATATTCAAGATCTCTTAAAAAATATATATTATTTTTTAAAATTAATTTATATTTATTATAAATTTATTTCTTTTTAATTCAAATTAAATACATTTTAAGATTTTAATACAAAGAAATAATAAATATTAGTATTATTTGAATTAACGCTCACTATAAATTTTCCACTGATAAATAAATAATAATTACATTTATATCGACCTGCATTAAAATCAATTCCCCAATTTACAAACAGAATATACTGGGAAATTTACAGTTTTTTTTTTTTAGCGAAAATAAAGTAAGTTCGTCTGATTTGGATCTCGGGCAGTCGATGCTTAAATGGATTGTCAAACTTACCAGCTCGGAGACAAGGGGAATGGATTTACGCCTGGGTCGAATGTCGGGCATGCTGTCGATATTGCTATAGAACGGATTGTCGCCAGGATGCCCATTCGTGCGCAGACCCACGTCGCCAGTTGCCGTGCCATTCTGCAATAATCCCAATTTAATTTTATTAAATTTTTAATATTCATCTATAATTTACAAAAAAAAAAAAAAATAGAAAATATATATATATATAAATATAACTTTTATGTGCTTAGAGAGTTTATAATTTATAATACCTATGTATAGTTTTTAAATGCTAATTGAGTTTAATTATATATTAAATAATGTATATATAAAAAATGTATATGTATATATATGTATAACACAGAACAGATCTATTTATGTATATATAATTTGAATGAGTCAAAAGAATTGAATTATAATAATATATATATATTTTTATAGTGCTTTCAGTAATCGATCGTGTGGTAATCGTTATTGTATTTTAAATCGTATTTGTAGTCTTATTTTTCCTCGTACTCGTTTCTTCTACTCGTTACTTGTTATCTTTACCTTTTCCTTGTCTTTGGCCATTTCCTCTTCCTTCATTTTATCCAGATTGTTTTTCTCCTCGATTTTGCGCTCTTTGAGTGTTTTCAGCAATTTCCACTTGCTGCTGCCCAAATTGCCAACCACGCCTCCATTTACACCTCCAGTTTGCGAAGCATCTACACTTGAATCTTGGCTAATCAATTTAAATGGGTGATTTGGATTTGAATTTGGCGCGACTGCTTGCTCCACATCAGCTGGCAATGCTGTTGTTGCTTGCTTTGGCAACACTGCCTGTTGCACGGTTGCATTTTGTGTGCTTTGTTGCATTTTTATCATTTCGTGCTCCTGCTCCTGTTGCTGTTTCTTTTGCTTTTGCTTTTGCTCTTGCTCTTGCTCTTGCTCCAGCTGTTCTTGGTTCTGTTCCCCCAGCTGCTCCTCATCTAATTCCAGCTCATCGCTAAGCGCAGCTGGCGTATCTGGACCCGAAGTAGCTCCACTTGATGACGATTTCTGCTCATTTTCCGATTCCATCGAAACTTGTTCAAATTTTTGCTCTCTCTTTTTTTTATATGCCTGCTCGTCATGCTCCTCATGCTCCTCATACTGCTCCTGTTTATCGTGTTCCTCTTCAGAGGTGTATGCTGAGCTGGATGAACCAGTCGGCAAATCTTTGTTTAGTTCACTTTTATTCTGGTAACTTTTGCTGCTTCGCACTCGCTTTTTCTTTCTGCTAAATCTTTGCTCCCGCTCCCGCTCCCGCTCCTGCTCCCCCTCTTCCCCCGGTGAATATTCATTTTCGCTGCTCGCCAGTTGATACTCATTGTTGACATCCTGCCAAGCGCTGTGCATATCGGCGACCCTCAGCAATTTCTGTGATTTTTGCTGCTTGCTTGGCGTATTTATTTCCTGGTCGAGCGGATTAGGCTTGCAGCTGGCGGAGCTGGCAGTTTCCGTTTCGGCTTCCACTTTGGGCACACAGCGCAGCAGTTCCTTGAGCACCTGCGACATTCTCAGCTTGACAGCCTCGTCGGGCAAATAATCGGAGCTGGGCCACGAATTGAGTCCATCTATTTGGGAGAAGAGCACCTCATTTTGCTCTTGCTCTTGCTCTTGCTCCTGCTCCTGCTCCCGATGCTCTCTGCTCTGCTGCTCTAGTTCCTCGAGTTGTCTGAGCTCGTAGCAGAAATATTCATCATCCGTATCGATGCTGTCCTCGGTGCTTTGGCGCCGCGATGAGGAGAAGGTCCTCGCCGAATGCTGACTGCGATTGTCGTCGTCCTCGCGACTAAAAAGTGCTCCTGGTATGTCCAACGATTGTTGTTGGTTGGCCCAAATACCAGCACGATATTGCGATAAACCATTTAAATGCGAGTGCGTGCTGGCTTCGCAGGGGGGTAGCGCTGAGTGCGAGACTGTTAGGGGTGACGTTGCTGCAGAGGGTTGCGTCATTAGGGTGGGCAGGGCAGCGGCAGAGGCAGAGGTTAGAGCTGACAGAGTGGGCACAGTTGAGGCAGCGAAAGTGGGTAAGGTTAATGGGGTCGCTGAGCCAGAGGGTACTGCAGAGGGTAGTGTTGATAGGGTTGCTTGTATTGGTTGAGGAAAAGCAGAAGCTAGTGAAGATAATTGGGGTAAAGTTGATGGAGCTGATACAACTGGTAGTGTTGATAGAGTAGCTCTGTTTGCTAGGGTAGAGGCAGAGCAAGAGGGTACGGCTGCGGATAGGGAGCACAGAGTTGATACATTTGTGGAGCTTGCTTGGGCTGGTATAGCAGATATGTCGGCAGAGCAAGAGGGTACAGCTGATGGGTCTGGTAGTGCTAAGCTCGCAGAGGTTGCTGCACATACTGCGCTCAATGCTGATGCAGAGCTGTTAGCAGTTACCAATTGCGATGACTCAGCAATTTCATTACTACCCACAAATATTTTTGGTACTTGCTCGAATTTATGTAGGTCCTCAAATTGTTGAAGCTGCTCAAAGTGATCAAATTGCTGCACATCGTCGCCATTTTGTGTTCGTTTCAAATTGCCAACGACAGCAAATATATTCTGATTATTCTCCTGATTACTGCGCCGATAACTGTTCCGATAACTCTCCTTATCCTCAATTGTATTTAATATGTAATCATCAACACAATCCTCATCATTATCGGATCTGCGCATATCATGGTGCGCCTGTTCCTGTTCCTGCTCCAGCTCCAGCTCCATCTCCCTCTCATTATCGTTATCGTTATCGTTATCGGGCTCCGAGCTGCTCGATTCGTGACGCAAACCAAAACTGTGCCGTCGATAAGTTTTCGCCTTTTGCATCAAACTATTCATTTTGTACGAAAATGAACGTTTCTTGCGACCCGGAACTGGCTCAACGGCACGTTCCGATGCAGCACGATGTTGCACGAGACGCTGCGGCAATTTCTGTATACGTTTTGACAAGTCCACATGACGCGCAGATTGTGCAGTTATCGATGCTGTTGTTATCGCTGTGGTTTTTGTTGTTGCCGTCTTTTTGCTGGCGACCAACGGACAAGAATTGGCCTGGCCACGAATTTGCAGCGGTTTGCCCATTGAACGCATCACATTCGCAGCCGCAGCCACATGCGCATTCGCATTCGCATTCGCATCAGCATCATGACCGGGCAAGGATTGGGAGCGTTGATAGCGCATTGAACGTTTTAGTTTTAGATTATCGGGCAATAAATTGCTCAATTTATTCCACACTTTGGGTGTTTTGTGTGCAGCAGCAGCAGTACTAGTTATCGTTTGTGTTGTCGGTTGTGTTATCGATAGCGTTGACTGCTCCATTCGCTCACTTTTGTAGCCCACATAATCGAGATTGTTGCTGCTATTGTAATCCACAATGCTGCTCGAGCTGGGATAATAAACCAATCGATCTGTCAAATGCGGTTTGCGTGCTAATAATAAGTTATCGTTATCGTTATAGTTATCGTTATAGTTATCGTTATCGTTATAGTTATCGTTATCACTCAGCTGATACGTTGAGCCTGGGCACTGTTTTATGGCTTGTTTTGTGGGACTCTTGTTTAATAGATCCGGTATTTTTGTCAATTCGATTTTCTGATATTGCTGGAGATGATCCCAGGCCAACATTTCATCGATTGTGCAAATGTTATCGTTCGATGACGCCTTAAATATCGATTTATTTTCATAGGCCGAACAAATGGGCATATTCTTGGACAGTTCGTGTATATAGTTGAGATTCTCCTCGGATAAAATGTAGGGCGTGGAGCTTAACGATTCCTGCTCGAGATTTGGCAGATTGAGGAAGGCTCCTCCCTCTGATTTTCCTACTGCTCCTAGCCCTGCTCCTCCCTCTCCTGCTCCTGCTCCTCCCCCTCTCAGTTGCAACATCAACTCCATCATATCTTTATAATTATGATAACCCTCTCCCGGCGGCAGCGGCGAGTTTGGTGACCAGCCACTCAGCGAACTCAGCCCCGAATCGGACTTCACCTGAAACGGATGTAGTTCGTCGTATTGACCATCGTTGGGCGCCGGCGGCGGTGGACTCGTTCCATTTGTGCCCAGCAAAATATTGTCCACATCCGTTGAGATTTTATGCTTTTCCGGATGCTGCAGATGCAATAGGAACAACATGCTATTGTGTCGTTCCAGGCTCTTCTTCAACGATCTGATGTACGCATCTTCGTTGTATATATTAGGGGCGGCTGCCTCATTTGAAGTGGGCGTCGGCTGCTCTAAGAACTGCTCCGTTTTCAAGCCAAGTCGGTTTGTGATTTTTTCGATATTTTTTTTGCGATTGATTTCGATTTCTTGGGTTTCCAGTAACTTGAGTTGTTCGTCGAGATCCGAATTGTTTCGCAATAGATGTGCACTGTAATCAATTGGGGTAACTTTTGCAATTTCCTTATCTTTATCATTGCTACTTCCTAAATCCTTTTCTCGGTCTTCTCTGTTTTCTCTTTCATTTTCATCAGTTGCTTTCTTTTTGTCGTTTTTGAATTTATACTCCTCAAAAGAGCTGCCCACCAATTTTTTCAGTGTATCAATATTCTTCTCAAATTTACGCATAACCAGCTCGAATTTTGACTGAGCATCCTGGACACCCAGACGACGCAGTTCCTCAGCCATTGTTACAGGATTTAGTAATAAAAGCGTCAAATTTTTATCCACCTGATTCAGTTTTTCGAAAAAACGTTGCTCTTCGCGTATTGTTTGGCGTAGTTTTTGTATTTGATTAGGGTTCAAGGATTGCAAATCGGTTATTTTATTTATTTCACGGGTAATTAAATCCGTCATCGCATCGAGAATAATTACTTGCTGCTGGTAATGATTATCCTCAGCGAGCAGCATCGATTGATTGTCCGCTTTCAATTTGTGATTTCTATTTAAGCTACTGCAATCTTTACCTTTATCTCTATCTCTATCTCTATCTCTGCCTTTACCTTTATCTATGTTTTTATCTTTATCTCTGTCTTTATCTGCTTGCGCCAGTAGACTTTTTAAATTGTTTATCATGTCCATTTCGTTTTTGTGATGCTTTTTCTTGCGATGTTTACGGGAGTCTTTTAAGCGCACGGATCCCAGCTCCCCCCTTGACAGGTCTCCCTCCTCGCCCATCGTTAGGGCTATCCCCTCCTTAATCCTTTCCTCCTCCTTAATTTGTGGCAACTTTGTGCTTTGTGACTCCTTCAGCAATTGCTCCACGCTGCTAATCTCTGTGCTTAGCTCCTGTTCGCGATACGCTTCATTTAAATGTTTGTAGAAGTTCTCATTGATCTCTGTGCCGCCCGTGTCCTGGATGGGTACCACTTGGTTGCCACCTTGGCCGGCTTTAAGGGCGGCCAAGCGAAAAAACTGCACCTGATCCAGCAGTTGATCCATGGCTTGATTGCAGCTGCCAGTTTCCATTGAGAAACTGGCCACAGTTGAGGTAGTTACGCCTCCAAATGCTCCTGCTCCTGCTGCTGCAGATACTCCTTCTTCTGCTCCTCCATGAGCTCCTGCTCCAGCTGCTCCTCCTCTTCCTCCTCCTGCTCCTGCACCTGTTACTGTTCCTCCTCCTCCTGCAACTGCTCCTCCCGCTGCTACTTCCTCGAGCACTCGCTGTCCATTGAGGAACTCCTGGATTAGCTCCTCCCTGGCATTATTTGCCATCAACTGTTGTTGCTCGTACATCAACAGCTCCGCCTCCGAGTAGAGTTTGCCTGGACCGGAACAAGGATTCAGCAGCCAGCAGTTGCCATCCAATTGGGCTACTTGGGTCTCCTCCAGTTCATCCTGGCTGAGAAAGAGTTCGCCCTGCATATCGTGTTCGGTTTGCTGGCAACGTTTCAGTTCCAGCAACACACGCTGAAAGTCTGGCTTGGCTTCGAGCTGCTCCAGGCCAAAAGGTAGCTCCAATTGCGTCTGCTGCTCCCGCTCTAGTAACTCCTGCTGCTGCTCCTGAATCCGCTCTAAGCCCAGCTCCCGCTCCAACTGCTCCCGCTCCATCTCTCGCTCCAGCTGCTCCCGTTCCCGTTCCAGCTCCAATCCCAACCCCAACTCCCGCTCCTGTTCCTCTTCTTCCTCCTTGGCGACAGCTATCAGCCCCATCAAGTTGCCCACCACCGATTGCTGTTCCACCGATATATTCTCCAGCTTCTCCAATCGAGTCCAGATCTTACCGTACTCCGTCGATAACAAATCCAAAGCGCGCCAAGCAAATTTCAACTCTGTTTCGAGCAGACTTATTCTGGTTGCAATCTTGTCCATATAATCGGAGATAATGTAATCGGAGTGCTGCTGGGCATTATACAGCTGGCAGAGTTGCTGTTCGCTGCGTATCGATGCCAGGCTGCCGTTATTCATCGACATCGATAACGATAAGTTATCGCTAGCCAAACTCAGCTGCGATTTATTTTGATTGATATTTTTGCCAAAATCCTGTGGCAAATTTATCGCTTGTTGTTGCTGCTGCTGTAAGTGTTGTTGCTGCTTCAGTTGTTGCTTGATTTTGAATTGACTGTGCAACGCCGCATTTGCGGCAACAATGTAGGATTGCTGTTCGTGCAACTGCTGTTGCAACTCCATTTTGGCCTCGCCTGCTGCCGTCCTTTGTTGCTTTGCGGCTGCCACATATTCGTGCAATATTCCGTTGCTTGCCTCCTCATCTAACATCGCTTGCTTGTAGCTGCTTGCTTCACTTGTTTTTGCTTTCATCGAGGACATTTCACTCAGCGACATTTCACCTTTTCATTTTACGTTTTCATATATTTTCTTTTTTTTTTTAAAGTGTAATCACACATACATACGCATACACATACACACATATATACATTTACAGAACCAATGGCAGAATTTTTATTGTTCAAATAAAAAGCACATAATAATAATATTTATTGATACTATAATGCAAAAAAAAAACACACATGTATATATATATATATTCTTGTATACATATATATTTATAATAAATCGTTAATAAATAGAGCTAATATTTGTATATACAATATTAAATTATATACATAAAAGAGAGACTAATAATGAAATGTAAATTAAATATATATATTTATATATATATAATACAAACGAAAAGAGTTAACATATGAATATAAAAAACATATATATATATGCAATCAAATATATATAATATATGGTAAATAAAATATATAAATAAAAAACAGATTATTATATATCTGTTATTGTAAAAAAAATAATATTATGCATATTTTATTGTATGGAAATGAAAAACCCAATAAGCATGTTTTTATAATTTGAATTTTCAACTTGTTGCACTGAAAACCATTCATAATTGGTGCCCAGTCCTAACTAGTTATCAATATTAGTTACTAATTAACTAATAATTAAAAGATATCAACTAACTTAAGGAATTAATACTGATCGAATTATTGAGTTCATTTATAGATGACAGACAGAATCTATCTGTCTATATTATCTATCTGATAATTATCTCTGCATTTCTATTTTCGACACAAAAAATATACATGGAGCAAGAAACTGATTTAATTAAATTCAAATAACAATTAATATTGAATTTTAATTTAAAATTCTAGACTTGTTTATAATTTATATATATATTTATATCATAACCACTGTGATCAAGAAAAACACACTTTCTAAAATAAAAAAATAAAAATTTTCAAAAATTTATAAATTCATAAAAAATAATTTTTATAATAAAAATAAATAATAATAATAAAAATAACTGCATAAGCTAGCTCTTTAAATATATGTAAATTCTGAAAATACTAGTGTAATAATAATAATATAAATTACAAATTCGTAATGTATGTGATTAACAAAAAAGCCTGTAAATTAGACAAGTTTTTGACAAATATTCAAAAAAAAATTAATCATGTTATTAAAAGAAAAACGACAGCTTAGTTTGCTTTTTTGAATGCCGCTATTAATATATATATATATACATATATATACATTTTTTCTTATTTGATGTATATTTAAATATATATTTATGTACATATTTTATAGGATAAGATTTGTCTGCTTTGAGCAATTGGGCTTCAACATTTAGCCTGGTCCCTGAAGAAAATAAGCGTAAATGTGTAAAATATATGTGTATTATATTATTATTATATTTAAGGGGGCGAAGTTGATACACACACACACACACACACACACACACACACACATGCACTTATATATATATATATATATATATATATATATATATATAAGTGTGTGTGTATTAACTTCGCCCCTTCGTCTGTTGACGGAATCCACCATGTGACACAATTGTACATTTGATACACACATACACACACACACACACACACTGAGATATGAGCATGCAGCTATAAAATTGTGTATACATATTCGTGGTTCTTGGTTTTAAGTTTCTGCCTCTAGTTCTGTAAATATATATTTATTTGCTATTTCACATATACTCTATTTCATTTATTTTACTTTAACTATGTAAATAGATTTAGCAATATATGCCCTAAGTTTTCGAATTTTTTTGGTTAATTGTATTTTAGTTTTTTTTGGTGCAGTCGCGGTGGAAATGTTTGGTGTGAATTGAAAAACGCTGAAAAGTATACTACAATTTGGTAAACTTTGCTGCTCGTCGAGGCAAACAAACACGCTCTCTTTCTCTGTCTGTCTCTCTCTCTCTCTCTCTCTCTCTCTCTCTGATGCGCCTCTCACTCTCTTTGTGTTGGTGCGCTTCATTAGAACTTTTATTAAAGTGACACTCATAGGCACAGCGACGTCGACGGCAACGACGACAACGGCCGTATAAAACTCCAGCTCAGCGCAAAAACTTAAGGAGAGTGGCAGCAGCAGCAGCAGCTAGTGTGAGAGAGCGAGCAAGCGTGAGAGAACGCAGCAAATTGAGAGACCCAGCAGCGAACTACCCATCGGCAAACGCCCGTCTGCAGAATTGTATTAAATTTTTGTTTTAATTTATTTTATATTATATTTATAGTTGTTTATTTAAGTTTTATTTCAAATTTGTATTATTAATTAAACACTTTTCATTTGATGTCTTATCAATTAATATATCTTTTATCTGATGGATTTAAGAACTTTTTGAAAATATTAACTACTTATAGAATCAAAGCTACACCGCCTACAAATTGAATTCGTAATTGGCTTTTTGCTGCTGGGTAGCGCATAGCATATTGAGAGCCAAGTTGTCCAATAACCAATGAGCATTGCGCATGTCTCGCAAAGCTGAGCACAGCAAAAGCTTACAATTGTTGCGCGGGAGTTGCGAACATTAAAAGCTGTGCAAGCTTTACAAGCGAGAGAGAGAGAGCGAGCCACTTAATTTAAATATGCGAACACGTACATGCACGAGCGAGAACGAGCGAGAACATAATAAGTGCCGACTTCTTTTACCCAAATACAGGGTGTCCCACTTGGGCAGCTGTTTAATTTACTCATGTTTATTTACTTCTTTTTTTAACTTATCCATTATAAAATGATTAATTTATTATTTATATTTACTTAATTTTTTTTTTTTGTATTTTTGAACTTTCTTATTTATTAGTTATTATTTATTTATTTTTCACTTTCCTATTTTAGTTTTAATATTAATATGAATATATTTATTTTATTTTTAATTTTTTATTTGCAGACTTACATAGGAGACGACACTTTCTCGCTGATGCTTCAAAAGGCAGCTAAGTTTGCGAGTTCTTTCAGCAACAGTTGTTGTTGTTGCTGTTGTATTCTGCTTGGGAATTATTGCATTTGTTTCACAATTGCCATGTAGCGGCATTAATCGCGGCCAGCTGCGATCACCGAATAAACCCAATATTAAATTCATCTCTCGATTATATTTCACGATCCGCGCGACTCGAGCAACAATTTGTTATGCAATCAGCCATTAAACAACCAACAAGCAACTTATTCAACCGTTGTTAACCCTTATTGCGAGAATTTGCTTTCATATCATCAGCATATTATTAACATACACTCGGAAGAAAATGCTGGCATACTCAGAGCTGAGCTCTTATTATTTGGGAAGCATGTAATTAAAAACCAAGAATTTTTATGAAACAAATATGCTAATTTCTAAAGTATTACATTAGCTTTTTAGTTACTTCGACTATATTATAATGTGTATAATGTGTTATTTTTATTATTAGTATTGTTATTAAAATTATTATTCTTGCTACTGTTATAATTATTATTAATCTTTACATTGATATTTTTATTATCATTTTTATTATTATTATATTATTAAGTTTTAAGTTTTCACACAAACATTTTAATGTATAATGTTTATACAATTCATATTATTTAATTGGAAAAGTTAAAAATTGTTTACTGCCTTCTGCTTTTTATAAAGAATTTTTGAGATTTTGTTTTTAAATTTAAAGATTATTTGTGAAACCAGCAATAATTGCTCATAATTTAGGCAACATTTCAAAGGAAATAGAATATGAACGTTGCTACCTTTTTAATTTAGTTGGAAACTATTTCTAATTCTTTTCGCTGAGTGTTTGTTTAATTTGACATAGATACAAAAGTACTACACACCTACTCCAAATACACATAATTAACGACTATGTAAATTGGTTTGCTTATCAGCCGCACTTTAACCGACCGCAAAGACAATAAATTAATCGCATTATTCTCTTTCCCAAATGCGATGACTACAACTATTATCTCTACATTAGGTAAGTAATGTTCTAGTCGAGTGGGCTCTACTACCCTCTAATACCCTATAAAAATAATGAGTGAGAACACATTTTCGATTATACGTTGGATGTAAATTATGCGATCTTGAAATTGTCCGGTTTATCAATAATAAATGTAGCATATCAATCAGGAAATCAAATTATTTATATCGAAAGAATTTACTAATAATAATAATTGTATAAATAAAAAAATCATTTTCTAAAAGTGAGATATCAGTAAAAATGAATTATTGATATAGGATAGTATTTTTTGTTTGTCAGTTAAATTAAGAATTATTAATAGTTCTGAAATTCCTTCGAAAAGTTGTCAAAAATATATATTTTATTTTTTACAAACTTCAAAATCATATTGTCAATTGAGTTATTTATGTAGAAAAGTATTTTGTGTTTCAATTAAATAATGAATTATTATATGATTATTTGTAATTGTGAATCAGGAAATTCTTAACTTTTATATATATATATATATATATATATATATGGTGTTAAATGTATGCATGAAAAATGTACTTACATTGAGTTGCATGATGATTTTATTGTAGGCCCAATGCCAGCGTTGCTTTGCCGTAATCTCCGTCTTGCGCATAATTTGCATGTGACCACTGACAACCTCCTCCGTCTCGCCACGCAGCAAGACCTTCTTCGCCTTCTGCGACTTGCTGCGAATGGGCAACAGATCCGCCAACTGATCCTCATCATCCACATCCACGTCATGCTCCCCCCCCTCATCTTCATCGTGGGGATGTTCCTTTAGGATCGCTGCCTCGTTTAGGTTTGCCTCCGCCTCTTCGAAAATAATGCTATCCTGTTTCTGTATCGGATGATGTACGCCAATCGAATGCGAAACTTGTTCGCCCTGATTGATACCCTCCTGAATTTTGTGGGTCTTGGCAATACCGAGTCCAACACTACCACTCGAGCTTTCATCTAGATAATTGCCACAGTCGTCATCACTGTTATACGGCTCATCCAGATAATCGCCATGATAATCGATCGAATTTTGCTTTTGACCGTCCACCGATTGATAATGTTGCGAATTTTGAGAATGTTGGGAATGTTGAGGATGTTCTTGATGATGATCGGAATGCTGTTGATTCTGCTTTTGTTGCTCAAGATATTTGTATTCATCCTCCTCGTTAAAGTAATCCTCACGATAATCATACACAGGTCCCCCTGCTGCCACAGTAGCAGCACTACCGGCAGCAACAGCAGCACTACCGGCTTTAACAACACTGTGTTCATAATAATCGTTTGTTAGACGACTGCTCGACGGTGTCGTTTGCCTGCGCTGATCCATATAGTAATCATGCTGTTCACTATTCATGCCATAAATCGGTTCTGCCTCCACAAGGTCCTCCTCCAGCCCTAGCCCCAGCTCCTCCTCGTCGTCATCATCATCAATAATGATATCATCATCTTCATCTAGTTCCAAATCGGACACGTCTTCATCATCTTCGTAGATCTCTGTGGGCTGTTGTTTAATGAGCAGACCCGATTTACCATTTATGGTGGGCAGTTTTTTGCCGCCGGATATTGTTAACGGCACCGTTGGCAGTTGCTGGCCCTGATTAGCACCCGAATAGTATGACGTATATGCCGTGTTATCGATACTCGATAACTCATTGTAATTGTGTGGCATATGTGTATTGCTATTGGCGTAATCAGCGCCAGTTGTTGTCGTCATCGTCGTCAACGTCGTCGTCATTAGTTCGTTATAATCACTGTCCATCAGTAGAGGGTAGCCAGTTGCTGTTATCGGTACGGCTGTTATCGGTACGGCTGTTATCGGTGCGCCCATAGATACTGCTGTTTTCTTCGATACTCCCTCCATCGGTACCTCTTTAATCTTGGCCTGACTGCTTGTGGCAGGCACCGTTTTTTGCACTACCGCTGATGCCACCGATGAGGCACTCTGCGTAGCCGACTGTACCGCTGCAGCGGCCTTCCCAAATATAGAACCCAACATGCCACTACCACCGCTACCCTTTGTGCTCAACTTCGCAATTAACGGTTGCGTTTTCGTCTCTGTCTCACTCTTTGTGGCATAAAAAGAGGGTGCAATTGTCTCAATGGGTTCGCTTTGCTGGCACGTGGTCATGTTATAGGGCTCTGTGTAGTTGTAGGCCTCATTTGGATAACTTTGCGGGTACTCACTATAGCCGTACTCATCTTCAAAGTTCAGCTGCTCCATGTGCGAATTATCTCCGCTCATCAGGTCCTCATCGAGGCTATCGAGGTAGTCATTTGTTTGTTGGGACGTAGACGTACCGGCGAGGTAGTCAGCAGCAACCGTTGCATTTGGTTCGTAGCTATAGTCATAATCATCGTAGGCGTATGTTGTGGGTACCGACTGCTGTATCAACTGCTGTACCGGCTGGTGTACCGACTGTACCGACTGTTGTACTGGTTGTATCGATTGCTGTACCGGCTGCACCTCCTTGTTGCTAGCACCCGATAGCAATCCGCCCACATTTGGCACCAATTTGGAGGCCAAGCCAAAACCGAAACCTTTTTTATTATTATTGTTGCTGGTCGTGCTCTGATTTTTACCCGCCTCCATTGTGGAACTGACGCCACTCAAAACACCATCCAAGCCACCTTTAATACCTTTGGAGAGCCCGCCCAGCACACTGCTAGCAACTACCTTTGCTTTCGGTGGCTGTACCTGGGATTGTAACGGTGACTGCAATTGTGACTGTGATTTTGTCAGTAACTGTGTCTCTGTTTTATTGGATGGCTTGTAATAGCCACCCGATAATTCATTCACCTGATTATTAACAATCGATAACACATTATTCGCTGGCTTTGTGGTTGTCGTTAAACTCGTCTCGCTTTCGATATGTGCGATTGTTGCTGTTAGTGCCGATAAATCGACATTGAAACTATCGTAAAAACTATCGTCGAAAGCGGCCGTTCTTCCACTTGTTGTTACACTCGTTGAAGTTGCCGTTGTTAACTCAGTTGGCAACTCTGGCACTGGATCAAACGCATAGTTTGACAGATCTGCTTGGTTATCAGAGATAGGCAACTCTGTTTGCTTATAGATTTCAGCTGGCAACTCTGACTGATTATATGTGATAGGTGACAACTCTGTTTGTTTATAGAGGTCAAGTGGCAACTCTGTTCTCTGATCAAAAGAGGTAGGTGGCAACTCCGGCTGATCATAAGCGATAGGTGGCAACTCTGGCTGTTTATAGATTTCATCAGGCAACTCTGTTTGCTTATAAAGGTCAACTGGCAACTCTGGCTGATCAAAAGCGATAGGCAATTCTGTTCCTTTATAGTCAACAGCTGACAACTCTTTTTTATCATAAGCTGGCAACTCTTTCCGAACATATGGTGGCAACTCCGACTTTCCCTTGGTCAAATCTAAATTCCAGGCATTAAATTCTTCAGGCATATAACTATCTAGTTTAAATTCAGCTTTGCGCCCCAATTCACCAGATGATTTATCTTTATCGTTGTCGTTAATCGTTGCTGCAGTTAATCGATTAACATCGACATCAACATTGCTGCAAATATCAAGAATGGGCGGCAAATCGGGCAAATCGGGCAATTGAAATTGTTTCATATAGTCCACATAGGACAGTGTTGGTGAACTTATGGAAGCAGTTTTGATAGCGCCAACTTCGGCTGCGGTGTTGTATAACGTTGTGGGAGTTGTTGCTGTTGCAGTTGTTGTTGTGAACACGTTGTTGTTTAATTGGCCCAGTGTTGTGATTGCATCGTGAGTAACACTTTCGCTCTCCAGTGTTGTTAAATAATCAAATGTGCTTGTTGCGCAACGTGCATTTTCAACACAAGACAACATTGGTGGTGTTATTGCTGTTTTCTCATGGCTCCAGCTTGTTATGGAATTAGGCACTTCCATTTCCAGCAATTGAAATTTATCAAATTTACCAAACTTATCAACACTGATTTTTTCTATTGCTTCTGTTTCTTGTTCAACAATAAAATTGAGTTGATCGTATTTATAGGGTTTCAAATACTCGGAAATATCGAATGGGGAAGAAGATGTTGTAGTTGTGGTTTCAGTTGCTGCTGTTGTTGTTGTTGTTGGATTGATTGATTGATGAGCGCTTGATATGATTGAAGTGGTGGCGAAATCAACAATTTGAGGAATTTCTGGCATTATTTTATCATATGTTTCAAATTTCTTGATTTTATTTGGGTCTGTTGACGCTTGAACTGATTGATGTGCATTTGATTGATGATTGATTGATGGCTTTTCGAAATCGCAAGAGGCCAATTTATTTGATTCATGCTCAACAGTTGCCAGAGTTGCTGCATCCGTCAGCAAAGCGCCATCAAACACCGTTGCTCGATTGATTGATTGACTAGGAACTAATTGGGTTTTCACTTTGGGTATGGGTAACTTTGGCAACTGTTTGTGGCTGCGTGCTGGTGGTTGTTGTTGTTGCTGTTGCTGCTGTTGATTGTTTGATTGATGAGCGATTGAGGTTGAGATTATGGATGTTTCCGCTGCGCTTGGCACTGATTGATGATGGCTGGCTTTGCTGTATGCGGGCGGTGATGGCAAACGTTTTGGCAATTTTCTAGCTGAACTGGACTCCGATTTGCACCAGCTAAAAGCTAAAGTGGAGGGCGTGACGGAGGCGGAAACAGAAATTATGCCTGAGTTGGAGATGTAATTGGAGCCGTGGTTTGAGCCGGTGTTGAAATTATTAATATTTGTATAACGATAAGAATTAGAAGTAGAGCTCCAATTTGCCGACTGCTGTTGCTGTCTGGCTGCATTTACGGGTACTTGCACGGGTATTCTCGTCTCGCCGGATGCTATCACCGACGCCGTAGTCATGGCCATCATTAGCGATATTTTGCGCTGCTGTTGCAGCTTGTGCTGTGCATTGCTCATTGGCGGCGTGTCGCTGTAAGCCGATAAATTATCAGCATAATTTGAACCGTAATCGGCGACATAATCGCCCCCGTAATCCATGCCGTAGTCTAGAGGCAACATTGATGTATACGGTCGATAAATTTCCGGTTCCAGTTCAGTTTGCTGTTGCTGCGTTTGTATTGAGGAATGTGTTCTCAGCTGTGGCTCCGGCAATATACGCGTTGTTGCCGGCAAACTGATAAAGCTGCCAATTCTTTCATCCGTCGCACTTGCACCATTTTGTGGCAGCATGCGATACGCCACATTATCCATGGGTGCGGCCGGCAAACGGCAACCGTAACGACTGCCACGACGGACGTACGAATTTTCCGTACTATCCGTATTGTGGGAGCCACAGCCATTTGGCATACCGGGCACGGCTGGCAACATTTTCGCGGTATAACCAGCCGCGTATGAGCCGTAGTCCGTGGTCTCCGGCCAATAGTGCTGCTCATCCGTGCCGTAATCGTAGGCCGTTTTAAATGTACGATTACCTTCGCCATCGCCCTGACTCCATTCCTCGCCGCACAACTCATAATCATCATCGTAGTTTCTCGCATCCGCATTCGCATCCGCATCCGCATCCGTATTCGCTGTATACGGCGATAATGGTCGACTGTCCGTGGTTAAGGCATCGTTACGATTAATCTGATAACACTTGTCCGTTGCATAATGCTGTAATTAATATTTATTATTATTATTAATTAGTTATAGACCATTTTGTATCTTCTTGATCTCAAAATTACCGTCATGTTTTAGTAATTACTCCTCGCGCTCGGATTGAACTCCAATTATTTGTTGTTGTTGTTCTTCTTGTTCTTGTTTTTATCGGCGAGGAGTTTCGTGCATTGAAATCATGCAATTTTCTCAATTTCGCTTTCAGACAATGTTGTGCATTAAAATCGGGGAGAGTTGATGGCATCTTATCACCTGATCGACATCAGAATTCTTTCTACGAATTAAAAATAGTATAATATTAAAATGTTTTATATTTAATACAGTGATTTTATCAAGAACCTGGAGCCAGGCTCAATATTTCTAACAGTCTACGGACATTTTTAATATTTAAATTTTAATTTAAAATGCATAAATATAACATTTTATTTTTTATTTTTTTCTAATTTGTATTTAAAAACCATAAATATTTCACTTTATTTTACATTTTGGAAAAACGTAGCAGAATGTTTCTTAAAAAAAATTCGGTATATTTAACAGCCGCATTCCACTGATAAATTTTTACAATATTCTTCAATGTCTACAGTGTAAACATAATACTTCAATTGTAATTTAAAATGCATGAATATTTACGTTTATTTAAAATTATTTATCAAAGTTTTTCTTTAAAAAAAAATTATATATTTAATGACCTGATTCCACTGATCAACATATCTAACAGTATTCTACAGTATTTTTTGTAACAACTAATGTAACTCAAATGTATTATTTAATTTTTAATAAACAGTAAGCATTTTTTTTTAATTTAAATTTGAAACGATAAATGACACTTTTGAAATTATTTCATTTTTTTAATTTAAGTGTAACTTTTTATTTTTAATTTTATTTAATTTAAAAATGCATTTATCAAATGGAAAACTCGCTCAATGTCATTTCGAATTATTCATATTGTGTTTGCCATAGAACCACTGGCCACTGTGTTAGCAGAAATGATTTAAATCAGTTTAGCGATCGACAGCTTTCTCTCTCTCTCAGTTTAACATTCTGCATATTCGACCAGCGATAGAGTAACTGTAAATCTCCTTATTCTTCTTCTTTAACAAGCAATGACGCTTATTGCTTACACACGCACACAAACAAAACAACGTATTTGATTTTTCTTACACACACTCACACACATACAAGCAAAAGCAGGCGCCTATGAGGGCTTGTGTATGTGTGTTTGATTGGTTAAACGAAACGAGACACAAAACTTATAAGAAAAGGCCTTGGCCCAATATTTGTGTATTTAATTTGGCTAACATGTTTTATTTATTGATAAAAACAAATAAAACAGCGCAAATGTTGCAGCGGAATTTATTAATATATATCTGCTTTTATACACATATTTCGAACGTATAACTTTTAGGCGTATGTATTTTTAACAGATTTTTTTGTTACACTTCAATTTTGGACACATTTTTTTTATATTTTTGTCGAACTTACTGCTCTATATTAAGCGAATGCAGCAGATGAACGTTAACCGTTACACATTACCCGTTACCGTTTCCTGCACAAAATCATTTAAAATGTCACGTTTTGTTTAATTTCATTGAATATTCGCTTGTTCCGCTTTGTAGTTCGACTCATTTTTTATACATTTTGCAAGATTTTTAGATTTTAACGCTGCGGAACGATTGGAAAAAAATTATTTTGTATTGTATAATTCTTAATGTGTGTGAGTGGGAAAGAAAAAGCATGCGCAGTAAGAAACGCATTTCAAGAGTTACAATTGCAAGTCCGTTACTTTTAAGAGTTGCCAGATTGTTTGGGAGTGATTTGCGAATTTTGTATTGTAATTTAAATTTAACATTATATTTTATTTTTAATATAATCTATATTTGATTAAATAAATAAAATAAGTGATTCGAAGTTGCATTTAAAATTGTTTCGAATATACGAATTTGATTAAGAAAACATTAAGGAAACATACATTTTACTCGGCTTATTAATTATATTTATTAGGAGCATACATTAATATTTTTACAATCATGTGATAGCTAAGTAGTTTAATTTATATATACAAAATTAAAATTGTCAATATAAAAAACCATACCTGTCCAGTCACGATGTTTTCTAGTATCAATTGTAATGCACACTTGCGGGAACTGAATCCGAAAAATACCAACGAACGCTAATGTTCTAACTTTCGGCACATTTGTCTATCGATGTGGAAATATTTTTTTTGGCCATCCCTAGAGTCGATGACAAACATTTTTGTGAGAAAAAGGAAAAATTGGAGAAAGAACATCGAGCAAAGCAGAAAATTAATATAAATATACAAAATATCACTTACTAACAAAAAAAAAAAAAAGAAGCGAACAAATAATAGTTTAAACAATGATTATCACCGTAAAGAATCTACAGCAGCAAACCTTTTCAATTGACTTTGATCCGGAGAAAACGGTATGTGTGTGTGTAGTATATAAGTAAATATATGTGTGTATGTGTGTGTGTGTGTATTAATAACTAATTTTGCAGGTTTTGGAACTGAAAAGAACTATTTTCAATGAACGCGGTGCGGAATATTTGGTGGAAAAACAAAAATTAATTTACGCTGGTAAGTTAATAAATTTTGTTAAATAGAATTTTTTAATTAATTTTCTTATATTTTTTTAAGGCGTCATTTTAACCGATGAGCGAACCATTAGTTCATACAAAGTGGACGAGAAAAAGTTCATTGTCGTGATGCTGACTCGCGACATAAGCGGAACTGGCAGCGGCGTCGGCAGCAGCGGCAGCATTACAAATACACCAGACGCAGAAGCAGCGACGCAGCGCAAAACGCAACAGGAGACGACAGCACAGTCGAAAGCAGCAGCTGAAAGCAAAGCGGAAGCGAAGCCAACGTCAAAGTCGCATGCAGAGGCAGAGGGAACAACAAAGACTAATAAAATGACAAATGAACCGATTGTGGAACCAGCGATCACTGCTGCTGTCATTAGAGCTGCACGTGCAGCTGACGTCGACGTCGCTGCCTCTGATTATTCTAGCATTGATTTGGTTGGCGAACTAGCGAACGCGTCGCTGCAGACGCGAGCAGAATCGAACCTGTTGATGGGCGAGGAATACAATCGCACAGTCGCCTCAATGATCGAAATGGGCTATGCCCGCGATCAAGTCGAGCGCGCCATGTCAGCCAGCTTCAACAATCCCGAGCGTGCCGTCGAATATCTTATCACAGGCATTCCCCAGGAGGAGAGTCTTTTCAATGCCGGCCATGATGACGAGGACGTCTCTAGGGCAGGAAATCTGCTGCAGCAGCAGGTCGGTGGTGGAGGAGACGGAGGATCGACTAGCGATTTGCCAACGGATTCAGCAGCGGGTAAACACTCCATTTATTTAAAGTCAAGTGTCAATACTAAAGGCAAAAGTAGTTTAGATTAAGTTATAAATATTTTATAGGATAAGGTTTAGGATATATATCATTATTAATATAATTACATTATATCATATATATATAATCATTTTAATATATTTTTTATATATTGTGTTTATTTTATATATATAATTAATTTTATATTTTATATTGTCATTATTTTATTTTTATTAAATAAATTGTTGTTTTTTCGTTTGTATATTTAATTTGTAATTTCATAGCTTTTTATTATTTATTTTATTTATATGTTCTTAAATTATTTTAATTAATTATTATATATTATCAGTGTATATATATTATATATATGGTATTTGTCGTTTATATTTGTGTTGTTTTTATTACATCATATTATTTAATAATAATATATTATATATATTTTATATTTACTAAATATTATTTAATATATATTTTTCTTAACATAATATATTATGTATAGTCTTTGTCTTTATTTGATTTCTATATTTTAATAATTCTCAATTTGTCATTATATATTATTTGTCTTTTATATTTTTTTTTATACATGTTTTCCTATATAGGTTATTATTATTTATATATGTATTGTCTTGTCCTTTTTATTTATATTTTATTATATATTATATTATTATTTATATTTCAGACCCTTTCGAGTTCTTGCGCAGTCAGCCACAATTCCTACAGATGCGTTCGCTTATCTACCAAAATCCACACCTTTTACATGCTGTGCTGCAACAGGTAGATCAAATTATAAATATTTTCATATATGTAATATATATTTTATATAAATCTCATCATAATTAATTGCCCTTTGCAGATTGGCCAAACGAATCCGGCTTTGCTGCAGTTGATTTCTGAGAATCAGGATGCGTTTCTTAACATGCTGAATCAGCCGCTTGAGGGGGAAGTGGGTGGTAATAACTCTGAGCGACTGGGCGGACGCACTGCATCCTCCTCCTCCTCGTCCACAACAACAGCAACAGCAGCAACAACTACAACAACAGCAGCAGCAGCAGCAAGTAATCCAAGCAGGCAAACTGAGAGCTCAGCTGAGGCTCAACGCTCAGCAGCCGGTGCCGAAACTCAGGCAAGTGCAGCAGAGGATGTTGGTGGCTTGAGCCAGGAGCGCAGTCTGCAGCAGGAGAGCCGACTGGCAACCATACGGCTGACACCACAGGATCAGGACGCCATCGAGCGGGTAATAGAAAGTCTAGTTTTAATCAATTTATGTGTAAGCATAATTAGAAATATAATTTCGATTTGAGGATTAGCTTAAGTTACAAGCTTTGTGTAAGGTTTCAGCCGAGTTTTCATCTTCGGATCAAAAAAATGTCACAAAAGATATATATATATAAATTTTATTTCAATTTTATACATATTATCTACGCGAACTATCGCTATATATTTCGAAATTATACCTTCATTTGCCTATTAGCTGGTTGTTAACGGCTTATACCTATTAGATATAAATTATTATATCAGTATATAATACGTAATGGTTCTATATAACTTACCAATCGATAACTAATTATTTTATTTCTATATATATATTTTTAGTTGAAGGCACTTGGATTTCCAGAGGCGCTCGTTCTTCAGGCATATTTTGCCTGCGAAAAAGATGAGGAACTGGCTGCAAATTTCTTGCTTGCGTCCAGTTTCGATGATTAGATTTGGAAATGTTGCACGCACACACACATACATATACACATGTATAATCCCCTCCCTTTAAAACAAGAGCCGTTACAAAAAACAGCAATAAAACAAGAGGTTAACCAACAAAACATAAACTAAACAATTATAATAATTGCTCATCTTGAATTTGTAATTGGAATATTTACTTGAGACATCTCTTGAATGGATATTGTAGATTCTAAGATATAGTCTATATATCTAAGCGCCTTCTGTTAGCAAACGCGTGCATAGGTCATAATTCAGCGCCAACTAGAGTTGAAGTATGATAAGGCAACAATGCGAGCGCCATCTAACGTTCGTTACAGCTTAGCTACGCATGTTCGGCTGCTGTAGCAATTAGCTTCTAGTGCCGAGGGTGTGTAAAAAATGACATTATTTTGGTCGGAAATAATTTCAATTAAGTATCAGAGCTAAAAACTAAGAATTCTGCAATATACTTACACCGAAATGAATAGTTATGCAGCCGATTACATTAAAGATTTTTAAAAATTTATTGCACTTTATGTGGAACTCTAATTCTATGCACATTCAATTTTATACGTATATAAATATTTGATTTTTGTTTATTTGTTTTATTTTTTGTCTAATCTTTGCTTATAACCAATAATTATTTAATTAATCAATTCTAAAGTAGTGAATGTCTTTGCCAGATTTTACAGACACACTTATACATAATTTTTTTTTTAATGAAAAATTTCAAATTGAAAAACTGCAATACACCGGACAAATGTAAAGTTGTTTGTGGGCATAAGTGTATTATTAGATGTATTAAATAGATGTATTAGTATATTTGTATATTATTTATTTGATTTAAGTACGAATTGGCACTTGGAGCCTCTGCCAACTGAACTGTATTCACACAAACACAATCAAACAAGTATGAGCTCGAGAGTTCTATCAAACAAGTGTGAGCGTGCGTGTGAGTGTATGTGTGACACTGCGTGGTTTGTTAAGTTGTCCGATAGGTGTCGCCAAAAGTCATTTATTAATCACAACCTGATTTAATTTCTTTTTTTATGCTTAGTCTTTGCAGTAATAATGGAATAGCACACACACACATACATACATATTTACACATTTGTATTTATTTATTTACATGCAATATTTAATACATATATAAATATATATCTATATATATATATAATGGCACAATATATCTTAATTGATTTTAGGTGAATTTGTGCATGTTTATTTTCGTAATTAATTCAAAATTAAATCTTAGAATTATTGTAAACACATGTGTGTGTTCGTTTGTGTGTGTGTGTGCAAACAATACAGGTACAGTGTCCCCACATACATATATGAAATGTGCTGTTAACCTATAAATGTAAATATGTACATATGCAGTTAGATTGAACAACAGCCGCAGCAGCTAATCTTGCACGAGTTAAGCAAAGAGAAAAAGCAAAGTAAAGCGCCAGCAAAGCAAAAGCTGCTATATTGTGCTCACCACGCAGCTCACAGCTCGCAGCTCGCAACCCGCAACTTGTTTGAGTTGAGCAAAAAGCGAAAATGTTCCGACTGCGCATCGCCAGCTCAAAGAAATGCACACGCGTGGACAGCTGCTTTCTCTTTCTCTCTTTCGCTCTCTTTCTCTCGTCTAACTCACTTGTTTAATATGCGAATAAACTTACATTTATCGATTTATTTGATGTATTTATTTTGAGTAAGCACATTTTATATGTGAATAAATATATATAAATATATATATATATATATTATTTTATGTAATATTATTTATATGTTCAATATTTTTGCATAAGTATTTTTCTTTAATTTAATATAGTCGATATGCTATTGTTATCGTTATCGAATTGTGCTCACACATCTATATAAGAATACAAACATGTACGTTTACGGAGGCGGACTACTATAGCTATATATATATATATATATATATATGCATATTTATATATATTTATGATCCAAGTTACTAGCTAGCTACGATTTAATGAATAATTTGCTATATGGCATTGGTGCGTGAATGGCACAAAAATTGCAGCGATTAATTCTCGACGACTACGAAACACTCTATCAAATTAAATATTCATTTAGATACCCTATATCTATCTGTATATCGAGTATGTATTGTGTGTGTGTGTGTGTGTGTGTGTGTTTGTTTGTTTGTGTGTGTTTTTATAATGGCACTTGAACTGAAACTTAAGAACTAAATACACAGAGTTTATTAGACAACACTCTATTTCTATTTCTATTTATATTTCTATTCACTATTTCAATATTCACTATGTTTATCTTTATCTTTATCTTTATGTATATCTCTTGCTTATTTACAATTGCAAAATCAAATTATTGATAAATTGGAAATCGATCAAAAATATAGCTTAACCCTCTGATAAGCACACACAATTTTGGACATAATTGATTAATAAAAAATATACAAATTAAAAAAAGGAAAAAAAGGAAATAAGAGTGGAAAATATATTTAAAAAAAAAATGTATAAAAATTATTTTCAGTTGGACAGTTGGAAAAATGGTTTTGGCAAACCTTTTCTTTTGTAGATTTTCAATTATTATAAGTAATAAAACCAAGAAAACCAACTTAAGCTTTTCAAAGGCAGCTTTGGGCTTTAGGGGGTTAAGGTTTCTTTCTCTCTTTCTCTCTTTCTCTCTTTTCTTCTTTCTATTTGCTTCTATTCGCTTTAACTTTTTTTGTTTTGCAGCAACTTTTTGAGCGAGCCTCTTAATTTCTATTGTTTGCTCTTTCTTTCGTTTCTTTTTCTATTTAAACTGGGGGTGTCAACCCTGAAACCGTAGGCGGCACCGCAACCCTTAAACGCAAGCTTACAAAATGAATTAAATTCAATTGAGAACCAATATATAACTAGTGATAAGAACGGATATTAGTCGATTGGTACCAAACGAGTTAATGGAAACCCATTCGATAACTATGTTGAACCGGAAATGAATATCGAATAAAAGGGAAACTGACAAACAATTGGCAACTGATGCAGAATTATTTTCATCAGTGTATTGTCATCAGTGTAACGGTTTTTATTTCTCTCTCTTTTGTTTAAATGAACTAAATAAAAGCGTTTCCACAAATTTGAACTTTAATTGCGAATCGATAAATGAATTTGTTTTTTGTAACTTCCTCAAAGTAGTTCTAGGAACGATTATTATTGTATCGTAACGGAAGTAAATTTGGAACAAAATAATTCGCTTCAAATGGAAGTCGGGAAATTGTTGGGCCGGCCACAAAGTAATGAGATTTACGGGCATGGCTAGGGTGCCTTCCTTCCTTCTTTCTTTCCTTCTGTTGACACCCTGTTTTAAATGCCAAAGTTGGACTACCTGCCACTACCTAGCTTGCTTGCTTAGCTTCAGTTATTCAGTTATATAGCAGTTGGGAACAGCGGCAGCCTCAACGGGGAACATCGCCGACTGGTTGGAACAGTGGCAACAGGTGAAATTTCCAACTGGACTGGAACAGTTGTAGCTGGGAAGAGTTGCAACTGCAACTGGGGACAGCTTTTTTAGTCGTCCACATCCTGCCGCAGCGCTGCCATTTCCATGTCCTCATCGGAGAAGCCAGACGGCGACAGGCTCTCCGGTGGATAATAGTAGCCGCCACTGGGCCTGCCTGGTCCGTTAACAATTAATGATGGCGGCGATGGTGACTCGCAATCCCCCCCTGCCCCTGCCCCAGCCCCTGCCGCCTGGGCCTGGCTGAGCTCCTGCAGATGATAGGCAGCTGCGGCGGCGGCGGCGGCGGCGGCTGCGGTTGACAGGCAGGCAGCCACCTGTCCGTGTTGAGGACCGGTTGAGCAGTCGGCGGGTGTTGGGCCCGTTGCGCTGCCCCCCCCTCCACCGCCTCCACCGCCTCCACCGCCACCACCGCCACCACCGCCACGACACCAGAGTTGTCGCATCTCCGCACGTCGGTTGCGCATAAGAACTTTGTACTCGGAGATGCGCATCTTTTTGCCATCGACGATGCAGGTGCGTTTGGGGCGTGGCCGATAACGATAGTCGGGATGCTGTTCCATGTGGAGTTTCGAGAGACGCGACTGCTCCTCGTAGTAGGGCTGCTTGTCGGCGTTCGACATCGCCTTCCAGCGTGCCCCCAATATCTTGGATATATTCGAGTTGTGCATATCAGGGCAGGCCTTCAATATCTTTCTCCTCTCGTCCTTGGCCCACACCATAAAAGCGTTCATCGGTCGCTTGATGTGCGGCTTGCTGTGACCGTGACTGTGACCGTGACTGTGACCGTGACCGTGACTGTGTCTGGGCTGTGGCTGTGGCTGGGCGGATCCAGAGGGCAGGGCACAACTCAGCTGGCTGTGCACGTGGCAAGTGTCAACGTCGAGCACAGCGGATCTCTCGGAGCTGTTGCCGCAACTGTTGATCGAGTCGCGACTCGTGCGACCGGCGCGTGCCACACCAGCCCCTGCCCCTGCCCCTGCCCCGCCCCCTCTTGCGGCAGTGGCATCACTGGTGGCACCACTGGCAGCAACACTGACGGGTGCGCTGCTGCAGTTGCTCGGGTTCCACAAGCGGCTCTGAGAAGTGAATATTAATTAGTTATTAATATTTAACCAATATTATTATTATATATTTGATTAATATTAAAAATCATTCATTTATGTTATCTCAATTTATATATTTAATCAAATTAATTAAATAATATTTAATTTTGCATATTTCAATATTATTTCAGCACTTTGTTCTTGTTCTTTCTTGAATTTTAATATTACAATTTAAAAATCACTTTAATATTATAATGAGGACTTTTACAGTTAAATCAAAAATGTAATTTCTACTTAAAGAAAGGGGCTAAAATGCAAGGTTAGCTAAAATATTCAAGTTAATATTAAAGAAGTCAGAGTGCTGTAGTCGAGTGAACTCGACTACGATATACCCTCATCCCAGTTATTAAATATATTCTGTTATTATTGGCAAATTCCCCTGATCCTGATCAAGAATATATATATACTTTGTGGGGTCGGAGATGCTTCCTTCTGCCTGTTACACTATATCCTTTTCATCCATTTTTAATGGGTTCAGGGTATAAAAATTCGAAAGGTAATTTTGGGAAAAACTCTTTTTGAAACTTAAAAAGATAGAAATGAAATATTCTGTCTGGAATGCTATATTAAATTCCCGTTAAATTTATATGTTTTCTTTTTTTTGTAGATTGATTTAGATGAATTTCATAGGCCATTTGAAGTGTCTTGTTCTCTTCTATATATATTATTATTAATTATTAAATAATTATATAAATTATAAATAATAATTTCTTTATTTTGATATAAATATAATAATGTTTATATACAATAATAATAAGCTTTTCACAGAGAGAGACGAAATGTTACCTGTTAAACGGCTGTTAATCGACTGTTAATGTCTCTTTCGCTTTCTTAATCTCTCCCTCTCCCTGTCTCTCTCCTTCTCTCTCCTTCTCTCTCACTCTCACTCTCTCTCTCTCTCTCTCTCTCTCTCTCTCTCTTTTTTTCTTTATTATAGATTATTTTTACTTAGTTATTTATAATAATGATATTTAAAGTTTTTACTTACCCTCGACTGCAAATAAGTCGATTCCACGTCTGCAAACAAAGGTGACGCTTGATGCTGATGCTGATGCTGATGCTGATGTTGATGTTGATGTTGATTCTGCATGTTGCCGGCGACGACTACAGTTGGTTGTGGTGGTGGGGGAGGGACAGGGGCGGGTACGTTGGCATTGGCATTCGCGGCATTGGCAGCATTGGCAGCATTGGCAGCAGTCTGCGCGATTTGCTGATGCCAATTGAGTGGTGAACTTGGCGCCATGGGAGTCAACTGCTCCCCCCGCTGATCCCGGGGCGATGAGTCGGGCGAGGCGCGCGGCTTGGATAGATTTAAGGGTGCATCGAAAAGCATGTCATCGATGCTGTTGCTGCGACTGCAACTGCGACTGCGACTGCGACTGCGACTGCGATTTCGATTGCGACTCTGATTCCTTGTTGAGTTTGTGTCTTCGCTAGATTTGTGTGCGCCGGGCGATGAAGAAGAGCGCTGACTCGGCTGTGGTGAATCGGGTGGCGTATTGTGACTGTATGTGTGTGTGTGCGTGTGCGTGTGCGTGTGAGGTGAATTCGAGGGGGAACAGGTGGCGCCGCCAGATGTCGCCACATCATTGGCAAACTTTGTGCCGTGATTAATATTCATAATATTATTATTATCAGTATAATTATTATTATTATTGTTGTTATTAATTATGTTATTATTGTTATTTATACTGCTATTGTTGTTGTTATTTGTATTTGTGGCTGCCACCGCAGCTGCGGCAAGTGCTGCTTGTATATATGCCGTTGTTGGCCACATCGGTTGCAGCTGCTGCGCCAACTTGTGGGCGTGCCCATGGGCGTGGGCGTGCCCATGGGCGTGGCCATAATGTGATTGGCTGCCACCGGCCAAAATATGGTGCGCTGGCGGCAAAGGCGGACGCAGGAATGGTAAAAACGGCACCAAATTGCTGGGCAAACCAGACAACGCATGTGGATTGTGTTGTCGATGATGTTGTTGTTGTTGTTGTTCTTGGACATGCTGCTGCTGCTGCTGCTGTTGTTGTTGTTGTGGATGATGTTGCGTTGCATAGCGCTGACTGCTGTTAAACTGTGCAGTCAGCTGCTGGTGCAGATCCTGTAAACAGCTTTCCTGATGCATTCGCTGTACAGTTTGCAGTTGCTGCTGTTGCTGTTGTTGTTGCTGTTGTTGTTGTTGTAGGTTCGTCTTGATATCGGTCATGCTTTCGAACTGTGCCTGAAAGTAGAATATTATATAATTTAATTTCTAATTAAATTTAATTCACTTTTACTCTTTGTATTGTGAATAAATAAATGACCAATCACACATGTTGCAAGTTGTGCTGGAGGGCACTGCAGCTAAATTCGATCGTACCGATCGTACATGAATAATATATGAATTGATTTGTATCAACAAATCTTATATAATACTCCTTGAATATATTTTTTGTTAATTAATAAAATCAAAATTAAGTCGCAAAAAATTAATTAAGCAAAAATATATAAATAATCAATTATGATGAATGTAGATTATGTTCGTAGCGGACGGAGAGAGCGAACGGTGACAAACATGTTCGACCGCAACCGTTGCCCAACATATAATTTACACAAGCCTAAGTCGATTATACAAGCCTTGCACTGTGTTCGATGTACGAAGTAAGAGTGGCGTCGATTGCAACAAGGTTCGATCGTTTAGCCGTTACGTTACTAGGGCAAACAATACAATACAGATTGCTCGAAGAGAACGTGAGGCGTCATAAAATAAATGCATTGTCTGCTTGGTGGTTACGTCTAACGTTCGCTTTAATGTCTCAGGCTGTCTTCTTCGCACACACACACAATATTGGGTTCTTGTTGATGGAAAATAGAGAAGTCTGATTTGATTAGGTGATAAACTCAATTCTAAGCACAACAGGGACATGCTCAATGCTCAGAATTGCTTCCTTTGTTTCTTTTTGCAGACTTTTGCTCAACTTTATTAAACACTTTTTACTAGAAATCGAATAGCACCAGTTTTTGTTGTTGTTTATTTAATTGTTAATCAAATTCCATTTGTTATTATGCTAATTTTTATTATATATTCTATGCATTTGTATCACTATTATTTTCATATTTTTTATATTGTATTTCTTTAATAGTTTATCATGTACATATGCTTGTACTATGTGCTTTATTTGTATTATCTGTATTATTTTAAAGTGTAATTTAATAATGCACTTGTAATTTTATAATCAACAATTGTGGACGGTTTTTAGTATAATAATAGTATAATATGGATAATAAATATTGATTAATCACTTTTTAAATTGAACTATGCTCTTTTCATTTGATATAATTTTATTTGCATTTTTTAGAAGTAGCCTTTAAATTGTGTACTCTTTTAATTTAATAGCATTCAATTGGTATTTTTTTAAGAAAAACGTTTTAAAAATTGTGTAAATAATTAAATATTAAACATATGTTTTATATTCTTCTGTTTTCATTTTAAATTATGATTTTACTTATGCACTTTTAATTTGATGTAATTTTAAAAACCTCTTTAAAACTCTGCTGATTCAAATAACAATGAATATATCTTTATTATTATACACATACACACATAAATATATATGTAGTTTTTGGAACTAAAATTGGAATTTTAATTGAATTTTGCACTTAAAATTTTTATATTTATAATAATTATATATTTATTATATCTATATATATATATTTGTTATAACTTGTTGCACAAATGTTTTTAAATAATTGTATTTCCTTTTTTTTCAAGTCACTTTTTGCTTTGCATTTGCATAGTAAAATCTGAGTAACGGTTAAATGTCTACGTAACGTAAACGATGCGCGCTTTGTACTCCATTCTGGCAGACAACTGCAATGACTGAGACAAAAAACATACACACATTTGTATGTGTGTGTGTGTGTGTGTATATCTCGTCAATTGTCTGCAAGACTTACGAACGACTTCGCCTGATTGGCTGAAAACAGTTGAGTTACGTTACGTTACGTTACTGCTGACGCTGCTTTTGTTTTCCGAACACAACACAAAAGCTAGCAAAGAAGAAGCAGCAGCAGAAGCAGCGCTACTGCTGCGCAAGCCAAAAACGTTTTACGTTGACGTTGACGTTGACGTTGTTGTTGTTCGTTATTACCTTTGCCTTCGCCACTTACTCGCAATTGTGTTCGTGCTCGTTTTTACCGTTAGCAGCGACACATCGCAACGAACTGATGCAGACGACGAGGTCGTCCATGTGAAAATCTGGTTGCTGCTGTTGGAAATAATACAGCTATTGTTTTTATTTTTTTTTTTTATAAACTGCGCAGGTCAAAAACGTTAGAGCGAGCGAGAACGAGTGAGTGAGTAAGTAAATGAGTGAGCGTGGGAGAAGGATGTGGGAGGTGGAAAGGGGGGAGGTAAAGCGAGCGAAGCAAGCAAGAATGCGATGGTGTGTAAAGGGTGGAGGGGGAAGCAATGAGAGCGAAGACGAGCATGAGTATGTGAAGGGGGAGGGGCAGAGGCAAAGAGAGTGAAGGCGAGCGAATTAAAAGAGTGCAAGCAATAATCACTGTGACGTTAGCACATGCGACAAGCATACAGAGTAAAGGCGAGCGATTTAAAAGAGTGCAAGCAATAATCGCTGTGACGTCAACACATGCGACCAGCATTTTATCCACTGTCAAATGTTATTTAACAGAGCATGTAAAATGTAAATGTGCAAAATAAACACATGTAAATAGAATGGATGCGCAGAGAGAAAGAGAGAGGGAGAGAGAACGTCTGTAAGGGTTGGAGAGAGAGAGAGAGAGAGAGAAAGAGAGAGAGAGAGAGAAAGAGAAAGAGAGCGACTGTAGGGGTTGTAGTGAGAGCGAGAGGGTAGCACACGCCTTTTCTTTGCAGCTCTCTCGCTTGCACACACAATGGGACACGGCGAGGGGCGTTCTTCAATTTATCTTCTTCTCTTTATTCAATTGTTCACATTGCACACACATTGTTGCAATCTAGTGCACTGTCTCGCTCGCACTCTCTCTTTTGTGGTTGGCTGGCAGCTGGCAGAAAAACAAAAGCTTCGCCGTTGTTTCAAAAATCAATAGAAACGCCAGCGTCGGCGTCGACGTCAGCGTCGCACACATAGATTATTGTGTAATACAATACGCAGCAAAGCAAAGCAGAAAGCTGCAAGCTCCTCCCACTTTTTTCCTTTGTGTATATACAGCTGGCAACCCTGGCAAGCAGAGAGCAGCGAAGTCAGCGTAGCCGTCGCTGGTTTGTCTCCAGCCAATTGTCTTGTCAATTATTTTTGCCATTGTGCGTTTCGGTTGGCTGACGCTTAACGTGCAACACACACACACACTCACATTACATATGTACCTACTGCGTATTTACTTAATAACAAAAAAAGCACATTTGTACATCTGTCGTATGTGTACGTGTGTTCATATGTGTGTAGGACAGTTTTCTTTAGTTGCCGGCAATGCCGTCGCCATTTAACAAATGTTACATGTATATATATGCGAGTGTGAGTGTGTGTGTGTGTGTGTGCATTCTAATGCAGTTAGCTACAAATACATACATTCGTATACACACACATATGTATAACACTTTAAAACGAGAAGTGAATTGGGTTATTGGGAGCAGTTAGTAAATCAAGAAAAAAAAAATATATATATATGTATATATATATTTTTTTTAAAATATTGTAAATGGTATACAATTAAAAATTAATTATTAATCTTGCATTATTAATTAATAATCATGGATAAAAATACAAAGACAAATTATTATTTTAAGTTATTGGAAGGAATTAAATAAATAAATAAAAGTATACAAATATATAAAAAATGTATATACAATACAAATAATTTTTAATGAAAATAAAAATGCAGAAAAAAATTTAAAGTGTAAATTAAAAAATGGAGAACGAAAACTAAATTGAAAAAAACCACAAATTATTATTTGCAATGTTTGGAAATCACAGGAACTATTCCCAGATTTATGTCTCTGCTGAATGGAATGCTTGGAAAGCATTGGAAGCAATTATGACTTAACCCAGACAAATCAGCGATGGACAGTTGACAAAAAGCGATAGAGGGAAAATCAGAGTCTCTCATCTTGGCCTGCTTATAGCTTTGATTTTAGTCATTTTCCTGACGACTGAGCCGATTTAATTACAGGCCAGAGCCAGAAACTGAGTCAGAGATAATAAGTGAGCTTTTCAGCAACTTGAGTTTGAGATGTGGCTGATAGATGAACATACTTTAATTTTATTTATTTTATTTCATTTATGTTTCTTTATTTATATTTATATTTATTTTTGCAGATATGCGAATATGTCACTCAAGTCTTCACTAAATTAAGCACGAAAAATATTACGATTAAAACTTGCATGTTATAATCCTTATAAATATATCTAATCTTTTTAAAATAAATTTTATATCAATTTATATTTATAATTTAAATGAAATTAATACGAAATTATTATAGTTGATAATTCAGCATTCTAATTCTATTCTAATTCCCGCATGGTTATCTTTCTAAGTGTTCTTTTTTATTGTGTCTCTTTTAAGCCAGCGATTGTAATTATCCAGCGGAAATTTATGCACATAAAATTTTAGATGCACAAGTAATAAAAATTGCATAATCAAAAATAATAAAATAAAAAAAATTAAGCGTTTTTAATATAATGACACTAACAAAAAGACTCAACAGTAAGTAAGAAAATAGATGTAATTTAAATAAAACTGCAAACATTTCAACAAATGTTAATGCTTTCTTTTTAAATTCTAAATTCTCGCTGGGTTCCCGATCGTAAATACCTTTGTCATATGCTGTCATCTCGCTTTAGTAAACCATTCAAATTACACAAAACAAATTAGTTCAACTGCGACAAGTGCTTAGAGCTTTACACACACACACACACAAGCAAAAATGTTATAAGAACTGTGCTAATTTATATTTAAGAACAAGCGACAAGCCACACCCCCAGGAACTTAAAGGGTGGAAAATTTTTTGTGTCCGACTTTTGTTTAGTGTATTGATTAAAAGCGTATTTGTTTTGGGGGCTCCCGAACCAAATTAAATAGATGTGATTTGAATTCGTTTTATTTGTTTAACTTGTTAATTTCGGTTATGACATCAAAAGCAAATGCAAAAACAACAAGTTGGAGTTGCAGTTGGAGTGAGCGAGAGAGAGAGAGAGAGAGAGAGGGCGAAAAAGATCAAAGGACAATTTGCTGATTGTTTTATTCTGTTATTTTCATTTTGTGTGTTTGTCTTGTGTTCGTCGCCGGCTGCTGCTGCTATTGTTGTTGTTGTTTTTTTTTTACTGTTGTTATATTTACTTATTTGTTTCTATTTCGTTTGCTTAGCCGAGCGCCAGTCGATCACACACACACACATACATATGCACGCATTTTGATTGTTTGTTTTCATTAGTAAAACGTACTTCATTTGCCTATGTCAACTAACGAGTTCGACCGAAAGAGCGGGAGAGAGATCACGTTAGAACTGCCAGGCAACATCAAAGCTTACTTAATTGATTAATTGATTAACTCTGCTCGCTATCTCTATCTATCTCGCTCTCGCAACAATGACAAAGATTCCGCTCTCCTTCTTTCCCCTCTCAGTTAGTTTTTGCTTGTGGGCGTGGGGGTCGGGATAGTTTATTTATGTAATTATGCGCAATTTCAAGAATATCTTCCTTAGCATCTTAATTATCATTCTCATTTAGTGCTCATTAGCGTCGGGGTTTTTCTTTACTCATTTTGTCAACTTTTTTTACACTCGTTTTTCTAAATCATATAAATATTTCTTATTACTTTTAATTAACATTTCATTTATTTTAACCTATTTGTGTACTTTTTGCATTTGTTAAAAATATATAAATAAGAAAATTACAGCGATTTCTTTTAGTGTTTCAGGTTTGCTAACATTAAAAAAAATACATCTAATTATTTGAGTTTGTCATTCTTACTTCTACTTTTTAAACATTTTCGTTGATTCATATTAGAAAAGTATATAAAAAAACCTATCTAGTATTAAGAAACTTGTATTCGTATATTTAAAACAAGTAAGAGTGCTGTAGTCGAGTGAACTCGACTACGATATACCCTGAACCTAGTTATTAAATATATTCTAGTATTATTGGCAAATTCTCCTTAAAAAAGCTTTGCACCAAAATGCGGGCTGCTCTGCAACCGCCCTCTGGCGATAAACACGTAAATCACGCAATAGTAGGTAACGGGGCTCTGCAGAATACACACAAAAACATATTGACGCTCGAGTCGATTATCATGCCATCTCTTTCTCACACATGCGTTCGCATATTAATATGCATACAGAAAATGCTTGCGGCCGCTGATAGAAATGAGATCAATATGAGAATATATTTTTAACTATAACTTGGGTGTTTCTTATCCGATCTTGACGAAATTTGGACAGTTGATCAATAGTATGCATATGCATATCATGTATTAATTAGAAGAGTCTGCCATTAAAATTGTTATTATTTAAATGTATCGATATTCGATAAACGAAGGCAGTTATCGAAATAATAACTAACTAATAATAAATAACAAACTTGATCTGCGACTGGTATACGGGAACCTATATTCCAAATTTTCTTACAGTTTCTGAGATCTCCGTGTTCAGACAGACTGACGGACGGACGGACGGACAGACGGACATGTCTATATCGACTCGACTGTTGACCCTGATCAAGAATATATATACTTTGTGGGGTCGGAGATGCTTCCTTCTGGCTGTTACATACATTTGCACAAAATCATTATACCCTTTTTACCCATTTTTAATGGGTTCAGGGTATAAAAAAAGCAAGAAACAGCAAGCACCTCATTAACGCAACCAAATGCAACACAATAACCAGATTTCAAGTGGACATTCAAATACAGCACTGCAGTTCAGATATATATATATATATATATATACATATATATATATATATATTTATGTGTGTGTGTGTGTGTGTGTGTGTGTGGCAGCAACATTCAACGCCTTTGTTGTGGCGTTGCTTTGTTTGTTGTTGCCACAGAAATTGAGTCGAGTTGAGATGATAGAGAAGCGCAGTAAATTCACAGATGCTGATGTTGATGCTGGAGACACACTCATTTCATATTCATTGACAACTGAGTGGGTGGGGTGGGGGGGGGGGGGTAAGGCGTGGCTGTGGTGTGGGCGAAAGGGAGACGAGGCGCAAATTGCTCCCCAATGTGGTTCGCACAATGAAAGCTGAAAGCTGTAAGATGAACCTGCTCCGCATATTTACGTGTCTCCCATCATAGATAAACAAGTGAAATTGCTGTTATGCACACAGCACACACAGCACACACAGCACACACAAACACACGCAGAAAAGCGTAGTCTGGTGTTGAGTTTGCAGGACTATTAAACACCCTGACCGAATTCAAAATATCAATTATTTAAAGTTCCGTTCATCATAATTCTTATTTAATTTTTGAGTATGAATTCATTATTAAATTTACTCAGTTTTTATCTATTTATGAATATTACTATGATAATATACGATTATTTTATTTATTATTTTATTCATTCGATCATCTATTCATATGATTATATTATTTTTATCATTATCTGAATTTACTTAGTTCATATTTATTGATTAATATTATTAATTTATTATATTATTTTGTTATCATTATCTGCATTTTCCTAGCGCTTATTTATCTATGAATATGATTATGGTATTATAATATTTTTTATTATAATATTATTAAACAATTAATTTATTCTATTAATCTAATATATTTAATTATTTGTTTTATTTGTATATATTAAATTTGTGCTTTTACCAGCACAAATAATAAATAAATGTAATTAATATTGATTAATATAATAATTAATATTTGTTGCTTTAAGCTCCAATGAAAAATATAAAATAAATGAATACACAGAAAAATAAAAATAGGTGAGCAGTTTTTTAATAAATAATTTTGAAATATAAAAACCTAATATTAGCAAAGCTCTCTTTATATTCATTAATATTAAGAAATAAGCAAAAATGTAAATGAAAACAATTTTAATATTAGAAAGCCTTTTTTATATTTATATTATTTTTTTTGGCTTATTGGGTTTTCCGGGGGCTTCCAAAATTCATGCAACAAATGTCGACCATTTTGCATTTGATTTAAAATCGAATTTAATATAATTTGTTTAGTTTTTGTATTTTTTGTGTTGCCTGACTTTAGTTGACATTAAATAAATAAATAAATAAATATTATAAATTGCAGCTAAATTTATTTTTCAGAGTGTACAAACACACACAAACACACACACACCTACTTATAACTACTAGCAGCTCCCCTCCCAACATCCCTTACACCTGCCCCAGCATCAGAGTCCTTTCGACAAACATATTCGTGTCCTTTTGACGACCTCAAGTCATGAATCATACACGGCTCTTTTGCTTTTTTATTTTGTTGCCAGGGGTTGCAAAATTGCGAAAGAGTTATCCTGAAATTGCCCTGGTCCTGGATCTGCTTCTGTGCCTTTTTAGGACCTAAGTGTCGTGCTGTTTCCATTCGCTTCTTCTTCTTCGTTTTATTATTTTTATTATTATTATCCTTGTTATTATTATTTTTTTTATGTTTGGGTTTCTCGGGGCGCGTCGCGCGCTTAAATAAATAATCGAGAAACCGAAGAGCATTATTTATACAAATGTACTTGGGTTTTGCCCTTAAACAAGGACTGCAAGCCCAGTGATGTGACAACCCTACACCAGCGACAACACTAGCCTGCTCTAAAGGCTTTTATAGGCTTTATTCATCTTCTAAAAGTCTCTAAAAACCGTGCGCAATTTTAAAAATACAAATTAAATATAAAAAAATAATTTAAATATAAAATATTTAAATAAAATTAATGAAATAAATAATACTTTCAATAGGCTTTCACTAAATCTATAAAATTAATTTTGCTTTATTCTTTTGTTTTAGGTGGACCAAAAACAGTTCACAATTTTTTTAAAGCTTTTGTTTTCTATGATTATGAAAATAAAATCAAAAGTAAATAAATAAATAATAGATTTAAATAAGAATAGATCTAACATTAATTTTTATTATTATTCATTTATTTAAAATGAACATTCGTCAATTTTCAGAAAGGTTATTATTTATATCATTAAATAGGCTTTCAATGGATTTTCAAAATTAATTCGAAACTATTAATTTATTTAATGTGGATTAAAATCATTCAAAATTTAAAGAAGGTTTTATATTCTAATTAAAATTACAAGTTAAATGATCAAAAGTCAATAATTCAAATATCTAAATCAATAATTATTTTTAAAAGGCTTTTACTGATCTACAAAATCCATTTAAAGAAAATATAAATTACAAACTTAAACGAAATAAAATCCATAAAAATAATTAATTTA
Source organism: Drosophila setosimentum (assembly GCA_035043505.1). Classification (NCBI taxonomy): domain Eukaryota; kingdom Metazoa; phylum Arthropoda; class Insecta; order Diptera; family Drosophilidae; genus Drosophila; species Drosophila setosimentum. The sequence goes on from JAWNMY010000001.1 coordinate 8,953,104, forward strand.
ATACTATTTTTATTGGCAACATTGATCAATATTTTAAATTGAAAAGTGTTTGATTTGAATTCAAATTTGAAATGAATAAATATGTCTCTGTATAAAAAACAGCAGTCAAGCTTCGATTTTGTGGCAGCGAGAGAAAAAAAAGAAAAGAAAAGAAGCCCTACCCATCTTGTGGGACAGTACCTGGTAAGTACCTTGTGAGTTGTACGCTTTTAATATAAAAAAGTTAAAAAAGATGACTGAGTTTTGTTTGCAACTACATATGTATTATTAGCCATAACTTATTTTGCTTTTTGATGAGGGTGCGTCGTTTAAGGATAAGAAGAGAGGGAAAGGAAAACGTAGACGTGACGGATTGTTATCAAGTTGTCAAATTGGCAACCGCCGAAAATTTGACTGCGATTGCTATTAAAATTCATTGGCAGATAAGAAGATAAGCCGAGAGACACGCACTCGCCCAAAGTGAGCGATACACTGACCGAAAAAGGGCACCCCTAAATTGCAAAATTCAGAAAAATCTCACGAGCTGCTCAAGGGCTGCTTGTTTTGAAAACTCAAGTTTGTTTCTTGGCAAACCCAGAACTTTTCCATTCTTCAATTCTCAAATCAATTTATTCACAAATGGTTAGAAATAAGAACATTTAAAAATACATAGTATATATATATATATATATATATATATATAGTATATATATATAGTATAGTATATAGTCTTTATTCTAAATAGTTTTCTTTCTTAAATAGGCTTTTCTTTCTTAGTAACAGAAAACATTTAAAAAAAAAATCGAATTAAGAACTTTCTCCATTAAATAAAAAATGTTTACAAATTATTAAAAAAAAGTTATTATTTTTCAGGGCGATTTTCATTTTAGCAAGACTTAGCAAGTTAGAGAGATTTTGTAGTAAATAAGGTTTATTTCTAAAATGTAGAAATTAGTTTCAAGAATTTTACAGTTACTGCATTTTGCAAAGTGTTTATTCTTTAAATATCTTATTATTTTGATTGCCACTTTTTACAAATTGATTTCTTAATAAAAGAAACTCGAATTTTCGAATTTCTCATTTAAATCAAATTGTTTGTTATTATTAAGAAATTATTATTTCTTGCTGCATTTTGGAGAGATTACGTTTTAAATAACAATCTATTTCTTAATATTAAGAGACATTCTCAAATAATCGAAATAAATTTGTTTTCATATATTTAGAAATTATTTGTAAAAAACACCAGTACATTTTTATAGCATTTATCTAAATTAGATATTTTTGTAATTAGAGTTTGTTTCTTAATAACAGAAAACAAATTAAATATATATTATAAAATAAAATAAATAAATCAATTTGTTTACGAATATTTAACAATTATTTATACTATTTTTCAGGACAATTTATAGTATTGTGTGTTTGTTTTGTTGAGTGTAATACAACAGTTACAGCTGGATACGCCCTAGGCCACACTACCGTACTACCGCAATCTTCTCCTTTGCTAGCGCTACCGCATCGATGGCTTAAGCAGAGTTGTTGTTGTTCTTTAGGATTCCCAATTGGCCGCTTCCAATGTCCAATGTTTAATTCTAATGTGTAATGTGTAATGTGTAATGCGTAATGTCTAATGTCACTGTCACTGTCACGCGACTGTCGCCCAAAGCGGCAAAGAATGCCACAAAAACCAACAATAATCCAACAAATCGACAATTCGACAATCCAAAAACAATCCCCAAGGATATGGCACAAATCCGTTGAAAGGTGGCACGGTGGCACGGTGGCTTGTGGCTGCTACAATGCTGCAAATTACACCGATGACACGCTGTGTCATCGCTCCATTGACTTACTACCCACAACCCTCCATTGAGGGGGCTTTCAGCGGGGGGTAGTTGAGCTGAGCTGCCAAAAGTTTTTCTTCAACAAAAAAAATATTCCTCATCAATAATTTTGTGAAATAATTGTGGCATTGTTACTTTGTTGTTTCTTGTTTGTTATTACGGTGACTGTACCCCTGTCACTGTGACTGTACATCTGAATATTGCTTGAATGGTATTAAGTGTATTTAAAAATAGGTGTTCAAAAAAGTAACAAATATTTAGAAGAATTTGTTAAGCCGTAAAGATCCACAAACGAATCTTAAAAATCCAAAACAAAAAGTACAAAATTTATTAAATTATATGAGAAATTAATAAATTGAAAATTAAATTTAATTTAATGAAATCAGAAATATTTATAATATATTTATATTATATTGTTTAAAAACATATATTTATATTACATTTTAAGTTTATTTTATATAATAATTTAATTATAAATGTTTATTAAAAATAAAGTTATATTGTTTAATCGATAGCTGAAAGGTTTCAGTAAAATCGATATATATCGATAGCAATAAACGACTTAGAATAGAGGGTATATTCTAGTTGTGCTCACTCAATTACAGTATTCTTAATTATTAGCATATATATGCTATTTAGTGTACCTGCTGTTCTGAATATTATTATTTTTATTGGGGCTCTATGGCTCCCTTTGAGAGCCTTAGCTCTTGCCACAGTCCGCAACCGCCCCTCTCTCTTTGTGCGTTTTTTTCATTTTTTTCATTTTATTCAAATTTATAAAAAAAAAAAACAGTCTAAAATATATCGCAGATCGCTTAGGCAGATAATGTGATTAATCCCTAAAGCAAAATACAAAGTGCTTTCTCTCCAACCCTCCACAGCTCCTTGCTTCTTGCCACAACACATCAGTGGCAGCTTCAGTGGCAGCAGCAACACAAGCAACAAGGGTGTGTTTCCTTTTCAATTTTAATGAGTTTGCCTTTGTTGCCTCACAAATTCATCATCATTCATTGGCAGTCTCATTTTCTTTCATGCCACAAGTTGAAGTTGAATGTTTGAGTGGGGCAAAAGAACCCAAACCACCAAAGAATAATAGTGTCAAGTTGTTTTGCTAACTAGAAAGGTTATTAATTATTATTATATATATTACATATAGTTTTTATTTATTTATTACTCATTTTATTTAAAAATAATAAATATAAGATAAATCAATAAAATAACAACAAGTAAGAGTGCTGTAGTCGAGTGAACTCGACTACGATATACCCTGAACCCAGGGTATAATAATAATTGTATAGCAAACACTACTATTATTATTAAATAAAATAAATACCTAATCATTTAATTAAATCAATCAATAAATAAATACTTAAAGACCTTAATTTTCTTGTTTATACAAAAAATAAATATAAATAAATACTTTAAGACTTTCATTAGTTTTGTTAGTAAATTTATTCTCTTACTTCCTATATATAAAAATATGAATTATAAAATTAATAAATACCTAAAGGCTTTCATTTACTTTTGGTAATAATTGTATTGGATTATTCCCTATATCTGAAAATATTACTTGGCAGTTGGGCAAAGTTAAGAAAACTTCTCTCAATAATAACAGATTTTGAGCGTTTAAATTTAGTTATTAATTTACTTAAAGATTTGTAATGTAATTTTTTACCATTATATTTTTTACTTATGAATAAATAGTTAAATATTTCAACATTTTCAATCACTTCGATAAGGCATTCTCATTTTTGAGATATACCGTAAATATATATAAACTCCAAACATATGTTTTTGATTACATTATCGGGGCTCAACGGAAAAGATTTTCAGTTTACAGAGAAAAGACTTAAAAAGGGAAAGAGTATGAAAATTTCAACCCTGCAGCAAATAAAATCAAATATTTAATACATGAAATGAAATATAATAAAATGTAATGTAAAACTGATTATTCAGATTATGTGTTTCCATTGAGACTCAAAGTGGCGTAAAATTCAAATGAGTCCAACTCAATTATAATAATAAACTGCTGCTGTTCATGTTTTTTTCAGATGTTTTTTTTTCATTTGCTTTAGCCATTTCAGCTTTCGCTTGTTGTTGTTGATGTTCTTTTTGTACCCTGTACGAGTTGAAAGTAAGAAAATGGGTATTATACGGTCAGGCATAACAACTTATTTAATCAACATGAAAACGCATTAATATATATATATATATATATATATATATAAATATCTATTTCTATTTGATTAATAAAAAAAATATATATTAGTCATAATAAATTAATTCATTAATCGTGTAATTGAATCATTTAAAATTGAATTTAGTTCGCTTAAGAATTATACAGAATAATAAGTAATATGAAATTAAATAAAAATACAGGGTATCTACGAGTTGAATTCTTGCCTCGCTTAAGGCCTTTTCGTTTGTGCTTTATTCAGTTATTCTTTCCTTTCAAAGTGCACAAAAACTCATTGTTTGCGGTGTACAATAATTTTATTGTGATTTGATTGCTGTTTTTATAACAGAAAGTTCTAATTGTAATTAAGTCAAGAGAGTCTTCACTTAAAATAAGTAATCATGTACAGGTTGACACTAAAACCGGATAGAATAAATATATCAGTAAATAAAATAAATGTTTCTTATCTTTTAATTTATATATAATTAATTTTAAATTTCGTTGATTAAATGTTTTTACTTTTTGTTTTTTTTTGTATCGAATTGGCATTAAATAAATAAATCAAATAAAACGGAAATGGAAACGGATAATTTGAAATGCGAATAGAAAAAGTTGAATTATTTTATAAATAAATCTAATGTAGATTTTTATTTAGTTATTATGGACTAAAGACACTTTACAAAAATTGTATAAAGTTTAAAAAATAAAAATAAATAATTGTAGACTAAAAAATGAAACAACAAACAATTGAAATAATATGAAATTAGAATGAAATAATTAAGTTAGGAGTTAAAATGAAAATAACCAAATCAATATAATAAATCTAGGAAATAAATAAATCAAAAATAGTTTAATTATAAATAAACATAGCATGTGAAGTAAACTAAAATGTAGCACAGTTAAAATTCGACTTCTATTCATTATAATATTATATTGTATAATTCATATACAAAATGTATTCAAAAATGATTCGCGTATCAGTTTTAAAATGCTTTTTTGTTTTTTGCAATATATATTTGTATTTTGCACCAATTGAGAGCTGCAAGTGTGTAATTAAGTGGCCGACATGCTTGCAGCACGTGCCGCTGGGCATATTGCACGTAGCAAGGTGAAGCGAAAAGGCTTTCCTTGCAAAAGGGGGTGGCACACGGCAAGCGGCAAGAATTTCGACGGGACGGGAATGATGCCACACCATTGTTCCACTCGACGTTCGCTTTATTCTAATTATGATGCCCACTCCAAACACCAAACTCAAACTCAAAACCGGACCCGAAGACTAACTCGTACCCGTAGCCGTAGCCGTAGCCGTATCCCACCCGCCGTGCGGCCAATGTCAAGTGCAAAGGTCTACAGTAAAAGTCGCGATATTTGTGCTGGGTGTAAAGCTGTGTCTAACTGTTGCTATAATACACTCAGCCAAAATATCGAAAAACATTATTTTATAATTTAGGAATATATTTCTAACACGTTGAACACTTGAAAAAAACTTGAACACTAGCAAAAAGTTGAATATTAGAATAGAGTTTTTGCATATAGTTTAGGAAAGTTTTCTGTTATTGATAATACAAGAAAAAATAAAAAAAATTTAGTTTTAGAAAAGGGTATATCTTTAAAAATAAACTTTCTAGAGAGCAGAAATTAAAGTCATTTTCTTAGAAGAAATAATTTCTAAAATTCAGCAAGAAGTAATCAAATTTTTTTGTCTTATCAAATTAATGTAGAATATGAGAATTACTAAAATACTACCGTGTACACTTAGAAAAAACAAACTGCATAATTGCATATTATAATAATTAAAAAAAAATTCTGGCTTTTGGATTTCAAAATATTAATTATAATAATCATTTTAGAATAAATAAATAAATACATATCATAAAATACTGAAGACAAAACTGCGCTTTATTTCTGGGCGTTTTTTTTTTCGGTGCTGAACATGAGATGTATGTGATGAGGGCCTTCCTACCGGTACCGTTACTCGTACCGGTACCTGTAACGGTTCCAGACCGCCCAGCGTGTTCGAGGTAATGGTTTTTCTTGCTTTACATGATTTTTCTCGACTTCAATTTGAACGTGCTGCTGCATTGTGCATCCTATGTACTGTGTCCTGTGTCCTGTGTCCTGTGTCCTGTATGTGTCCTGGCGTCAATTCAATTACAAGTTATTTCACGTTTCACACTGACGTTGACGGGACACGCACGAGGCAGCCACGTATCGTCAGTTGGTAGATTAGGGAGAGGGGGATAGAGGGGCGTGGAGAGTTTGTTTTATTCCCGGTTAGGAAATTCGCGCATAAATTGGGGAAATTGAAATTTGAATTGAAAACACGATTTGTACAAATTATGATGATGGTTTTTGCAAAGACAAACAAGGCAAAAGCGTAAGCGTAAAATAGAAAAATAGAAATGCCGAAAATCCTGTCGCCATTCTACATTTCTCTACCCCCCCATGGGGAGCGAGAAGAAAGAGAAGCGAACTTGAGCCTGTTGCCTATTCATATGCGAAAACAATGGCAACTCTAATGATGGGAAACGAGCCAAGGCGTTTGTGGCAGGAGATGATTAAATCTGGGCACAACAAAGCATAAAATAGCATTCAAATTAGAAGTTCATTGTCGCATCGCTTGTGTTTTGTATTAAGTTCCATTCTCTTGTTGCCAAAGTAGCGCCCAAATGTCAATTCTATGCAACAGCAGCAGCAGCAGCAGCAGCTTTGTGCCACATCAAACAATGGACACACAAATTATGGCAAGCATCTCTGAACTCTCCCCTAAAAGAATATACATAGATGGATAGACTTGCACTTGTTTCCACTTGTCTTTCTCTCATTCCCTTACACATATGGACATACAAATATATTCTTTCTATAATTTACTTTTGTAAATAAACATGTATAACAGATTCAAAAGTGTTGACATGACTTGAAAACCTGAAATTGTATAAAAATACAAAATGAATTTATCAATACTAAGATCTAAATGTATACTAAAAAAAGTATCTACTATTTGGAAAAGAATTTAAGATATTAAAGGAATGGAAACAATGAAATAAAGTTCTCAATATTAATTTTATTTAAGCAAATCAGTCGAGAGTAAATTAATAAATAAAGTGAGCATTCGGATCTCAGAAATTTCAGCAGAAGATAGTAATTTATAGTAATAATTATATATAATTTATTAAAATATTATATGTTTCATTTGATTTTTTCATTCCATTTCAAATTTGTAATTTAATTTCCCGTTCTTCATTTTGTATTATTTAATTGGTAGCTTTAATTTTAAATAATGATAACAAATAAAAAAAACTTGTTAAAAAGTGTCTTTTATAAATTTGTAATTTAATTTCCCGTTCTTCATTTTATATAATTAAATTCAAAGCTTTATTTATAAATGTGTAATTTGATTTAATTACATTTATTTTGGAATTTTTTATTCCTCTATAATATTGTACTGGAGTGTATGTGTATGTGTATATATGTATATGTGTATATGTGTATATGTGTTAAGCACGTGTGATTGTTCAGCTTGATTCAGCTATGTTGTGGCAATGATATGGATAATAACGATCATCAATAGACATCATCAATCTTCATCCATAACCTCTGGCCCAACAACAATAAATGTCTAATCATTTTTGAATGGGACAGCGGTGGTTGGGCTTGGATTGCTGCTCGATTGTGGTTGGGTTTGAGTTTCAATTGTTAAAGCGAAATATTTGCCACAAAGCGAAAATTGTGTATCGGAAAATTGGGGAAATTGGGGGAACAGAAATCTCCCCTCTCTCTCGGGGAATATGGTTGAACAGGTGCCACAACTGGCAGCATCCCTGCCTCCATGTCAAAATTAATTGCCAGGGAATTGTTTTTATTTTTTATTTATTTATTTTTGGTTTTTTTTTTGTTTTTACTGTAAATCCACGATTTGGCCCCCAAATGTAATAATACGTGGAGTATTTAAATTGTAATCAGTCAACTGCGGCACACGATTTTCTGTACACAGATTCATTATGATTTTTCCAGCTCCTTCCCCCTCCTTGAGGCCAATTCGATTACACTGCGCGTGAGTCTGCAGTCTGTCAGAATAATGTCACTATAAATATTGTTCATGTCTAAATATAACATTTATGATTTCCCCAAAAAAGAAATAATTTATAAAAACTCAACGATTTTGACAAAATACCGGCCCAAATCAAAACATGCTTGCACAAAAGCAACAAGAAAAGATCCCCTGCTCCTCCTCCTCCTCCTACTCCTCGAAGAACAGACAGATAGAGAGACACCTCGACAGATACCGTCGACAACAATAAATGCATCGGCATCTGATCTTTCATATATATACACAGAAAAACACACACACGAATTGTACACTGCACAAAATAAGGTGGTGACCTTAGCAAGATAGTTTATATGAATATATATATAGCTACATTTATCTTATGTGGATATGCTAATTATTTATTTATTTGTTTATTTAAATTGCATTAAATTAAATTTAAAATAAAAATTAAAATTAAATATATAAAGTGGAAAATAAGAAATATTTATAAGATTTCTGGTAGAATTTAAATCCAACATTAGGTTGCATGTTTTTCTATGTTTAATATCTACCAAAAGCAACTACAAAATTTCAAAAATATGGTTTTAAAAATAAAAATTGCAATTTAAATTTAAAATATACCCAAAATATATAGCAAGGATTGGGGGAAAACCTTTTTTGGGAAACCCTTTTAAATTGGTCAGTAGAAAATATTATATTATATTATTATATTTATATATATATATTGGATATAATTGTCATATGGACAAAACCTTTTTAAATGCTAGCGAAGCCAAGACTTGTTTTGTAGAATGTGTATTCTAGGATGTGTTCTAGAGCAGTTAATTCCAGAACTTGTCTAACCTATTATATATTTTTTGGTTTTTAATATAAGAAGAGAATAATAAAATTCTAGCACATCTCTTATATCTCTTATATTTATTTATATTTTTATATTATTTAAATACAGTTCAATTTACTTTCACTTTACGCTGTACGTTGCTTGGTGTGTGCTAATTGATAGGGTTGTGAGTCACAGGTGGACTGTGGCAGAATGTGTAGCCTATTTGCGGTTGCAAGTGCCACATGTCGCATGCCACATGCCACATGCTGGGGCTGTGTTAGAATGTTCTACGTACATATGTACATATGCTAAGTGCAGGCGAGTTACTCGATTTGCCACAGATTTATTTACCATTTTAGGAGCCATTAACTACGCACTCGCAACTGACCCCTCCACACCCCTCCCACCAACCCTTAACTACTAATACAAATTTTGACATTGCCGTTTGAAAATTACGAGCAATTAAGGCAATGACTGAGGCTGGAGACGAGTTTCTCCTTCGGCCAGTTTGCCGGAAGTGGTTTGATTGAGCTGAGTTGGGTTTGTGGATGGCAATTAACTGCCTATTGCCACACTGACACTGGCCACTTGCCACTTGCCACAGGCCAGTTGCTACTTGCCACTTGCCACTTGCCACTTGCGGCATCTGAAGCATCGCAGCCTTAATCCTTGCAGTCATCAAAACTTTGTGCATGCGTCGCATTATTCAGCGGCGCGATACTTATAAATACACACGTCAATATGAATATACACTCAGAAAAAAATACGACCACTACTGAATAATAACAACAACAACAACAGCAAAAATTTGTGGGTTATTAAAAATAATTTCTAATAAATAAATGTGATAAATGTAATGATAAATGTGAATATAAGCGATCAAAAACGTAGAATAATAAATATCAACTAATATTAAAATATAAGTAAGTAAATAAATGTAATAATAATTATAAGCAAATAATAAAATTTCAATAATTAAATAAATATAATAATAAATTTACAATTATGGAAATGAGAATCCTGTTGTGGTTTTGAGAAATAACTTTTAGATATGCGATTAAAACTATTTCTTAAACTAAGTAAACCTTTATCGGTTTCTTAAAGAAATATTTAATATTAAGAGGAAATAAATTTCTTAAAAAGAAGTAATAATAATAAGAATAAGTTGAATAAAAATTAAATTCAATTTGCCCTGAGGACTGGAACTCTGTACTGTGCGATTGTGAAATATTTGGGAAATATACGAATAAACAATTATTGAAAATTAGTAAGAAATACGTTTCTAAAAAGTAGAAATTGGAAAATACATTGCAATCTTTTGGGCTCATCATTTCGCTGAGTATACATACAGAAATGTATTAAAAGTTTTCTGGCAATCTAGTTATTATCCAGGGCTCTGAAAACCATTCGCTTATAATTGCCATTATGTATGAAATGTAAGTTAATGAATGAAGTAAGTAAGTAATGAATGCAAGTAGGTCGTTCGCAGAGAACGTGTGTCGGGTACTCGGTACTTGCGATTCGATACTTGGTACTTGGTACTTGGTACTTTGTCAGGATTACGGTTAATACATGTGTAAGTAGTTACATATAACCTCCCTCTTGATGGGGTGGAAATCGGGGGGTTGGGAATGCGCATATTGTTATCAACAGGCGTGTTGCATGTCGCATGACCGTTACATGGAATTAAGTATCATCCATAAAGCCAACTAACAAATCCTACACTTAACGAGTAAGAGTGCTGTAGTCGAGGGAACTCGACTACGATATACCCTGAACCCAGTTATTAAATATATTCTATTATTATTGGCAAATTACCCTTAAAAAAGATTTCCACAATGAAAAATGTGCAAAAAAAAAATATAAAAAAGACGTTCTAATATTATTGTCATTATTAGCTTGCAGAATTTGACAAAGTATTTGTTCGAAATTGTTCCCAACCATTATCTTTTTCCCCAAATTCAATCTTATAAATATTTCTTATTTTTTAATTGATATAATTTTCAATTTTATCTTGAATTTAATTTGATACAATCTTTTACTTTTTGTATATTATTTTTGTGTCGACTGACATTAGTTGACACTAACATTAAATAACTAAATAAATAAATTATCATATCTACTTTTCAGAAATTATTTAGTTCTTGAACGGAAACTACCGTAAAAGTTTTGTTTCCATTGCGAAATAAATAATTATTGAATAAATATGCGGTAAGTAAGATTTATAATTAGATGTTATTCGTCTATTATTTTGATTTTTGATTTTAATTTTTATTTACTGCAATCAGAATCAGTATCAAAATTGATCCTATTAGTTGTGAGACAGGCGTCGGCGTCGGTGCACTCATGAATATTGTGCCACTTGGGGCATAGACACACTTTATCATCAGTTCTAAGTTCTCCGTTTCTGCAGTTCACTTTGATTTTGAAGATGTTTTGTTTTATTTCTGTTTCTAAGAATAGTTGCTCTAAGTTCTACTCTGATCCGACCCGAACCCGGCCCCCTTTTGCATTGACAGAAAGGCGACGAATGCGACGAACGGGTTGAATGGATGAGTGTATATGTGTACATATTTATGTATCTATATATGCACAACAACATTTCTCACCTCATTAAGAAGCCTTATAAATATCAAATGGCTGTGGCACTACAATGCCATTGTTGTTTATTGCACTTCAGTATGGGAAAGCAGAATGTTTTAGTTTTAGGTTTGGGTTATAGATTTGGTCTTATGATTTGCCCCATCCTGGGGATAATGGCTGATAATGATGTGCGAACGCAGCCAGAAAGAATTAAAGCTTCAACTTATTGAATGGAACCTTGGCTAATTCATTCAAAACCAATAAATATAGCTAACAATATTTATTTATTTATCTATTTATCATTACTATTTACATTTTTAAGTATTTTTTAAAATATCTTGAGATGGCTGCTGTTTTGCTAATTTATTAAATCGATCTACAATTTTTTTTGTTTATTACAATTACGAGTAAATAATATAAATTATCGAGACTTTGCCAGAATCATATATAACCCGTCGGAAAATATTTAAATAGCTAGAGCTCTTTCTCTTTCGCACACATTCTCTCTCTCTATCCCCCTATCTCGTTTCTTAAATTGTTACATTCCTTTAATTTACTCTGCTGCTAAAATTGAAACATTTTTATTATTATAAAATGTAATTATTTGTGCGTAATAATATATAATTTAATTGATAATTTGTAATTTTAATTTTATTTTGAAATGTGCTTCTGTTGAAACCGGTTTTTATAATTTTATATAAATAAATCAAATATATGTTTTACGCAGCGATATTAAAGATGCAACTGTGGAGGCTTTTCGCTATTTAAATTCGAATTTATTTAATTTATTTATGGCTTATAGAGCTGATCTTTGTTTTAGTTGTTGTTTTTCTGCTTCAGCTGCTGCTTTATAAATATTTTACACAGCTCTTCATATAAATTTGAAAAATATCTCTGACAGTTTCTAATTTTATAATATCCTGCTCTATATAAGCATATATATATATATACATAATCGCTGCCACAGAAACGTAAATCACACTTTTCGCAATACATACATATATAGATTTTTTTGTGAGTGATAAGCACGATTAGCATTATTTGAATTTGGTGAAATATTTCACGATAAAAACCAACAACCCACGATGTCCGTCTGTGTTTTATTACCCTGGAAATCGGCGCATATCATTTCCACCCTCAAAAATAATAAAAACAACAACAAAAAAAACCAACCGAAATAGAAACAATGAACATTTTAAAGAAGAATTTATGAATTTTATGACATTTATGGATGTGTTGAACATTTTGCCGGCTTGTCTGCCGTATAAAATATGAACCAGTCGGTCAATTTAGATGAGAGATATTCAACGTTAGTACTTTTACGGAGTCACCGCCCACAGTCACACGCACACTCACACTCACACTCACACTCACATATTCAGAAACTATGAATCGCCCACATCCATCCGCATTCGTACGGATCATAAATTTTCTATACACACATGTATAGTTCTATATACACAAAATATGTGACTTTATAACTGTGTGTATATATATACATATCTGTTGTATCTGTGTATATCAAATATTCACACAACATTCTCCGTTTTTATTTATTATGCAATTTTAAGCATGATATATGTTTATTTGTCTAGAACAGATCAACTCTCTGTCTGGAAGATATCCCTAGCATTAAAACCATTAAGTATCAACTTTTAATAACCGAACATGTCAAGCAATTCGCCTTAAATCGGTTAATCAATAGCCAGTTTTCGAAATCATACAAAATAACAGAGCTGAAGCACAGAAAAAGTTATCGATAATAAAAATTCCATTGAAAAAACCCGTCTAAAACATCTTTAGAATTCACATATTTTTATTAGTCAAATTGAAATGACCAACTGTTAACCAGCTATAAAGCTATGTGGATTCTGTTAAAAGCTGTTCCAATGGTTTCAAACTGCAAAAGTTGTGCAAGAGAAAAGAAAATATAGTTTACATTATTTGAATATTTTGAAAGATTGTAAGCGTAATATAAACAATTAAATACATTTTTTAGCCCTCAGCAAACCTTGTTTTTATACCCTGAACCCATTAAAAATGGGTAAAAAGTTATTTTTTCGATAACTACCTTCGTTTATCGAATATCGATATATAACATTTCCGATAGCAATAAATACCACAATTTTAAAGACAGAATCTTCTAATTAATACATAATATGCATATGCATAGATCAAGATTGGATCAGAAACACCCAAGTTATAGTCGAAAATATATTAATATATTATTATAATATACAGGCTGTCTCTTCGATTATCGATTATCGTCTTATAAAAACAAAAAAAAAAAAACAAAATCCGCTGAGAGCCAAAAATAAATTACTTTAATACATTTTCTTCACTCTATGACCGCTATAAGTATTAAAATAATGTAAGCTTTTTCTCTTTCAATTTGGAAGACTGGACGTAACTGTAACTTTACTGTAACTGTAACTGTTACAGTAACTCTAACTGTAACTGTAACTGTAACTGTAACTGTAATTCTGACTGCACGTCTAAGCAACGACAACGGCAACAACAATGCCTTAGCCTTACTCTTTCTCTTCATCTACATCTTCATGTTCGCCTCGCTCTGCGCCCCGTTGCACGCGTGCCTCTTCGTTCTTCCCCATCGTTTTTCGGTCTTCGTTTTTGTCATCATCGTCAGCGTCATCCCCCAACACCAGCAACACTAGCAGCGGCAGCAGCAGCAGCAACGTCATCCGTTTTCGTTTCGTTTCAATTTCTGGTTTCATTCATAAATTTCGTGCACAAAAATAGAATTCCTCTACACGAATGTAAGTACATGCATTAATGCATACACACACACTCACACACACACATATGTATGTAAGTAGTGTAGTTGTCATTTCGAGGCAGCAGCAGCAAAGGCAAACCAAGGCAAGGTTAGCACAATTTGATTAATATTAGAATATTTGCAGGCAAATTTTTTAATGCATTTCCGGTGTGATTTTGCAATTGCATTTGTGTGTGTGTGTGTGTCTACTGTATATACATATATAAAGATGTGCATGCATGTATATATATATATATTATTTATATATATATATGTATATATACATGTGTATCTGCAGAATTGGTTAGATATGGAGTAAGTGGGCACTTTGGGGCCGCAGGGTCGACAACCGATCACAAATTGTGTATGCTGTGTGTTTGTTTTCTGTGTGTGCGTGTATTTATAGAGGGATTTACGATTTCATTGTTGAATCGAAAGTTATCAATAATAACAAGTACTATATTAATATAATAATTTGTACTAATAAAAATAATAATAATTATTATAATAATTATAATAATAATTATAATAATAATTAATAATAATACGATATATTATAATAACATATATTTTGTATTATTATTTATTTGCTTTCTTATTTCTTAATTTATGTATTTATTCATTTACCTAATGTAAACTATAATATAACCAAAAATTGAATAACAATTTGTTTAATTCAAACCCAATGTATATAATTAAGTATAATAAATCTCATATTAGAAAATTCTTTTGGGCATATATATTATATGCATGTACATATTTATTATGTGCTTTATTTTTGTTATTTTTTTACTGTATTCTCAATTTTTAATTAACTGAAACTTACTTGTGATTTTATAAAATTATTTATATTATATTACCTATTTATTGTTTCCTTTGAATGTTATTGAATTTAATTCGTAACTTTAATTGCAATTTTTGTGAACACACACACACACACACACACACAACACAAACAATAAACTCGTGCAAATGCAAAAAAAAACGAAAGTCACATTTGAGTGAGACGGCAAAATGTATTTGTTTTCTATTGGCAGACCTATGAGAATGCTTTCCGATACACACACACACACACACACACACACACACACACACACACACACACACACACTATATACACTGTGTGGCTCATGTACATTTGTTAGCTAATAGCAGAGTACACACACACACACACACACATAGGCATAGCCAAGCACAAGCATGCTTACATGCTTGGTATTTGAAAGTTTTTGTTTGCTATACACTTATGCTTAGGTACACATAGGTAAATAGATAGGTACATTTAGGTGCATATATAGGTACATATGTACCAGACGGAATAAAATAATTCGGACTATTGACAGAGAGAGAGATATATAGAGAGAGCGAGAGCGAGAGCGAGAGCGAGACTCGAGTACAGTTGCCACTCTTAACGGTTAACTGTAGTAGTGATGCCATAAAGGAAAAGCACATGAATCGATTCTCGACTTTAAATGTATCGTATCTATCGATAACTTATTAATAGTCCTGTCGTAGCACAATCAAATACAGTTAAATAAATAATGAAATATAGCAGTAATAATAATAATACTAATAACAATGTTAATATTAATAATAATTATAATAGTAAGAATAATAATAGTTATTAAATAATTAATACTGCATATCACTAATTTAAATAAGCTTTTGATTTTAATATAATAATTTATTTTATTATTTATTATTTTTTTTTTTTATGGTGTATACGGATCTATTTAATATATTCAATTTATTCGATTTTTTGTATTTAATTATAGAAATGTAATTTAATCGATACCTTTTAATTCGAAACTTAAATTATTTATTTATTTGTATTATTTTGTAATAAATTATTACTTTTTGTTGCTTATCTTGTTTCATTTGATAACCGATCAAATGCTCAAAGGATTAACTCCCCTCACCGCGCCAACAGACCACAATTCTTTATAACTTCTGAGGGGTTATTTTCGATTGTCAGTTGTCAGGGAATTGCAGCTATATTTGTTTTTGAAATGTTTCCTATGAACTCTTCCCTTGTTTTAATAACCGTTTTACAAAGCAGAAAATGTTGTGGAAATTGTATAATTGTTATAACAAGCAAATGACAACCTGAGAGAGGGTTGAATATAGATAAATATTATATATATATATATAAGTATATGTATATATATACACACATATATGCATATGTGTTAATGTGATTTTAATGAGATCCTTTGAACTACTTTGGATGTCGATTTGTATCTCTTTGACACGAATGCTATCAATTGCGGCTGTCTTTTTTTTTTAATCGCGGGCAAAGAACAACCCCTCAAGTAAATGCAGATTTTGTTCCAGCTAACCTTTGACCCATCAGTCTGTCTGTCTGTATCGGGCAGATAAGCATCACATTAGCGTGATTTCAAGCCGATTAGCTCAGAGGGGTGCACGGAATAAGTTGCACACTCATCAACCAACCAAAAATCTGCTACCTCATTCTCAGTTCTCATTCTCATTCTCTGTTAACAGTTCTCACTTCTTCGTCCCGGCTAAGTGTTGCATAACTCGGCAAGGAATACAATAACTTTTCTGACTGAGCAGTGATTTCATCCTTTTTTTTATGATAGTAAGCATATTAAGCCGGTTTTCCTGTACACAAAAAAACGGTAGCGTTTGCTCTTTTTTTTATATAGAGTCCAGAACATTTTTGAAAACTTATTTCCAAAGTTTAAAGAAAATTTAGGTGATGGATGGATAATTAATCGATTTAAGATTTAAGAACTGAAAAGAACTCCGTGACTAAAGTTTATAGATCTGTGCACAGCACAGCTTACAGGGTTTTACTGGGTTTTCCCCAATTCATGCAACAAATATTGGACCACTTTCCATTTGAATACCCCCATAAATCTTATAAATATTTCTTATTTTCTAACTTATATATATATATTATTTAAAATTTAATTCAATTACATTTTTCCGTTTTGTATTTTTTGTGTTGACTTCATTTAATTAATTAAATAAATAAAGTATTTTTATTTAAAAATAAATAGAGGAAAAAGCGTGTCCAAAAACTAGCAGAATAAAGCTTTTGGGAATCTATTTTTTTTTTCAAAAGAGAGAAAGAGAGAGATTTCAGATCTCATCAATATTCAGACAAGTTTTTAGTAAGAGTCGAAATACTAACCAGTCAACATGGACACATACTGATATTATATTTAATAACTTATCTAAATTTAAAGAACTACCAGTATAGTTGTTCCCCTTCTATAGCTCAATCCCAACCTAAACATTTTTGTACATTTTAAGCGTGTTAACAACGTGCTCTCTAGTGCTGTAATCTTTTAAATATTTTAACAATCCATCGATAACTTATCGAATGGAGAAAATAATCAATTAAACTTAAAAATAATTATTAACACATTCAGGTCTTCTCCCATAGTTTATCCCTTTTAACGGGGTATATATATCCTATACATAAATTCAAATCTATATCTTAGTCAGGATTCCAAGTGCAAGTTGGGGCAAGAAAATAGAACAATTAGAGTAAAATGGAAAAAGCTCTGTCAGAGCAAAAAAAAAAAAACAAATTGTGAAAGAAAAGCAGAAAAAAAGAAAAGAAAAATACGTAAAACGTGAAAATGTGAAAATGGAAAGAAAAGCTTATTGTTCAGAGCTTGAATGCCAAGCGTAGCACAAAAGCGTTTCAAAAGAAAATTTAAGCATGGCAAAAAAAAACCAAAAACAACAACCTGAATGAGAATTCTGAGCAGCAGAATGGAATAGAATGCACATAGAGACCGCACACACACACACACACAGCACACACACAGCACACACGCACACACACACACACACACAATGGAGATGAAAAAAGAAAGCAGAAATAATAGAAGGTTGTGTGGCTGGCACAAAGCCAGGCACAAATGCAAAATGAATGTAATGAATAGAAAACAGCAAAATAAAATATGTAATAAAAAGAACAGAAGAAAAGGCATTCATAAGCACACAGACACACACGCACACAAAACACACACATATACAACACATACATACACAAGCAATACAATACATACTCATTTACTCGAAAGGACTCAGACATATTCCTGTTTTTATCCAATAGTGTACATATCTTTATTTAGATCCTTTTTGCAATTGCTAAACTTTGATCATTCTGTGACTCGAATGAAATACTTTAAATCTCAAACTCAAATTGATAACATTTCGATATTTATCGAAACGACAATCGATCAAATTCGACAGTAGCAAGTTTGTATAATAATAGAACAGTTAAAATGTATAGTAGATTAATCCGAGTTGATCAGCATAAGCAGGGAATGAATTAATGAATTAATGTATACTTTAAGTATAATAAGAATAAATATATAATAATAATAAATATTAAATGAATATAATAAATAATATAATATTTATACAAAACTACTTTAAGTATTTAAAATCTTATAGAACTACGTTAGATATTTAATATTTATTGATTAAATATAATTAATAATGTTATTTTATAATACACATTGAATTGATAGAGAAATTCTTAGCATTGAGAATGCTTTAATATTGAATTAAAATTTAAAGCAAATACACTATTACTTTTTTCTGTTCAATTATAGTAAGAATTTTTATGGATCGAGGTGTGACAAACTTTAATACAAGTCTTAATTTACTTGTTTATTTTTGTTAATATCAAGTAAAGAAGTCAGTCGACACAAAGAAGAATTTTTTATTTTTAAAGAAACCTGTGTTAAATAAATTAATATTTCCATATACAATTATCGAAATTCTTAAAAAGTCTAAAGTGTATATTTGACATTCGTGCTCATGAATTAAAAACTAATACCGAACAATAAAAAAATGAATTTATTAAAAAAAAAACAATTTAAAAAAAATGAATTAAAATAAAATCAACTACCATATATTTGTTCTTAAATTTTAGTAGATTTTTATATTATTTTTAGAGGTATTTTCAGAAATAAATTCTAAAAATACAAAAAAAAAACAGATTCTTAAAATAAGAAAATCGTTACTTTTTTTCTTATAATAAAGGTTTTTTGTATTATTGAAATAAATATATATTTCGAATAAGGAAAATTTAAACAGAAAGAGAAAACACAGGAATAATATTAGAAAGGGATACAAAATATTGTAATTTTCATGAAAAACATATTCAATTGTTTGTTTGCCATTGTTGAGAATGGAAAAGCGATGCGTGATTCGATTCGGGTCTGCACTCAAAACTGAGCTAAAATTAAGTATATACAAGCAGAGCTCAATTTAATTTACATATTATGCTGAATAAAAGAGCCTGACAATTGTCAGTCTCGAGGCATAAATAATAAATGTTTCCATTGTCCCTTTTTAACCCTCTGTCTCCGAGTTATTCAAATTTGTTAAGGGTCGTTTTGCAAATTGTTGATTTGCATGCAATTTAAATGTAATCACAATGTTGATTGAATTGAATATTATTTCACTTACAGCAATTGATTAAGGCATCTATATATATATATATAATTTACCTGGCTGATCAGTCGACTTCGAATCAGTTGCAGATGACGAATCATTTCAGAGACAGTTCGATCCTTTTCAAAGGTTCGCTGGGATTGGGTAGCTCCTCCTCCACCCTCGGTTGCCGATAGGTTCTCTCTGTAATCAAGAAAAAATCAATCAGTAAATAATATATAAAATATACATTCTTTAAATTTATGTCAAAGAGAAAAGAAAGGAGAAATCTCTAATATATCTAATAATATTTTTTATAATATTTCCAAAGCTCTTTCTTTTCCGAATAAAATGAGATTTATTTGAAATTAACTAAACATAACTTAACTACAAAAAATCTAATATACTAATAATAAATAATTTCCTTATATTAAAATATTAAAAAAAAACTATTGTTTAAACTAAATAAACTATTGTTTTTACTATTAAGTTAAAGTAGATTTTGATAAGAAAAATTTGTAATTTTAAATTTCTGAACATATTTTCATAAATAATTATATAAAGTGAAAGTATCTAAAAATACCGACAGTTAGTAGCTATAAATGTCGATAACTATATTATTGTCTATCGATAGCTCTTCAATTAATTTGTTATTATTAATCATACGAATATATTATAAATATTTATACCACACCATACCAAATACGTGTCTATCGATGACGCCAATTATCGATAGTTCTCCATTGTTAAAATATAATTCATTTATTATATTAATCATACGAATATAAATTAACCAAATACCAAATGTTCTTAATTGAAAGTTAGAGAGCCTCTACTTAATCATTCTCCACTTAATCAGTCTCTATTTAATCATGCTACTTGTGGTAGTTAAGCATTCTGATTAACTAGTGCCTTCTTCTTCTTCATTTTGTTGATTTGTGTTAGGCAATAGGTGTATCAAAGTTTCGCCGATTACGGCGATTACACTTGGCTTCCTGTTTGGAAAATCGCCGAATCAAATTTCATTAAAAATGAACATCGACCAAAAACTACCAAATAATTTTGTGGTGAAACTTGGCTGGCGCTGAACAGCGTTGGACAGTGGTTCAAAACATTTATATTTATATATAACATAATATTCATTTAAAATTAAACTAAATAATAATAGTTAGACAATTCTTAAAGTTTCTCTTTTACTCTAAAAGCACACACAAATCAGTTCCACAAAAATCTCAATTTAATATTTAACTACATGATAATAATAATAATAATTATATTTTTTGTAAACGCTTTTCAGCATTTGAATAATTTTTTACAAATCTTCTAAATTAAAAATTTAAATATTACATTTGAATAATAATTTAAATTATTGTTTACATGCATTATTTTGTTTTGTTTTACAAAAAGTCCCTGGAAATTTTACATAGAACATTTTTCAACTTAATTGAACCACTATGCGCAATTGGCACGTCCGCCTTGTCTCTGTCCGTCTGTCCGTCTGTTCGTCCCTCCATCGGACTGCTCAAATTTCAGTTTATGCTTTTAGACTGTTGCTGAATAATTGAATGCTACAAACGGAAATTGCGACTATAGTTTGAGAGCAACAACTTACGACCACAAAACTCTAATACGAACTCAATATGATTGGATGCATCATCCACGCCCCCAGCCAACAACCTCCAATCCCCGCTCACTCCACTCGTAAATATTTAACATTGAAAATTGGCAGGAGCTCAATCCGACCATCTCCTCAATTGGCCATATTCAATTTGTCAAGGATTTGGTTTTGAGAAGAGTCCTTTTGCATATTTTCACGTGGCGAAATTGAGAATTACGAATTTTTTAATTCTGATTGATCCTGCCAGTAGTATGCTATGCTTTCCTCTAAGATGAAGCCATGCAGTGAAACCGCAAAAGGTTCATTATATCAGTTATAGTTCCTTAGATCGTCAACAGTTAATTGGCTTCTAGATTCTAGATTCTAGAGGTAATACATTTCAGAGCAATTACAACACGATCCTTCTGAAATGTGTGCTTTTGTTAGAGTAAAACAAAGCAATCAAGTTGAAATCTAGATAACATGTAGTTAGTATAATCTTGAACCGACGACAGATGTTTTCATATGTCTGCCCTAACAACTTTTGATGGTATCTAGTCTTACCAGGCTTGTAACTTGTAACGGAGAATCAGGGTTCAGTTCCGGAGATGGAGCCTGAGAAACGGCTAACACCACAGGACTCATATCCGAGGCCCTGTAATTGGAATGAGCGCACTTTAAGAGGGCAAGTAGTACAACTTATTATACTTATATGTATGTTGGCGTATTACCGATGGAGTTCCTATAAATATTGAAATACTTGCATTATTTTATGTATTCCTCCCATTTAAAAACCTGCATTAAAGCTATTGTGGGCCGGTAATTAAATGAATAATGAACGGAATCTAAACTAAACAGCAAGCAGCAAGGTATTCTTCTCATGGAATCAAATTAAAATATATTGCCAATAAATACAACCTTTCGCCACTACCAACAAGAGAGTCTTCTACTCCTCTTATCATATCATAATGACGGATGACCTTCTGCCACTGCCACTGCCACTGCCACTACCAGCAGAAAGGTCTTCTTCAAGGATTGGGTTATTCGTAAGTTTCTCACCTTATTTGTTTTCGCAAATCGCTCTCGGGCGCAATTAAACTTGGCAACTGTAAAAACTGTTCACCATCCAGCAAATAATGCTTATTGGCTACGGAATCTCGACAAGGTAGCTCCTGGATAACACTGTGCTCCATGGCGATAACATCTGGTTCTGTGACAACAGTGCTCAGCCTTATGGATTGAGTTTCTGGGACTTCTTCAATATGCTCCTCCTTTATCACCGAATTGCTGTATTGGCTGTTGAGTGAGTGAAGTGACACCTCGACCATGTCGACCTCTGAGTTCATCACAGGATACACAGCTGTATTCACTGTATTCACGGTATCTACTGATTTTTGACCATGTGTCGCAATTTTTGAGTTGCCATTCACCAGGCGAGACTTGGATGACTTTTTAATACGCTTCGGTTTCGCGGCTAAAAGCTGGAAAAAATCAAAGTTCGAATTTTTTAAATATTTTAACATAATAATTATATATTTTACATATAAAACTTTAATTATATTTTTACAGTTTTATTTTGCGAAAATTTAATCTCGTTCAACTATAATATGCGAAAAGGATAATTATTATTTTCCAAACTTGTGTTGCATTTGCCAAAGTCTATAAGCCCGATATCATAAATTGATTCTTAAGAAAATAATATTGTTACTAATTCTAGGACAGTTTCAATGAGACCTTTACAGATAAAGACTTGAAACTGGGAACATGTAGTAGAGTGTTACGTCCACTCGGAGGCTAGGCAATCGATAAAACAAATCGATAAGTCCGCATATGACGCGCTCACGCTCACCTCTGTCGCCATCAACCCCCCGGCTCTACAACTGCAACTTCGATGCATATCTCCCACAATTTGTTAAGTCACTGTTTACTGGTAACTCCCCTAAGATTGCCATGCCCACCCGGTACACATATCTCGGACAATTTGAAAGCTGTTGTCGTCAAATTTAAAAAGGTATATTGGCATTTTATTATATATACGTATATATAATATATTATCATTCAGATATCGTGCTAACTCCCCTAAGAGATCGATAAAAATTGAATGGCCACGCCTTGGAAGGCAGATTAGGGAAGATTAGGGAAGACTAGCATCTTTTTGTAATACTTTTTAGTTAGCCAACCCCAAAAATCACAACATTTATAATATAATCTAATAAATTTTGCTAAAGTTTTAATTTAAAATTGAATTTTAAATCTTGCTTTTTAAATAAGTCAATTAATCAATTTGTCTACTTATGCATATATAATAAATAAATAAATAAATAATAAATATATATATATAGACTTACAGCATTATCGACATCCGATTCATTTGAACTGGCTAATTTGGGACTAATGCTGCTCGTGTCGATATCCAGATCGGTGTGTTCTCCATCGCTGGCCGAGGAGACCATGGACAGGCTCAGTCCCAGTCCGAGGCCCAGTCCCAGATCCATTTGCATAAAACTCTCCTCTCCCTCCCCGTCGCCCTCTGCCTCCCCGTCGCCCTCTGCCACTGCTACTGTCTCGCCCTCTCCCTCTCCCTCGCTGTCCACCGTTGTGAGTTGTGAATTATAAATAAAATCGCAATCGTTGCTATTTCTCACAACATCGCTATCATTATAATTATTGTTATTGTTATTGTTGAGAAACTGTTGCTGCATTTTTGCAGCGGACATTTCATTTAGATTGAATTGGAATTGTCCTTCCGACCCGGCGGCAACCTCTACTAATCCTTCCGAGCTGTTCGAGTCGCCATCAATTTTGTTGGGCGGCGATTTTCTTTTTGCCGACATGCTGAAAAAATCCAAACAAAAAAAATTTTGCAAATTAATTTTAATATATATATATTGTGAATAAATAAATAAAAAAAAAAAAACATTTATTATGAACTATATTTTTATTGTAAATGATCGCTTTAGTCTAGTACGATTTTTATTATATTGTTAATGGCCGTTTTTATATTCTGTCATTGAAAAAAAAAACAATTAAAAACGTAATTATCGAAAATTAGTTGATTTCTTGAAATGCTTTATATTAACTATACAAAAAATTTAAAAAAAAAAGGAAAAAGGTAACTAAAAAAATACAGAAAGAAAAATTTAGTTGATTTAAATAAATTTAAATATTTAATAAGAAAGTATGCTTAAATTGTAGATGATTGCTTTTAAATTGAATAAAAAGAAATATTCAATAATATAATAATATATTGAAATTTATATTTATATTTTCAAGGAAATAAAAAAATTAGTAAAAATCAATTAAAATCCATTTTGATTGCTTCCTAATTATGATGTCATTAAAATAAAAACAACAAAAACAACAACAAAAAACCATTTGTTTTCTTGCTGATAAAAACCAAAAGTATTTATTTGACTCCTTCGATTTTTTTACGAGTGCATGATCCGATATTTATATATATTTGCTATTTTTAGCTAGATATTCTGGATCAACTTCCGTTCGCTCGATTTCCACAGCCCTTGGCAAAAACTCTATTTTGCTGGCCTATTTTGGCTGACTTCCACGTTTTTTCTTGTTTTTTTTTTCTTCTATTAAGTAAAATGACAAATTATTAACAGCGAAACTGCACGCATCATGAGCCCTCGCCTTTATGCACACACTCCACACACACACACACACACACCCTCAAAAAAGGAAAGAGGCAAATGCGATTTATTTTTGAGCTAGCTGCGATGTGTGTCAAGAAGCGCAACTTGAAAAAATAACGAATATTACAATATTTTACAATGAAATTAAATTTTGCAAATTCGCAAGTTTGTTGCACAATAAGTTGCTATTTTTGTCTAACAATTTATACCACATAAGTCAAAGAATATCATTAATGAATTCAATTTTAATCAATTAAAATTGATAATGTTAAAATACTAGACATATTCGAATATGAATATGTATTCAAAATTCAAATGAAAATAATTTGACCTTTGAAAATGTCGCTCAAAAATAGAATATATATATATATATAATAAATAATATTATTCAAAATGTCTAAAAAGGGTTAAATGCTTTTAAAGACGAAGACGAGAAGAAAGCATCTCAAATGATATCAGAATCAGCATATTATTATTATTTTTTATTTATAGATAAATATCTCATTTACGCATTTATAAATATGAATAAATTTTGGACAGCAGTTTAGTTCAGAGTCTTTCAATTAGTAAATAAATTATCTTTATATTCTTAACTTATTAATTCTCGATAATGCCGTATTCCCTCTTGGTCAATTAAATATCTATAAATGATGACCTTGAATAAGACATAAATCTGATCCAAGCATAATAATAACACTTGAATAAATGTTGGTTCTAATTTTGATTTAATTGAGCCAATTAAATACAAAATAGTCAATGTTTCTTCTACTTGTAATATTAATTTTAAATTCATAAATATTGAATTTAATCTGTAAATTACTTTTAATTATTTTAGGAAATTTATTTTAGCCCCATGCAATTTTTGTTGTATTTGTTGAATTTTAAATTTTAATTTAAAGCCCATAAGTATCATAAATACACTTTTAATTTATTCTTAAATTAACAATTTTAATGCGTCTTTTAATATTAATTTAAAATTACATAACACTAATTACCAAATAGACGAGTTGAAATATGTATAAAAAGGAGAACGTATTTTGTTGAATAGATATAGAATATAGAATATAGTTGCCCGATGATAATATAGAGTTGGAATATCTATATATATATATACAGAAATTGTCAAATGCGAAATGTGATCTCCTGAAAGAGCTTCCTATCTATCGCTGATGAGTGGTGTGTGGCAGAGTCGATTGTTTGGGCATGATAAAGAAGGCGGGGGGGTGGTTGTTGTCTGTTTGGCAGGATGCGTCAGCGAGAGGGGGTCTCCCCCGTTTCATGCCGCATTTTGTTTGTTGCCAGCGACAATTTGCGCTGCAAAAACAACAAATGATTGTTTTTCCGATTTGCTTTGAACTGAACATTTTATTTATAATGATGACTTCCGTTACTCGGCAGCAGCAATTCAAATATTGACTTGTGCATTTACAAATAGCTTCCGCAAAGTTTACTTCAATGTATTCTTGGTTTGGTTTGGTTTGGTTTGCTTTGTACATGAATACGAAAACGAATACGAAAACGAATGCATGAATACATATCCCATAAAATATTATCCCAAGTATTCAGGAAATAAGCAGCGGAAAGTGTCAGCACTGATACATATTACATATATCATAAGTCAGCTGCATTTCTACCTACATATGAACCCTCGAAAATATCAATAATAACAATAATAAGAATTTAAGAATTTAAGAATTTGAATTTAAGTATAAATGCATTCATAACATACAAATAATTATTTATCTCTAAATATAAATAATAAATAATATAATATAATTTAAGAATTACTGAATTAGCAGTAATTACCTCTTTTTAAATCAAACTTGATTTTCTTAAATTTTTATTTTTATGCCCTGAACCCATTAAAAATGGGCAAAAAAAGGTATAATGATTTTGTGCAAATCAACAGTCGAGTCGATATAGCCATGTCCGTCCGTCCGTCTGTATGAACACGCAGATCTTAGAGACTATGAGAGCTAGAGACTTCAAATTTGGAATATAGGTTATCCTATACCAGGCGCAGATCAAGTTTTTATTTTTATTTTATCGATAACTGCCTCCGTTTATCGAATATCGATAAATAAATGCAAATTTTAAGAATTTTCTTGTTCATATATTTAGAAAATAACCTTCAAAAACGAGCACATTTTTATAGTTTTTTCATTAATTGGATTCTTACCAAAAAGAAACATTTAGAAAAATAGATAAATAGACTTTCTAATTTCTAATTATGAATATTAATAGTTTTCATGTGGCAATTCATGATTCCTTTGTGAATTGTACAAAGTATTTGTATATCTAGTTTTTCGAAATTTCTTCCTTTGTATAGCAAAATATATATATGTATATTAAAAAAGTGTTTACATTTCTATATATATTTACTATTAAAAAAAAAAAACTACAAATAATAATAACTAATAGTAATGTATTTATTAAATAAATAAATATTGAGTAAAACTTCCTAATGGAACTTGCAACAAAGAATAGGTTTTGGGCACGGTCTCTTGACTTGGTAATTTGCAAAGTGGTAATCGGGAGGCACAAATAGAGTAGATTACCCATAAGCCCTGCCCCCAACTCCCCCTCCCAGGATTAGAATCATTTCCATTGCCTGCGGCGGAGTTGCTTTGGCTAACCAAATTCATTTTTAATGCCAGCACGTGCCACAAAGAGATGAAGGCTCGGCTGTTGCCGTCGGCATCTCGTAAACAAAGCAACAATTCTTCGATGGAATTGGGTACAGGATCTGAGCGGCAGCAGGACCTTTGTCCTCTGACGACGTGCCGAGCGAGCATTTCAATTGAAAATTCATTATTGCGCCGGGCATTCCTTTTTTTTTTACACATGTTTATTTTGTATGTGTTGTGTGTGTGTGTGTGTGTGTGTGTGTGTGTGTGTGTGTGTGTGTGTGTGTGTTTGTTTGCCAATGTTGTTTTGCGTAGAATAATATTTATTTTATTTACCTTGGCCATCTAATCTTGCATTTTATATTTGCGCAACGACTTACAACGTGTATTTGCTACTTATTTGTTTGTATTCCTTAC
Source organism: Drosophila setosimentum (assembly GCA_035043505.1). Lineage (NCBI taxonomy): Eukaryota > Metazoa > Arthropoda > Insecta > Diptera > Drosophilidae > Drosophila > Drosophila setosimentum. Next base: position 8,981,045 of record JAWNMY010000001.1, read on the forward strand.
TCACTTTTCTTTTTTATTTAAAGGGCACGTTCGGTCTTTTTAACCGCACTCAATTCTTGATTTTTTATGTGGTCATGCAACACATACACACCCAACCCCAACACCCAACCCCAACCCCAACACGTGCTCTTTTGGCATTGGCCTTTTAGGACTATTAAGGACAAATTACAGCCACTTCGACTTCGCCATCTGATAATGATAAATGGCCCAAGCGCAAACGGCAAATGTTGAGAATCATATAGTTTATAATATATATATACCAGACATATAAATATATATATATATACATATATATAAATCTGCACGAATAATAAAAAGAGTATAATAATTAGTTAGTTGCTTGCTAAATTTGATTTTGCCATCTGGATTTATTTATTTCATCTGAACTACGAGCAGACCACAAATTGACATAATAAATACTTAAGATATCCTCTCTCTCTCTCTCTCTCTCTCGCTCTCTCTCTCTCTCTCTCGCTCTCTCTCTCTCTCTCTCTCTCTCTTTGTATATTTATCTGATAAGTTATTCAATAAGATTCAATAAGAAAGTCTTTTTCCTATTTATTAAAGAAATTTTTAATAATTTGAATAAAAAAGTACTAAAGATATAAATCTGGTAAACATCTGGAGAAACATCTCTCTTTAAATCCTTAAATCCTTAAATAACAAGTAAGAGTGCTGCGATATACCCTGAACCCAGTTATTAAATATATTCAATTATTATTGGCAAATTACCCTTTAAAAAGATTTGCACTAAAATGCGAGCAGCTCTGGAAAAATAAATCTACTTTCTAAATAAATCAATAATAAATAAATAATAAATAGTTAATAGTAAATAATAAAAAATAAACAATAAATAATAAATAAATAATAAATAAATAATAAAAAGATAATAAAAAGTGAAGCTCTGGTTTCAAGTCACTCATTTGCATATATTTCTGTATTGTCGTGTGTGTGTAGCATTAAAGGGGCAACTGGGCATCTTTCATTGAGTTGCAACCCATTATGTGTTGTGTGTTGTGTGTGTGTGGCAAAGTGTAATGCAAAAATGAACAAACATCAACAGGCATAAATAATGGACAAGTGCGGACAACTGGAGGCAGGGACAGATGGACAGAGATGGACTTGGAGTGACCCCGCCACTGGACGATGTCATCGAAGCGTGGCTGAGTCGACCTTTTGTTAGCGCCCTTTTGACCAAACAAGAGCAACCGCCAACAAAGAGACAAAGCACAGCAACAACAGAAACAATAATACAAAAGGCTCCTTTGAACTGCGATGTACAAGTACCAGAAAATAAAATATATCAAATATATATATAGACCCACAATAATATATAGCTAAAAGTGTCAGCAGTATGAGAGTTTATTAATACATATGTATATATATATATATATATATATATATATGTGCATATGCAAATTAATAAAATCGTCATAAAAAATATATATTATATAGTAAATACATTCGGAAGAATATAGAATATATCTAATTTCTCCGTCTTTTTTATACCCTGAACCCATTAAAAATGGGCAAAAAAAGGTATAATGATTTTGTGCAAATGTATGTAACAGGCAGAAGGAAGCATCTCCGACCCCACAAAGTATATATATTCTTGATCAGGATCAATAGTCGAGTCGATATAACCATGTCCGTCTGTCCGTCTGTATGAACATGCAGAGACTGTAAGAGCTAAAAAGGTTCTATAGGTATATATATATATTGATCTCATCTCTTTTTTATGAGCAGTCGACGCGAGCCTCAATATGTTTTTATGTGTATTGCGTTTCACGTATTTGTCGGCAGAGGGCGTCTCCAGAGCTGTTCGCATTTGAGTGGAAGTCTTTTTAAAGGGTAATTTGCCAATAATAATAGAATATATTTAATAACTGGGTCCAGGGTATATCGTAGTCGAGTTCACTCAACTACAGCACTCTTACTTGTTTTAAATATGTTTAGGTTTCTAGGTTATTCACAGAATTCTCAAGCTACCTCCTAACTGGTTAAATCGAGCCTCGAGCTGAGCTTTTGGTTCGGGTTCGGGTTCGGGTTCGGATTCGGGATGTTATGGCTTTAGACAGACAAGACTCGCAGGAGAGTAAGAAAAGTCCTTGGTCATTGTGTATCCTTAAGCGGATTAGGCTTACCCAAAAGATTTCTGTACGCTTTCTTCTTCTTCTTCGCTCGTTGACTGAAACAAAAATCAATATTCAACTCAAAGTGACTGGAAGAGGAAGAGGAAGAGGAAGAGGAAGAGGAACACGGACTAACTGAGCGATGACAATGCGCAAAAAGCAGCTTTCGTTTAACAATAAGTCGACGTCATAAAAATGCCCATTTGCCCCAAAAAATATCATCACAAAATACACAATGAACACAATGGGGCGCGACAAGTGTAATAATCACACCAGCAAATGTGTGTTTTCCTAAGCAGGTAGATGGGGCAGGCAGATGTATGTATGATGTATACATGTATAGATGGAAGCCATATAATATTTAAGGACTACTCTTGACAAATAGATATAGAGAGGGAATTATTGATGAATATGTTGAGAGAGCAGAGAGATTCATGCATATAAATAGATAGATAGTTAAATAGAAATATATATATATATATAGAGATATGAGAGATATAACATAAATATATATATAAATATATTGATAGAGATATAGACAGATAGATAGATATATTGATAAATACAGAGATTTAAAGACAGATATAGAGAGAGATTTATTGATAATAGATGAGTATAGATTGGATAGATAGGTAGATAAACATAAACAAGAAATAGATACATAAATATATGGATATATAAAATAAGATAGAGAAAGTGCATGGATATGTCAAGGTTGATGGGTATATAGATATACGGAAAGATACATAAATATAGATAGATAGTTAGTCTGATAGATAGATACACAGATAGATACATAGATAAATTATTAATTTAAATAACCCTTGTTTACTTAATTTTTAATTCACTTCGCATTCAAAGACTCGCAGAAAAAAAAAATATATATATATAAATATATATATATATATCTGAATATTTATATTATAATTCAAACACTTTCGAACCTTTTAAATAAGTTCAAATTTATTTCCTTTATTTTATTTATAAAGCAGATTAAATTCTTATTCGTTATTATTTATAGGCGTTCTTTCTTCAATTGTTATTTATATATATTTTGTTATTTGACTATGGGAAGTTAAGGGACTCAAACTCGGCTTCGGGGGCAGGGAGTTGTGTCTTTCTCTTTGCTCTTTTTATGGGTCTTGAATTACTGCTTGAAATGTGACCACTTTGACCAACCAGTCAATGAATATTAAATGCGTCTCGAATTCGCCAAATATGCTGAATGAATGCCAACATCGTCAAAGCCCCCCTTAACTAAATCAAACCCAACCCCAACCTTTAAACCCAATCTAAAAATTATGTTCCCACTGCGTCGCATCACTTTCCTCTTCTTCCTCTTCTGCCTCTTCTGCATAAGTGATTTGAGCTGGGCACACTTGGCACACTCGGCATCTGAGTCGTATCAGGTTTTACACCCATTATCTGTATAGATGACCATGAATAAATGCATTGCTATTGATTGTCCAGCTGTGCCCTTACTATGCTCAATATCGAAGCCCCATTCTTATGCAGTTGACACATTCCCAATGCCACTTTTCACATCCCTTAACATGCCTCACAATTATTCATTTGAATTCACACTCGGCACACAAGAAAATCGCATTGAAAACTAGCAAAATATTTTCAAAAATAATTTCTTTCTTTCTGATTTTTTTTTTTTTAATATTTTCTATTATTGTTTTATATTACTCAAAATGAGAGCGCCAGTTTTCTGATTTATGATAATAATATTTTTCATATTTTTTATTCACACTCAGCAAAACAGAATATTTTCACTGAAAACTAGCAAAATATTTTCCAAAATTTTCGTAAAATAAATAAAGAGTTATTTTTACATTTTTCTACAACAAAAATATATTATTAATATAAAACTTTTGTTTTATTAAATGTTTTGTTTTTAAAAATATTTGTTTCCTACACTTAAAGAGGCGCTCTCTGTTTTTTTTAGAATTTCTTTAAATTATAAATATTTTTTAAAAAGCATAGATAATAAATGATGTATTTAAGAGTCCAATATTTCTAACATTAGTTATTTTTAAGTGATCTGTTTGTATATTTCTATATCAGATATTAGTCGACATTAATTAATTAAATATTTATTATTTAATTTTAAAAAAAATTAATAAAATATATATATAAAATGACATATTTGAAAAAAAAAAACCTTTTAAATTTCGTAACTAATAATATTAGTTGACATTTAATAAATAAATATTTAAAAATTTGTCTACTTTTCAGTGTCGACGTTAAATAATAATAATGAAATAAATTATGAGCATCGACTCTTAAGGATTCTGCGTACACAAATAAATAAATACAACATTTGAGTTAATACTCTAAGTGTATTGTGCGCTAATGTTCTGGAGTTATTGTTTTTGTTATTGTTTGATTTTGTTGACGTAGATTTGATGAGTGCAGTTGATTGTTAAGAAGATGCCACAGTTGTTTTAGTTGCTTCCATTTGAGGCAACACAATTATGCCCATGTTATATTTGCATCATGATTATGCTTTTGAGCTGAGCCAAGTTGCGACTGAGTTGTTGTCTGCATTGTGTTCAAAAATAAACTCGTTGAGGAGGAAGTGGCAAGGAAGCAAAGAGGCAAACAAAGACAAAAGATCCAACAAAACATCTTTGACAATGAGATAATGACACAACACATCTGAACTACATCTGGCCACCACATGCAGCCAGCAGCAACAGCAACAGCAACAGCAGCAGCAGCAGCAGCAGCAGCAGCATTCGCGAACGTAGCAACAACCAGACCAAGTTCCTGTCCCTATTCCTATTATATTATAAATATACACCTACGATAAAGTAGCCATAAGACACTCCAATTATTAAAAACATGGAGCCCATGAGCAATTAAAAATATATATATAATTAAAAATATATATGTAATAATTCATAATTGAAATATAACATTTTATTTTTAATTGCTTTTTAAAATATGTTTAATTATTTTGAATAATTATATATATCTATTTATACTCGTTACATTTTTACATTTTACTTGTAATTTAATTGTATATATATATATATTGTATATTGAGTTTGTTTCTTGTTTGAACGTAACTTTTTTCGAGATCGTTAGAGATAGAGACTTACAACTTGGAGCACATCCATAGACTAGTGATTTGGAGTGCTACGTCCAACGGGTGTCTAGGAAATTGATAAAATCGATATTTGCAAATCGATAAAGCCACATATCTCCCACAAGTTTAAAGCTACAGTCACCAAATTTAGTTAGTAAGTTGTTGGCGATGTCTATCAAAGATCGGCTTACACCCATGCCAACGTCCGCCGCCCCTATGCCCTTAGCCTCTAATAACTTAAATTACCATATCATCCGCAGTTTTTGGGTTAGACACAAATCAGGTAGGTAATTTACTGGTATCCGCCCCCCTAAACCGATACAGCTATTAGTGTAAATCGATAATATCATTTATCTCACACAATTTGAAATCTAGAGTCAGCAAATCTGAAGGTATATTGCTAGTTACACCCTTCAAAAATCCGAAGAAAAACAACACAAAAATGATAAAGGCCTACATATATCTCACGAAATTTAAGAGCTACAGTTACCAAACTTGGAAGGTAAATTAATAATTGACCACGCCCACTCCGTTCTCAAAAATTCCAAGAAACCTATATCTTCCGCAAAATAATAGATACAGTTACCAAACTGAACAAAATATACAATTAAAATAATTAAAAAAAAAGAAAAGAAGATTTTGTGAAAAATATGAAACTAAGAAAACAATTGTCTTCAAATTTAAAAAATTGATTTACAAATATATTGTTAAATATAAAATGTTTTTTTTTATGAATTTCTTAAAAGTATAAAACTAAACAAGTAAGAGTGCTGTAGTCGAGTGAACTCGACTTCGATATACCCTAAACCCAGTTATTAAATATATTCTATTATTATTGGCAAATTAACCTTTAAAAAGATTTTCACTAAATTACGAACAGCTCTGGAAGCGCCATCGAGACGGACGGACGGACAGCCGGACATGGCTATATCGACTCGACTATTGATCCTGATCAAGAATATATATACTTTGTGGGGTCTGAGATGCTTCCTTCTGCCTGTTACATACATTTGCACAAAATCATTAAATCATTTTTTTGCCCATTTTTAATGGCTTCAGGGTTTAAAAAGGGATTTGTAAATGCAGAAAAAAATTACTAAAATTAAATAATAATAAAGAAATAACTCTATAAAATTAATTTTATAACTGTGCACACACAATTTACACACATTTAACACACACACACTGTTGCCTCAATTTGGCTGTCCGAGCGATTTGGGCAGATAACAAAAACAGAGCTGCCACAAGAATGGGGCATGGGGAAAGGCAACATTGAGCCTGACTTGGATGTTGGTCAGTATTTCGTATCATTGTCTCTGTCTCTGTCTCTGTCTACGTATCTATCTCTGCCTCAGTTCTTCTGTTATTTGGTAGGTGGCTGGGTTGCATGCATCAAAGAGGCATCAATCCTCTCAGCAAAAAAATAAATACCCAAAATTTAAGTTTGTGGCCTTTGTAAAATCATAGATTTAGTTTCTTATATATATAGCTTGGATTTTTCTAGAATTTAAATTAAATTTATTTATTTTTATTATAAATATAGATATATATAAAAATAAATATTATTTAAATTCTAGAAAAATCCAAGCGCGATGTATATTATTTATTTTATATTTTTAAGAAAGGAGTATATGAAAAATTATATAAGATACAATATTATATCCAAAAAAAATACCTTTTTATTTATTATTATATATTATTCTTATTTCTTAGATCCAGAACTTTTTCAGGTCAGTTTTCGAAAATTCAGTCAAATTTTGTATACTTAGAAATCATCTCTCAAAACCAGAACAGTTATTTTAAACGGTTTCTAAATTTCATAGCGATTTCAGCATATATATTTTTGGGATTGTTCTCAATATGGCAAGCTTTTTGTAATTTAATTTGTAATTTCGAAATTAGAAAAACCTATTTTTATATTTAAAATATAATTAGAAATTAATTCAGGCTGGTTTCTGAATTGTAGGGCGATTTTTTCGCTGAGTGTACTCAGCTTTGGCACTGTGGTGAAAACACAACAAGCTCGAAAACATCTTATAACGATCATAACTAGATTAAAACAAGGACCGGGAACTGAGAATGGGAACTGGGAATGGGAACTGGGAATGAGAACTGAGAACTGAGAACTGGGCATGGGGCATGCTGCGCAAAGTGGTTTTGCCGGCCTCGCGTTGCGGCAATGGCAATGCATCATGTTGCCTGTGTGGCAGATGCAACTGAAAACTGAGCCGAGTCCAAGTCTCAGTCTGAGTTCGAGTCTGAATCCATGTCGTTGACTTGCTTGCAGTTATTTCGTTTGTTTTATTTGCGACTCTTCTTGATGTTGCTGTTGTTGCTGTTGTTGCTGTTGTTGTTGTTGTTTGTTTGTTTGTTTCTCTCTCTGTATATATATAAAGATACCCTGCACTCTTTTTGCCTATGCGCAAGCGGGTACAACGAAGCAAGAATGAAATCCAATTCTAATTTCCATTATTCACAAATTTATTTCTTAATAATAGAAAAATGCTTTTCCAATTTTAAAACAGGTTTTCAAAGTTTCTTAACATTTTTTTAGCGTAAAATATTTCTTAAAAGCTTATAAAATGTTTCCAGTTTTCGGCGCTATTTTTGCTGTTATTTACATACTTATTTCATAATACAAGAAATGATATTCATAATAATAAAATTAATTTATTAAGAAACATATCGATAAAATAGAAAAAAATGCTTTACTGATTTTCAGACTTCTTTTTAGTGAATATTTATTATGTAAAACTATAAAATTTAAAATATCAACAAGAAAAGCTATGCTCAAGTTATTAGACATTATTTATTAGTATATTGTATAACTAATTATTATTATAGTTGTTGTGGTATTTATTGTTATTATTATAATTATTAGGATTATTATACTAATTATATTATAATTTAGCAATGCAATGAGTTCGACTACGAGATCCCTGCAGCAGCAACTCCTAATTCAAAATTATTCTAATATTATTGCTTTAAGTTTTATAACTTTTTTGATTCTGAAGCGGTTTTCAATTTGTTCAGGTGATCAATAATAATATATACATATATACAATTGTGGCAGATATCGATCAAATAAAATAAACTTGAAGTCTAACTGAATATGTATATATGTATGAAAATAAATTTACGTATATAATTATAGATTTCTGCTGCCTATTACTTACTTCAGCACAAAACCGAAACACTCCTCCCAACGCACTTTTTAAAGGGTAAACTAAAAAAAAAAGACCGAATTCTACTCACGCGTATCAATTTGACAATTGACACAAGATGAACTTTTATGTTGGCAACTCTCTGCCTCTCTCTCTCCCTGTCTCCCTCTGTCTATCTATCTCTGTCTCTTTCTGCTTTGGCAACAAACAGTTTGTCTGTTTTAAGCGACGGTAATCGTGCAATTCTTGGTGTTATTTAACTTAACAATGAAGCTTTTGTTCTTCTACTGCTTCCTCTTCTTCTTCTCCTTCTTCTTCTTCTTTTTATTTTTTTTTTGCTTATTCTGGTGCTTCTTCTTCTTCTTCAAAATAAGAAAATAAGTAGGGCAAGCGACAAATAGAAAATCGCTTATCGATAAAAGCCACTATTCTTATAATATAAAACAAAACAGAAAAAGCGAAATAGAAGAGGAAGAGGAAGAGGAAGAGAAAGGACAAAAACGGAGAAGAGGCAAGAAGAGAAGTATTTTTAAAAGCCCTTTTCAATATGTTATAGAAATGTATAATAAAATTAATAATTAAACAATAAAATACTACAAAACTAAAAGTGTAAAAAATTATAAATAAGCAAAATAAATATAATTTAAAAAACGAAAATAAAGTATATATTTCCTGTGTTTCTAGTTCGCATTTAATTTTTAATTCAGTTCAATTGTTAAAAGAGTTCACAACAAAAAAAAAATAATAATAATAAAACTATTCAAAAGTCTTAAGAGAAAACTTCTAAATCTAAATTTTCATTGTATTAAAATAGGTTTGTATTCAATAAAAAGTACAAATAATAAAATAAATAAATAAAATAAAATAATCTTGAAAATATTCAAAAATTATTTGAAGTATTAGTATATTATGATAAATTTCAGAGGTTTTATAGTATGCTAAATTGAGCTTTGCTCTTATTGGCCTTCTAATTTTCCTATTGGCTTTTGGATAAGCTTCAAAAAACAACGAAATGAATAAATTTGGCTTTATAGCTTTTGCTTTCAATGTGTGCGTGTGTCTGTGTGCGTTTGAGTGTGTTTGAGTGTGTTTGAGTGTGTTAGTGTACGGTCGTTGTCCTAGAATTTTTCCAGGGCTCAATGTTTCCAAGTCGCTCTAACTAATCTGCATGGCTCTGATAAAAAAGAGGACGAGGAGAGGAAACGAAGAAAGGCGAAAAGCTAAGCGAAGGAAGGAGGAGTGACGGGTGCCAATGGAAGGTGGTCAATGATCGAGATGGGAATGAAGTGCGTGCTCAGCACAGAACAGAGAAAGATGATGAGGGGAGAGACCGCCGCAAAAGAGAGCGAGCGCCGCTCAAGAGAGCGAGCGCACAAGACAGCAAGAGAGCAGGAGAGAGAGTGGGTGAGAGAGAGCTTGCTGACGACTATGTAGATGCTTAGATCGAAAAATAAAGAAGAAGAAGAAGCAGGAGCAGAAGCAGCTCAGTCGAAGCCCAAGACAAAGAAGAAGAAGCGGTAGCGGCAGATCGAGTTAGCGCAAATGATAAACAGACAACGCAGGCACCTAAAGCTTCCCCCCTCTTGTAACTCGAGCAGCACCTGTAGCCATCCAAGAAACAGGAAACAACAATGTTGTACGAAAAATTTGATTTCTTGTATTTCGCTCTTACGTTTGCAATTCGCATTTCGCATTCACCTGTTGTTATTTTTTTCGAGTGTGTTTATTTTTGCGACAGGCAAACGGACAACAACAACAACAACTAGTTTTCCATGTTTTCGCATCTTGCGCACATTCGCATTCCAAAGCTTTTCGATCTCAGCCGCTGTCGCTGTCGCTGTCGACGTCGCAGCCGCTGTGGACGCTGGCATCGGCGCCGCGTTTCAGATTCGGCTTTATCTATCTTATGGCAAAAAAAAACCACAATAAAAACAAAACAAAACAAAAAGAACACGTTTTCGCTGCATTTTCTCAATAGACGACGAGACACGCTTTGCACGCAACATTTTTTTACAGCCCAAATAAACACACAAACACAGGCACATTTGATTTCTATGCATTATGCGTAACAAATGCTGCTTGCAGGCAATGGGAGAGAGCCAGAGGGAAGAGAGGTCGACTGGGAGATACCCTAGACCATAAATTTAAATATTTATTTTGTGCTTTACTATTATTATTATTATTAATATTATATTTATTATTATTATTATATATATTATTATTATTATGATTTTTATATTTATTATTAGTATTATTACTATTGTCATTAAGTTAACTTTTAATATCATTTAATTTGAAGTTAGTAATTTAAAATGTATTTTTTCATTCATATATATCTTATCGTATTTTTTAATTTAATTATTTAGTCGACTTTATATTAATAACCATTATTCCAAGGAAGCTCAATTTTTTACTTTTCATTTCATTTCAAATTTAAATTTTATTATTATTATTATATTATTCACTTTCAAATTTTTTTAAATACTATTTATTGAAAATTATAAAATTTTAAATCAGCGAATAGAAATAAATCAAAATATTATATAGAATCTTTAATCTCTATGTTGTTATTCTTTATTTTAATTTCCATTTAATTGCACAGATTTAATTTCTTATATTAATTTTATGTATTATTATTCAAAATTGATTTTAGATTTATTTTTTTTAAGTTGTTATATTAATTATTCAGTTTAATTTATTTGTCTTTTTAAAATTAATTTCAATTAGGATTGTTCTCAATTTTAATATTTTAGCAATTTATTTGAAATTCAAAATTTTAAATATAAATTTATTTAAAATATAAAATAAATAAAAATTAATGCATCCATTGAATGGATGCGAATTAACCACCAAAAATGAAATTAAATTAACATTTTGTTTTAATTTCAATTTGTAACTTAAATTTCAATTTAGTTTACATTGCGACAGTTTTCAATGTACACATCAAAATTAAAGAATAGTTAACTACATCAATTTTGAATTGACATTTTTATTTAAATTTAATTTTTGCATGACTGTTTTTAGTTTTACACATAAAATAATAAAATATATTTTGAAAGGATGCAAAAAAGCCTCCAATTCGACATACACATATGTACATGTACATGAATATATATATATATATATATATATATATATATACGTATATATGTGTGTGCGTGTGTGTGTGTGTGTGTATGCAAAGAAACGATATTATTCTTTTATTTGTTGTTTTATTTGCTTTCCGCTGGCAGTTGTCCAGTTTTACCAGCTCCTCAGAACTGGATAAAAACCTGTCGTTGTTTTCCCCCGGCTCCTCCTTCGCTCCCCCTTTTAATCCTCCTTCCCCCTCGCTTCCTCTTAATGGCCGAAGCAGTTCTGTTTAGCTTAATGAGCATGCGTGCGCCAAGGTGTGACTGTTTGTGTGTGTGTGTGTGTGTGTGTGAGTGACTGCGTATGTTTAGCTGTGTGTGTGTGAGTGCAGATTGCAAAAAATATATATGTATAATATCCATGAATGCTGCCCGCTTCCAGATGCTTTTCAATGCATTTGACTAGGATATTAATTTGCCTAACTTATAAACTGCAATTAACATAAAAATTGGTATATACAAAAAATATGCTATTAATAATTATTAATTAATTAAATTGCAAATAACAACAAGATAACAATTTAAGTGCCACAAAGGGAAACAGCGAAAACAAAAAAAAACTAAATAAAACTCTCCATCTAATTTTATCTGTGTGAGACGTAGAATAAAGTAATGTGAAACTAGTATATGGGGAGGCGTGGGGGGGAGTTGGATGTTCATACGAAGACACTCCAAAAGAACGAACACAATTATGGCCTTTGCGAATAACAATGCATTAGTCCGTAAAGGACAAGGGGAAGGGAAAGGGTGTTCACACACACACACACACTCGCAAAGAAAGTTCAGTTGCCTAATTATTGATAATCAGTGTGTGACGTCAACACTGTCAATTGTTGTGCGCTTGGCAACACTGTTGACAAGAGTACGTACTGCTATTGTCAACATTGTTGACAAGCTTACTATTCTTATAGTTGGTAACAATTCGCAAATGTATATTTTGTATATGTATGTATATGTGTATATACATAATGTACACATCTATTTGCATTTTGTTGCTTGTCGCTGTCTGTCATTGTTTTAGTTGTGGACGCGTCTTTGGCTTTTTGCCGCCATTGACTGTAATATTGAAACTGGAAGAATAGCTGAAGGGGAAGGAGTAAAGCCTGCAAAACACACATATGCATGAATGCATTTGCTACGCAAGTACACAGAGAAATTTAATTATAATTTAATGTATATGAAAATAAATGAAAAATAAAAGTTTGCTAAAATGAATTATTCAACTAATTACTTAATAACATTTTTCCAACAATTAAATTTTATAGAAATATTTTCAATTAAAAGCAAAAAGATTACAGAAAGTAGAAATGAAAAATTATAAATAATAATGCTTCTTTTCTATATTTTAAAAATATTTTCTATGAATAAGGATAAAATTGGTAAAAATTATAAATGAAAATCTTTAATTTTTAACTGATATAATTTCTGAAATGCTTTCTGAGCTATTCTTGTTACTTTGCGAAATTTCAGTACTCCCTAATTTTTCTCAGTATAGCGGTTAGACACTGTCGCTTTAAGCATCTTGCGCAGAATTTGCCTCATTGTTTTTTAGCCTTGATTGTCTGTTTGAAGTTTCCCGTGTAAGCAATTCCAGCATGGAATCATGGAACAACAAATGTACAAATGTAAAAGTGTACCTCCAAAAATAACTAGGTACAAATGTACATATGTGTGTACAGTTGTTGGCAGCAGTGCAATTTATGGCGATCTTAGATGACACTTTCCAACAACAAACAATCGGAAAACAACAAACAACAAATAAGAACAACAAATAAAGGCAACTTTGACAGATGCTCTCTGTGAATGTGCAGAGAAGAAGAAGAGATAGTTTCGCCAACAAATAATAATATAATAATAATAACAGTAATCATAATATAATAATAATAATAATAATAATTAAGTAATAATGAGAATAATACAAATAATTATAGTAATAATAATTATTATAATAATATAACAATTATAATAATATAATAATAAATATAATAATAATAAAAATAACAGTAATAACAATAATAATAATAATAATATTAATGCAATTTCATATTTTTCACTTTTGCATATTCCTTTTATTGTTTTTGTATTGACTCTTTTAATAATCGAAATGTCTTTATAATTAACTGATCACAGTTAAAAAAATATATTTAATTTATTTATTTGCGGTTTTCATAAATGAGTTATAGATTTAATTTAATAACGACAAACAACAGTCAAACAATCCAATATGAATAAAGTTAATTTTTAAAATAAGCATGTTTAATCATCAGAAACGAAAAAACTATTAATAATAATGATAAATAGTTAATAATAATAATAAATAAATAATAATCAAAAAATAATACAAACAACGTCGAAATTAGATATCTTAAAGCTTTTTCAAACCTTTGGAATATTTTTTATACCCTGAACATACTAAAAATGGGTAAAAAGAGTATAATGGTTTTGTGCAAATGTATGTAACAGGCAGAAGGAAGCATCTCCGACACCACAAAGTATATATATTATTGATCAGGATCAATAGTCAAATCGATATAGTCATGTCCGTCTGTCCATCCGTCCGTCCGTCCGTCCGTCTGTATGAACACGCAGATCTCTCACAGACTGTAAGAGCTAGAGACTTCTTTTTCGATAACTGCCTTCGTTTATCGAATATCGATACATTAAATTTCCGATAGCAATAAATGCCACAATTTTAAAGGCAGAATCTTCTAATTAATACATCATTTATTTGTTTTGTTATATGTTTAGTTGACTTATTTGTTTTTCTAATGATTTATTTATTAACTGAAATAGCAAAATAAATGAAAATCTGTTTCTTACTGGAGCCAATATATATTATTTTTAATTAATTAATTATTCATTCAAAAATTCATTAAATGAATAAAAAAAATATATTTGTTTTTGTTACAAAAACTAACTTGCCGCATTATTAGTATATTTGAACAGCAAGATCGAAATTAGGAAATGAGAAATGTGAAATGTGAAATGTGTGCGTAATCAACGAAAATCAACAAAAAACTAAAACAAAAAAAGGAGACAACTCAAAAAACGGGCAATCAAAAAGCAAACAACAACAACGAGTTAAAGCACGAACACGAGCCACAGACAAAGCTTAGCGCATGGTTACAGTTATGCACATACCTACATATGTATATATATATATATATATATATCAGTATATATATATATATGTATATATATTGTGTGTGTATGTATGTGTGTGCTTGCAAGTAAAGTTACGCGTCGAGTCTTCGTCTCTCCCGTCTCTCGATTCGCTTCGTCTAGCCTCGTCTCGTCTCGTCTCGTCTCGTTCGTTCGTTCGCATTTACAATTACAGAAAACCAGTCACAGTTTTCTCATCCGACTGGAAGCCAAACTCTGCTTCTTCGTCTTCTTCGTGTATGGCTTTGCCTTTGCAAAGCGCTGTCTGCGTGGCAAATGCACCTGTCGCACTCAATGCTTGTGCGCAGCAGCCAGTGGCTAGTTGCAAAGTTGCAAGTTGTTAATAGGAGGAACAGGTCCCGGGGCTTTAATTTTCATAGATTTCTACATAATAGCTAAAAACTTCAATACAAGTTATACACACACACACACACACTCACACACACACGTACACGCACACACACATTTTACATGTATATTTGTTTAACTCTAATTTTTATTTTGGTTTTGCATGCTTGCATTTTAGAATACGCAACAGGTTCGAGCGAGCTAAAGCTAAAGTAGTAGAAGATCAATGATTGATTTAAATTGTGTATGCATACACATAAGCAAGCGCGTATATATAGTATGGTCCTAATCCTAATCGAATTTTGCTTTTGTTATTTTGGATTTAGAATTTCCAACAAGTTCTATCGAGCAGCTAAATATAATAATAAATAAATAGTTATACGATAATCTTATAAGCATTTTTATAACACTAATCCCTTACTCGAAGCGCAGAATTCGCAACAGAGATTATTATTATTACGAAAGCAATAAACGGTCACTCTAATTTTGATATTCCATTATTGCAATTTAGAATTCAATTCCCAACCAGATATAACGAGCAGCTTATGATTGGGAGAGCGATATGGCAAATATATAATAAAATTTAATACAAGTTATGCTAGGAAATGATAGACGCTCATGCGTATAAATTTATTTTAACTCCGTGTACAGTATGTCAAGAAAGGACACAGGAAAAAATTATAATAATAGGTATTTTTTTTCTTGTGTCCAAACACTTTCTTGACAGTCCGGATAATCTATAAAATTTCACATTTGATTAAGTAAATGAATCTTGTTAATTTCTTTGTTAAATAGAGTTTTAAGAAGTCCACTTAATAGTAGAAAAAATAAAAAAATGGGAGAATATTTGCATTTAATCCGTGTATCAACCACTTGGAGTTTGCATATTACAATTCCATGCTAAAGTAGTAGAAGATCAATGCTTGTCATGAGCATATTAGAGCATATTATTAAACATTAATTCAAGTAAACAAGTATGCATTTGTATAATACAGCCTGATTATTAAACAGTTTAATTCGATTTTTGGCTTTGCTCTCTTTTCCATTTTAAAATGCACAACAGGTGCTGCCACGTGCTCTATGACACCCTAAAGTTAGCGAGCAGCTAATACGAAGGGAGAGAGAGTCACTAAATGATACACAAAGTGCAAGCAAGTGCTTGATGGATAGTCTTTATTTAAATTTATTCTACTAAATGTAGGTTTTGTTACTCTATTTATGTTTGACTTTGCAGTTTATAATTCACAACCGGTTCTAACGCATCAGCAATGAAAGCTATGCAGTAAGAGTAATAGGCGATCACAAGTATTTATTGTATTATTATAAGTCTAGTTATTCAATTAAACTCAATTTCAATATTTTGGAATTAGGGAGCGGCATAAATGAATAGAAAACATATTGCAGGTAAATTTTAATTCTAGTATGTGTTTATAAATAATAATTTTCTTGCATTTTATAATTCAGAACCGGTTCTATCGTAAGCTAATGACGATCAAAGTACAGCAAACACATAAAAGGATATGTAAGTATAACTAAAATTTATTATTCCCTTATTGAAATGTGTTCCCTACAAGTTTTCCGAGCGAGTGAAACATAAAGTAAAGAAAATCAAAGTGTATCAATTGGAAGAAGTGGGGAGTTATTAACATAGTCTAGCACGAAACTCACCTTTGCTTTTGGGCGCTCTGTTTGAATTATGTTATTCCATATATATGTATATAATATATATATATATATATATATATATATAAATTGTTTGATTTGTAGTTGCTTTGACTAGCGCCGCTTGCTGTTATTTTTTTAAATTATTTTATTTTGTTATTCAAATTTGCTAGATTTTTATATATATGGCACTGTTTCAATTTTTTTTATTGTTTTCTACCCAATTTGATTGGTCACATTTCACTTGTTTCCTTTTAGAGGAGTTCTTGCTATTGTATACATTTTCGGTGGGCTGCACTCACTTTAATTGAGTCAGTTGTTGTTGTTGTCGCTGCCACATTGTGACATCATTATCATTAAGAACATAATAATGATGATGATCAGCAGCAGCCACAGATTTGACAACATTGAAATAATGCTGATGTCGATTTACCGACGATAGTCGGCGGCAGCTGCCCGCAATACATTTTACAGTTTGTGATAAGTGTCTGACCTTTTTCATTAACAGTTCAAAATTAGTTTTGTGTCAAACGACAACAACTTGAACGAGACTAGCGTACATGTTCTCTCTCGCTCTCTCACATTGCGATCCTTTTGTTTTGGCTGCTCACGGTTAAAAAAGATCACACGCGTCAAGCGGTAAAAACGGTCCACCGACAACTGCAACGGTAAACAGAAAGACAAACGAAAAAAGCACGACAAAGACGACAAAAAAGCACGACAAAGACAAAGAAAAAGAAGCACGACAGTAAACGACGACAGGCAGCGACAACTGTAACTGTAACTGTAACTGTAACTGTAACAGCAACGCGCGACAAGCAGACAAGTAGCCACCACCACCAAACACCACCACCACAGCGTGGCAATGTTCAATTGTCACTGATTTCAATTGGATTCCACTTCCACCTTTAGCGCTGCTCTGCTCTGGCTGCTGCTGCTCTGCCTGCGCTGCTCTGCCAAGAGGGATGCTGCCAGCTGCTGCTCTTCGTATTTAAGAGTTGCTTTAAGCTGTCGGCTTTTAGCTCGAGTGCCTTCGGCTCGCTAAAGCACACACACACACACACACACGCATACATGTGCAAGTAAAACTCTTTGCTATGCTAAAGAGAGCAGCAGCCGGAGAGAGAAACAGTTTGACAGATCAGCCAATGAAAGCTGCGCACTAACCATTGACGACCAATCGTTGATTTATCGAAAGCATAGGCAACGCCCATTCCATCTCTCTCTCTCTCTCTGTGTATGGGATTTTGTATATATTACAAGCAACCTTCTTTGCTGCTGGTCACCCCTTTCAATATTTATCCGGAAATTATTTGTGCACTTGAGCCACTCTCTCAAAATCAACAATAACAGCAACAACATCATCTTGTGTAAATATTTCATCACACGCTCTGCAAATCGTACACTCAATTCTATGACCTATTCTTGTTGTTGTTGGTTTGTAACTTGGCTATTTGCATCGACTAGCAAATACTCAGCAGCAGCCAATCATATTTTCTTGCTGCCACTTATAGCAAAAGCTTTCGCTCATCCTAGCTACACTCGGAAAATCAATCGTCTTGTAATTCACAAAATTGCCATGAAAACCTTCAATAATTTTGTGTTATTAAATTAAGAAGTATATATATGAAAAAAAATGTTTAAATGTAGAATATGTTTTCTATCTATTCTATATTTAATATATCCTTTAAATTTACTTATTATTTAAATTAATACTTTTTAAAATTCTGCAGAAACAATATTTGTAATGCTTATGTTTGCTTTTCAAGATAAATTCAAAAAATTTATGAATTAACTAAAATGTTTGTTGAAATGAATTTATACATTACTTGTATTTAATGATAAGATAAAGCTAAACCAGAAAGCTAAATTATAAAAAGTACCATGGAAATTAGAAAATGGTGTTCCATTTTAAATTCGAAATCAATAAAACGCCTATCGACAACGCTGCCCATATATTATCTGATTGTCCCATTCACAAACCCTTTGTTCTAAAAGTTTTACAATTAGATTTTAGCTCTGTAAATAAATAAATGGTTGGCATATTTGGTGTATGTAAAAAATGATGTCAAAAATATGGCACGCAATACGAAGAAACAATTTGAAGACACAAACCAAACACAATTAATGTTTGGTTTAGATCTTTGATAACTACAATAAATTTCATATTTTATTGCACGTCAGTACGTGTAGAACTTGGAAAAGGAGCAAAACTCTGTTTATGGATGAGAATAAATTCATTTTCGAAAGACGATGAAACTATGTTTGGTGTGGATCTTTGTTACAAGCGAAAGCTTTCAGTTCGAAAAACTTTCTTAACTGGGCAGGCTAGCGAAGTTGAGCACCCTTTGCAAATAAAAGGCTGCTCCTCCAAAAATGAATTGCTAACATTTTGCAAAGCTCATATTTTATTTGTTCCCATTTCGTGTGCGCGAGAGTGAGAGACATGAGTTGAAGCTGACGACGTTGATTCGAGTAACGTTCTCTCTCTCTCTCTCTCTTGCTTTCTCCCTATAAGTCACACTGTCTCGTTCTTTGACACTGTCTGGAATAGTGGCGTAATTCAATTCCAGCCAAAGCGAAAAGTAAAAACGAAACAAGCTATTTAATACAATTAATATACATACATATATAATATGAGGAATTTATATAAGGATACTCGTATTATATATATATACATATATTTATATATATATATATATATGTATGGGAATTTGCCAATTCACCAGTTGAGTTATGTATGTGTATAATACTAATACCAACATAACAATAATTAAAACCTTTATTTGTATACATATATTATTTTTAAAACATACACATTTATTTATTATATTTACTGGACTTTTATTCATATCCATATTTGATTTACAGGGTGGGCGCAGTGTCTAATCTCTATATACAAATATATATGTGTGCTTAAATACAGTGGTTCTCAAAATAATTGTAGCGCTCTGCGAACTAGTCAAAAAATGATTAAATTCTTTGTCGCATTTGGAATTTTATTTATTTAATTTTTATGATTTTAATTGTTTTTTCCCATAAAATGTAGACTCTGGCAAAGTAATTGCATTAAATAAAGTGCTGGCAAAAATTATAAAAATAACAATATTTTTTTTAGAGAAATTCTCTACGATGTCTGTTCAATTTAAACTGAGCAAGAAATAATGAAATTGTGAAGAGAAAAAAAGAATATCCATTTAAGCTAATTAAATTAATCACACACTTAACGAAATTATTACTATTATTATTATTTCTTTTTTAACAGCAACAGTAGGAACTGAAAAGATTTCAGATTATCGGATTATTATAGTGCCATAAATGATGATATTTAATTAATTTGAGTCTAAACTTTCGGTGAGCAATATATATAATATGTACAATATTGCTAATAGTGTTTAAAATAAACAGTGTTTAACAAACATATTTAAAGAAGTGTTGTAAAGAGCAGAATTTTGAGCGCAACTGTACACATTTATATATATACACATAAATAATACATATATATATATATCCGTATATATGTATATGAGTATCTGATGCTAATGTGTGATTTTAGGATTTATTATGTAACAGTTCTGTTGAAATAGCCGGCGGGGGCGTGGCAACCAACATGGTCGTCTTCGATTGGGCTCTCGCAGCTACCTCGAGGCTGGCTCGCCGCGCTGCC
The DNA here is from genome assembly GCA_035043505.1 of Drosophila setosimentum. Lineage (NCBI taxonomy): Eukaryota > Metazoa > Arthropoda > Insecta > Diptera > Drosophilidae > Drosophila > Drosophila setosimentum. The sequence continues at coordinate 9,001,408 of JAWNMY010000001.1, forward strand.
GCCGCCATATAGCTGCCATAATAGCGACTGAGTATCTGCGGATCGACGCCATTGAGTTCCACATACGAAATGGGCAAAGGGTGTACGGCAGCGGGTGTCAGTAGGGTGTCAGCAGCCGTACTGGCCGTGCTTAGCGGGCACTCCTCCAGCGAATTGGAATCGTTTGAGCTGCCCAACACTGGTGAGTAGTTGTGTGGATCCCGCTCCTCCAGTTCCACATCGGTGAGGTAGGCGGGCACAGAGGCACCCGTTGCAGTACCGGCTGAAATTTGCTCGTCCTCGCAATCCTCGACATCAATTTCCGCCTCGGCATCCACATCGAGAGCGGCATTATTGTTATTGTTATTGTTATTGTTATTGTTATTGTTATTGTTATTAGTCGTTGGTGGGTGCTGTTCGAGTAGCATCATTTGTTGCTTCTTCACCTGCACCTTGGTGATGAGCGTGTGCTGCGTCTGTGTGGCAACCTGCCCATCATCTGCCACAATGTCCACAATTTGCACGTCGGGCGCCAGCAGCGAGGCAACATCGAATTGCCTTTTGCGCGTCTGCGAATAAAGATTCGCAATTGTTGTCGTCGTCGTCGAATTGATGTACGAAATGTGCTGTGGTGGTTCTGCATACTGTTGCTGTGGATGCTGCTGTGGATGCTGCTGTTGTGGATGCTGCTGTTGTGCATGCAGTTGCTGCTGCTGCTGCTGCAGTTGCAGTTGTTGCTGATAATCCAGTCGAGGCTGTGCGCCAATGATGCCTCTGCCAAAGAACTGCCCGATATAATGCTGCTGCTGCTGCTGCTGCTGCTGCTGCTGCTGCTGCTGCTGCTGATGATGATGATGATGCTGATGATGATAGGGATAGTTTAGAGCCTGTGCCAGTACCGGCGGCGGGGTAGTCAAATCGAGAGGTGGCGGACTCGGCGAATCTGTGCTGGCATCGTCAACCGATAGACCCATATGTTTGCGCACCTTGCGCTGTGCCTTCCTGCGCCGGAAATCGCCCTTGCGAAAGTCATCCATGTTAGCCGGGTGAATGGCCCAATAGTGTCCCTTGCCATTCGCACTGCGACCCGACTTGATGAAGCAATCATTGAGCGACAAATTGTGACGAATGGAGTTGCGCCAGCCGGGACCGCGACTGCGAAAGTACGGGTAGTTGTCGAGTATGTACTGATAGATGTCGGATAACACCAGTTTCAATTCACTCGAGCTAAGTATCGCCATCGCAATGAGGCCGATATAGCTGTGCTGTGGCTTCGGCTCCTCCGGCTGGAAGATGCGCTGTGTTTGCGGAAACAGGGCGATCGTTGATAGGGTCGCCAAGCGATTGCCGGTCGAGTGTACGGCTCCATAGGTCGCCGACGGCTGCAACCAGCTGGGCAGCAGTGAGCCACCCGTTCCCGTTCCCGTTCCCGCTCCCGTTCCATATTGCGGACACCGAAGTCGCTCGATGTTCAGCGCATAATTGTACAGTTGCAGCCGGTACTGCTCGAGGGCCATCTGACGTGACACTACCAGACTATTGGTATTGGTATTGGTATTGGTGCTGCTGCTGATGCTGCTGCCTCCGAGCAAGTAGTGCTCAGCAGTGGCGAAGAGTGGCTTCAGCTGCTCCTGCTGCCGACAAGCTGTGCTTGCGCTTGAGCTTGATGTTGATGATGATGTTGATGTTGATGTTGATGTTGATGTTGAGGGTGTGGATGGTCGCGTTGTGGACAAGTTGTGTGTGTTGGCCATCATAATCGGGTGTCGGGCACTACCTGGCTATCTGCCTCTCTAAATAGCCAACATGCTACAGATCGGATGGCAATTTATCCATTCCCAAAACTATTTGCCAAATTAGCTACAAAAGATAAGTACAAAGTATAGCATTAATTAGAGAAGGTGCTCTGGGTAGGTGTAGGCAGATCATGTATTTATGTATGGTATATATACATTTATATATATATATATTAGCTACGCTCGAGCAGCTCGAATGAATATACATATAACAATACAATAGACACTATCATGTAATCAACTCTGAGTCCTCAATTTCTATAATTAAGAAATTAATTCTTCAACTGCTAAACTCGTGAATAACTTTTTCATTCGTATTAATTGTTGTGGTCTGATTGCATTTCTCTGGATTTCCCCAATTCATGTAACTGCTGCTGTATCATTTTGCATTTAAATACCCCCAAAAAGCTGATAAATATTTTAATTTACATATAAAAAAATCATTTTATTTCAAATTTAATTTGATTAAAGTTTTGACTTTTTCTATTTTATTTATTAGAGTCTGAACTTTTTGGGGAAGGTAATTATCCATAGAAACGAGCTACCCTCATTTCAATGTTTAGTTAAAGCTTTATGTTTGGACGGTAAGACCTTAAATGTTAACCTCTATATATACAAAGAACCTCGCTAAAACTAAATGAAGCTTATATCACTGGAGTACCTGGTTAATACCCTATGTGCTACCCTCTAACCGCAACTACCCACCACCCACCACCTACCACCTACCACCTACCACAAAAAAAGAGCTGTTTATTTATTGTAAACGAATACTTTTTGTTTCCGTTTAATTTGTAAATTCTCATTTGGTTTATTCCTGGCTAAAAACTGAGCTCAACTTGCTGTGGGGTCTGTCTCTTAGACAGAGAGACAGACAGACAGACAGAGAGAGAGAGAAAGAGAGACAGACAGACAGACAGAGAGTGATCATTGGTGTATATTGATCTTTGGTATTTATGTTAATGAGAGCTGCACTCGATGTCACTTGCCAAGTGCTGGCCGTGTTTCTTCGTTTTCACGCTTGATATAATAAAAACACTCTTCACATCTCAAGTGGTACGCCCCTCTCCCTCTCCCCCTCACCAGGCGATGCCTCTTCAAGCGTATATCAAAAAAAAATACAAAACAAAAAAAATGATATGTAGATACAACTCCAACAAATAAATCGACGTCTGAGGTGCGGCTATTGTTTTCTCTGCTTTATTTCGATTCCTTTTATGCTAATCTTTATACCCTTTATACCCTTATCTGATCAATGCACACACTGTGATAATAATAATAATTATGTATGATAAACAATTTAATATTAAAAAATGGCTCTCTTACATTTAGTAGGCATTCCATTTTTAAGAAACTTATTTCTCTTTTATTTATTGGAAATACACTCAAAAACCTACTCAAAAAATTACTAGCGACTATTATTACCATTAGATTTGTTAACATTGTTAAATATAATTTTGAAATATACAAAATATAGTCTTAACATTTACAAGCTACTACTTAAGTTAATTTAATTCAAAATTCAGAAAGCACTTATATTATATTTGATTATTGTAAATATATAAGACTAATAAAATTTGCAAATATGCGAAAATGGGTCTTTGTATTAGAAAGACGTTCAGAAATGTTTTCTTTTATTAATAAACTTTTTATATTTGCTTATTTAAAACTAGAAAGGCGAACATTTTGCAATTTCGATGAATTTTTTTCTATTAATAAATTTGATTCGTATTTAATTTAAAAAGTCAGTAAAATTACATTTTATTATTAATTAATTATTTTTTATTATTCTGTGTCGACTCTAAATAGAGTAATTAATTACTTAATAGAATATTCTAATAAAAAATAAAAAGATTTAATTTTAGACAATATTAAATAAATATAAAATAATTAATTAAGAAATATGTATTTTCAAAAATTCAAATATTTTTATAAAGTTTCATTGATCTATTTTACTATTTTACTACTTTAATTAATGTATTATTTTTTCGTTTTCTTCATTATTTCTACAAATTGATCAATGCACTCTGTGTTATAATAATAATACTAATAGTTATAATAAAAATAATAATAATTATAATAACATTAATAATAGATTCCCGTTCCTATAGACATATCCATTTACAGTATCGAACACAGGACTCCAACAAGGATTTAATAATTATAGCTCAGAAAAATTTTAAACTGTAATTCTAAAAATCGCGCCAAAATCAAAATCGAACTTAAATCAAGAACAATTAATTGGCTTTCGAATATAAACAAATTTCTTTAAATATGAATGTAAAATAAATCTCAAAAAAAAAAATAATAAAGGCTTCTTCAAGTGACAAATTCTGAAAAAAACCGTTTTTTGTTTAATGTAAACGAAAATATTAACTTCTAAAGATTATAAAATCCTCTTTTCTCTTTTTAACAATGTTTTTATAAATAAAAGTAAACTTCCAAAGAGATCCATCCAATGAAAACTAATATTTTAAGAAAAAATACAAGCGATAGAATTTTATTTTTTTATTTTTTTAATACAAGAACTACAAATAGTAAAGTATTGAATTAAATTAAATTTAAAATAATATATATATTAAAAAATAAGAAATATTGAAAACTTTAATTAAGAAACTTAGAAATATTTATAAGATTTCTGGTTGTGTTTATCAATATATTTATAACAATATCGCAAGTTTTTCATAATGGAAATTTCTTTTATTTTGATTATTTTTTGTTATCCAACTGAATCAAATATATATCAAGATTGTAATGCTCATCAAACTTACCAATTTTGCCTCCTATTACTCTAATATTTTGATAATATTTTGAATGATCGACATCGGCTTACTATATTATATAGATGCCATAGGAACAAACGGTTGTTGTTTTGAATTTGTAGTCAAATTTAAATGACGGCAATTTGACTCCGTGTTTATAGTGGCATTTTTTTTTTTTTTGCTAATATATATATTGTATACATATATGTTAATAGTGATTTTTCAGCACTTTTACGTAGAAAGTTGAATAATTGCAAGATTTGTTTTCTACTTATTTTTTATTTGCCGTTATTTTTTTTTGTATTTTTCTTGCATGTAACTAAATATGAAATAAAAATCAAATAAGTTTCACAACTATTTATAAAACAATTTTTAGTAGTATATTAATATATATATATATGTATACACTATTAAGAAAGTTGCATAGTTCTTTGTTTTGTTGTTAATTAATTCATTTTACAACACTGCATCATTGTTGTTATATTTCACTGCTTTTGTTTTATATTTAAAGCGAAACGCGATTTTTTATTACTTTTATTTATGTATAAAAATATCGATCGATTTCAAAGTTTGAAATTGTTGAGCGCTCAAATCGTGCGTGTGGTCGTCGCCGAGTTTCAACTGGGTCTGGGTGAGTAAGCGAAAAAGTGCTGTGCTCCTCTTCTCCTCACTGCTGCCGCTGCTGCTCAGTGTTGCTGTGCTGCTCGGGCAGAATGAAAAACTAACTGTGGACTGGCAGCCAGCTGCATAACTGTTCGCTCCGCCTCTGCTGACGCCTGCGTCAGCCTGTGCTCGTCTCTGATTGGTGCGCGCCACGCAAGGGCTGCTCGTTGAGCCAATCAAATGCGAGCAGCCTGCATGGAAACGCATAATTATTGTTTTCGAGCACCCTTGTTGTCGCTCTTGACAGCTATCTTACTTCCACTCACACACACACACACACTTAGATTAAAGAACAGGTTTCGAAGAAACGAAACAATCTCCGAGTGTTTTTAGCATTTTCAGTAATTAAATGTACAAAATCATAATTTGAAAAACATTTATTTATGTTTTATTGATATATAAAAGAACAACTGTTGCATTTTATTTGTTATCTAATTTACAGTAGAAATCATAAAATTTATAAACAATTTTGTATGTTTTTTTATTGAAATTTAAAGGATAATTATTACATTTTATTTTTAAACTAATCTATTTATATATTTAATGCATTTAAAACAGTTCATTTTATTTGTTTAATTCAAGTTTAAAAAGTATTAATGTTAAATATTATTTGAATATTGTATAATACAATAATAATATGCTTAAATAGTTTATTGTAATTAACATTTCAAACATGAACATTAACTTTTGTGCGCTGAATTTAATTTAATTGACAACAGCTACATTTTGTAAATTTGTTTTTAATAGAAGTATGTATTTTATTTGATTCGACTTATTTAATTTTTAATAATTTTACTAAAGTACTCTTCAAGCAGTCCACAAATCTATTAAAAAGGTTCTAAATTAATAAAAAAAAAAAAAAATTTTAATTAAATGTACAATATAAGTTACAAATGAAATAATATGAAATTCAAAATAAATAATTTAATTAAATATCGATATAGATAGAATACACATTGTATTCAGATATAAAATATAAATAAATATAAATATAAATATATATCAAAACAAATATAAAATGCTTACAAATAAAGTGATAAATGTACAATTATGAAAATAAAATAAACAATTGGTGTAAGGACTATAATAATACCTGGGAACATTCAAGTCTTAAATGTTGCAACATTTATTAAGGAAAAATAAATGGCATAAATACATTATTTCGAAAATTCATTGTCGACTTATAAAAGACACATTGAAATTTTCGAGTTCGAGTTGTCGATTTCAAGTGCAAGCAAGGAAGCACATTTGAGGCAGGACAATGGCGAAACGGGATTTGCAAGTAGTCCTAGACGAATACGATTAAGAATGCGATTTCGGAATTGATCCATTTGGCTTCGGACCTTATTGTTTTCTATATACCTTTAAAAGAATGAGAGAGTCGCACATTTTCAAGAAAACCAAGATAAGTATCATTGTTATTATTATTTGTTTTCGTCACTTACCCAAAGTGTTTATTTTTCTTCCATTTTCACAAATATTTAGCGGGCTTAGATGATTATGCATATATATATATATATATTTATTTTTGAGCCTGGAAGGCACACATCTGTCCTTTGTTCATATTCAAGTGTTATTTTAAAGCGATTCTTAAAATTTCTATTCTTGTTTTATTTTAGTAATTTAAATGAAAAATTCCATTTCATATTTTAATAGTTTCCTTTGTTTATCGTCATTAAATAAATAATTAAATAACTAAAAAAAAATTAATTTAATTAAATATACAGAGATTTTAGCTGATTCCTATATATACTTATATATTTATTTTTTTCACATTTTTCTTTATTTTGAATATAATTTTTTTCATATTGCAACCAAATGCCGCACACCTGCGTCCTTTCAGAGCATCCCGGACTCGATTTCTTGAAGATTTCAATCGATTACCGTTTTCTACTTTTCACACATTTCTTTCAATTGCGGTCGACGAGTCAAATTAATAAACTAAAGTAGATCAAAGTGCCTCGATAAGGCGCTAAAATTTGAGAAGTCATCCCAGAGGCGTGTGTAAGAGAGAGAATCAAAGAGAGGCAATCAATAACAACACAATACACTGATCGTATCCTCTCATTCTCCGTCTCTCACTCTATCTCTCTCTCTCTCTGTCTCTCTCTCTGTCTCTCTCTCTGTCTCTCTCTCTGTCTCTCTCTCTCCCGCACACACACACACACGCAAAGCGTGAAAAAACAGAGACAATTTAGCAGTCGATGAGCTGCAATCAATTACAATAAGCTGCTGATCCTCATTCTTATTCTTTCTCTCTCCCTCTCTCAACAGTACCTTTTTCTTTTGCTGTTTACCTTTTAGCAGTTTCAATAATTATACATTGGCCAGCTAACAGAGCGCAAGCTCAGGAGCGAGCAAACAAGGGAGAGACATCTGTCAACCCTCTGCTTAAAGCAGTTACAGTTGCTGTTTACTAACATTATAATATTAATATACAGCAAAGAAAGTGCTTGACACAGCAATACAAATTATTATAAAAAATTAAGAATAATATAAATACAAGGAATAGAAGAAAACTTAGTCAATAATAAATTTTTGCTAATTTTGAAAACACATGAAAATAAATATATGCATTTTATGTTGTTAACTAACTATAAAATGTTGTTTCTTATTTCATTTAATCTTTGTTGTAATTAATTAAATATTACAGCTTTTTTAAAGAAATAAAGCTTTTGAATTTCTTGCGGTATCAAAATACTTTCTTAACATAGTGTATATAACGTGGGCCAGTTTGACAAAGCGAACGAACGGGCAGCAGAGCAACAACAACTGTTAAGCTCAATGTGGGTTTGACAGCAACAACAACAACAATAGCTGCTGATTCACTAACACATCTACAGCTACAACTACTGTTGATTAAATATACGCGTGTATATTTATGTGTGTGTGTGTGTGCAAACGTGGATTAGAAGCGCATTCAACAACGCATATATAACGGCAATGAGAAATCATCATTCGCATGAACTGTAAATGAAGGCTGGACTGTGACGGGCAGTGGGGAGGTAGATGGTGGAGGCATGTTGACAACCGAATTGGCTTTAAGGCAGCTTCATTAATGTCGTCGCTTAGCGGGTTTCCCTGCGGCTTCTCTCAATTCCCCACGGTCTCCATTTTTGTTATTATTTTTATTATCTATCTGAATAAACCGATTATTGCATTGTTGCATTAATATGAAAGCCGACTGTTTTACTCCTTTCAATTCAGCTAAACAGAAAGCGAATCTAAGCATCCAACTATATATATCTAAATAATATACACTCAAGAAAACCATTCTAATATTTAAATAAAATTTTTTAATTTTTTATGAATATTTTCTATGAATAAAGTTATTTAATTTAATTTAAAAACACAGTAATATTACATTGTATTTAATTTATTGTTTTTTTCAGCGTCGACTCAATATAAATAAAAAGTAAACAAATACATTATTTAAATGAATATTCTAAAAAATAATATTACAATTTAATTAAAGTCGATATTAAATAAATAAAAATAAAGTAATACTTTATTAAGAAATAAATGAATGCATCTAAAATTTAAAAATAAAAATAAAGAACTATTTTTATTTTAATTTAGGTATTACTTTCCGTTTTCTCCGTTATTACTAAAAACTAGAAATTAAATAAAATCTTTAAAGATACAGAAATAAAAAAATAGCAAATTACTCCAAGAAGTAGACATATATTTTGTCCAAATTTGAGAAAAAATCCACTTAATCTAGGTAAGGAGAAAGTCTGCTTTTTAGAGAAAGGCTGAGCGGCGACTTCGTTTTTTTCTGACTGTATTTTGTATTTTTGCTCTACATTTATTCCATTAGAGTCTTATGTCCTTCTGCTGCCGTTGCTGGCTGCTCTTGAAATAACAAATTTTGTGGTTGCTTCCTGTTGTGTGCGTGCGTCCTGGGATTAGCCAGTCCCAGTTCCCCGTTCCCATTTACCAGTTACCAGTCCCAATCCTCTCGTGCTGCTTGTTATGTTTAAATACCGTTTAACAATTTCCCGCCGGCGAGTTTTGTATTCGTTTTCTTTATCCATACCATTGCAAAATGTATGAAAAGGGGCTTAATTAATTTTGGCTCAAGTATGTAACAGTCAGAAAGAGAATGAGAGAGAGAGAGAGATAAACAGTCCGGTGTTTTTTTTTACTTAGGCCAATTTAGTTTCCTTAGTTTTTTATGCCTTTTTTTCTTTGTTAAATTCAACAAATCTTTGTTTTTTTTTTTTAAATTATGTTATAATTATTAATATTTAGTTATGTATGTATTTAGTTTCATTTTTCTTTTTCTTGTCAATAAATTTTTATTTTATTTAGTTTCACAAACCTTAGTTATTTTAATGCAAACTTATTTTCACCAATTTAATTCAAGAAACCTGGTTTTTTATTATGCCTATTTAGTTTTAAGTTTTTATTTTCTAACAAAATATACAAAAAGTAAAACAATTGATTGATGAAAATTATATATATAAATTAAAATATAAGAAATATTTATAATTTTTAAAATTTAACATTTTCTCTAACTTCAACTAACTTAAGATTTTTTCCTTTTTTTTGTATTATACCAGTTCATTATTATTTATTTCAATTTTATAGTGAAACATTTTGAATAGCTATTCAAATAATTATCATTTTGAAATTAATAACAGATAATCCTCAATAGCAACTTCAAGGTAGCATAGCACTTTTTATTTATTATTATAATAATATATAATAACGGGTTTTATTATTTGTATCAAACTCTTTACTGTCAGCAGGCGAAAGCATTTAATTAACGATAATAATAATAATATTTATTTATATTTATATATAATTAATAGTAATAAGTTTACAGTATATTATGGACAAGAGCACTCTTTTTATTGATAAAATTTTAAATGTAATAAATTTTTCATTTAAATAGAAATCATTTATTTTTAAATTGAATTCAATTTATTTTATATTTTTGATATTAAATCATAACAAAACCCCAAAAAAACGTAGCATTTTTTTTTTTTAATATTGATCGTATTTTTATTAGATCTTAGGGTATCTGCTAGTCCAGCTCTTTAGACTGCAACATTCTTATTTATTTGCTTTCCTATTTTCTTCGGTCCAAGCAAATGAGCAAGCAGGAATGAAAGAAAGAAAGCTACACTAGCTAAGCTACCCTTATGGACCCACACACCCATACACACACACACACACACACACACACACACACACACACAGAGGGACAAAACTTAAGCTCTTTGTGAAAATCAATTCCTTGGGGATAGGTGATTTTCAAACAATTTGCACGCATTATATTTATATATACATACTTGAACTGTGATGGAAAATATTTTGTGACTTTGGTGGTTGCCACCCCATGCAAATATTTTAAAATACGAGCTGCAGTAATTAATTGAATATTCCATCTTTGATCAAACAACAAGTGTTGAGTTTATTTTAGAATGTGATAAAATTATAGCGACAAATTGGAGCGGTTTCTCTCCCTCCCCCGTCTCTCTCTCTCTCTCTCCCTCCCTGCTTCTTATTGAGAACTACCACTGCTTCTGGGGGTAGCGAAAATAACCAGCTCAATCAGATAATTCGCAGGTATCTGGTTACAGCTTCTGGTTCTACAACATCTGTCGATTTGAAGTGCGCATAACTCAATTATGGAATTCAATTTGTCAACACAATAAAAACGTTTTCATAGTGTCAATGATATGATTCACATTACTCGGGCCCAAAAAAAATCCCAAATATAAATGCAATGCCCAATAATATATGGAGCTGGGCTAAATATCTCTAATGCGTTACACAGCAAAACAAAATGTATTTATTTAATGTCAATAAAGTAACTAAAAGTAGATTAAATTAAAAAATAATAAATGAAGGCTTATTTTAAGCAGAATTCTCAGTCTTAAATGAAGGAGAAATAGGAAAACAAAACCCACAATTTTAATACAAAGTTAAATAAATAAAAACAAGTAAAAGTGCTGTAGTCGAGTGAACTCGACTACGATATACCTTGAACCCAGTTATTAAATATATTCTATTATTATTGGCAAATTAAATAGAAATTATATAGAAATGAGATCAATAGGAGAATATATTTTCAACTATAACTTGGGTGTTTCTTATCCGATGTTGATGAAATTTGGGCAGTTGATCAAGAATATGCACGGACGGACGGACGGACGGATGGACAGACGGACATGGCTATATCGACTTGACTATTGATCCTGATCAAGAATATATATACTTTGTGGTGTCGGAGATGCTTCCTTCTGCCTGTTACATACATTTGCACAAAACCTTTTTACCCATTTTTAATGGGTTCAGGGTATAATTAATATGAAGTAAATAAAATATAATGACATAACATTAAAAATGACTCTTCAAGTAAAAAACTTATATTAAATAATAAATTAAAATAATTCCTTGATATAAAATTATAACGACCAACAATATTAAAAATAAAAAATATTTTAAAATATTTAAATATTAAAATAAAAATTACAAATCAAATTATTTAGATTTCAAAATGCGACATAAAATTAAAATAAATATGAAAATAAAAATTACAATTTAAATGGTATAGAATTAAAAAAGCATCCTTAAATTACAATTTAAAATTAAAATCAGGGTTGAAATAAATATTTAAATAAACATAATTAAACGCATAATTAAATTCAAATTGTATATGTAAAAACCAAGATACGTTAAAAAGGCAAAAAGAAAGAAATAGAGATAGAGAGAGAGGGAGAGAAAAACGAAGAGAAAGAAACAACTGTGGTGTAATCAAAATAATAATTTAAAAAATAATAAATTCATAAATTAAAAAATAGAAAAGCACTATTACAAACAATATATAAACAATAAGAAACATTAAAAAAAAATATTCTTCATAACTGGGCAACTGTTAATTTATTTTGAACATACAACTACTGTCTATGCGCACACTGACACACACTTATACGTATGGATTTGAGCTAAGAAATCTACGCTTGAATCACACTTACACATTTATATACATGTAGGTGTGCATAAGCCGAGCTATGAATCTGCGCACACACACGCGCATGCATATGCAGATGCATGTATACAGATTTTGTCTCTCTCTCTCTCTCTCTCTCTCTCTCTCTCTCTCTCTCTCCTCTCTTTTTTCTCTGTTCTCCTATTTAAAGTGAATGCTGCTGCTGCTGTGTGTTATATTTGTTGTATGATTTGACAGTTGAGTGGAAAAGGACAAAAGTCGTTAATTTGTTTATTGGATTGCGCAATGTATACAGTTCGCAAATGCACTCGAAAACGACCAAATAATAATAACAGTAACAGTAACACAACAAAAGGCGCGAACGTGTCACCATCACCAACACAAAAGCAATACGAACCATTGTGCATATTACCCCCCACCCGACTCCTTACTCCAGCAGCTTTTCGTAACAGCCGCAGGCCAGTGCCCAATGTAAAGTTGACGAAATCATTGAGCCGAAAATATTCAACTCACTTTTCAATGCGCAATTGTGTTTGCACAGTGAAATGTGTATATATATGTCTGCATATGCTTTTTTTTTGTATATAAACAACAACTGATTAGCAGTGGAACTCTAAAATGTTAGCAGTAAATTTCCAACTGGGCTGCTTGCATCCGGCATCACTTTCTTACACACAGCGCCATGCTGCTCCCTATTCACTGCGTGTATGTGTGTGTACTGCGCAAACGCGAATGTGATGTAAAGAGGAAAGATAGCAAACCGCCTACACTTCGGGGTGTGGCTGCAAAATGCGGACGAAGCTTGCATTGCTCAGCTTACAACTACCGACGCAACAAATGTGCCGTTAAACAAGTCGCCGACGGCAAAAGCTAAGGTAAATTTACAGCTAACTAGAATATGGATTATGTGCTTCAGTTATCCGTTATCTGTTTTGTGTTTGTGCAACTCTTCCACTATTTTTATAATCTTTGCAGTTAACAAAACAAATTAATATAACACAAAGAATATTAAAATTACAGCTACAAATTAAATAATGTAATATTTTTGTATTATATTCTTTATTATTTTAATTTAATTGTAAATTTTCAGATGAAATTAAATGTATAATATTTATTTATTATTTGTTTTATTAAATCTATTTATTTTTTCATTTCAATTTTTGTCACTTAATGTGTGTATTTATTTATTATATGCTTTATTTTACATATATTTTATATTTATGTGAACTATTCGTTTTTAATTTATTTCATTTGCTTATTCATTTTAAATTATGAATTTTATCACATTTGTTATAATAATTTATTAAATTGTTTTATTGTTTTTTCCATTTTTAATTATAACTTCGTTATTAATATTTAATTTATTATTATATTATTTCATTAATTGCTTTATTTTTATTAATTCGATTTATTCATGATTATTATATTTATTTATTATATCCTTAATTATATTTCTTCATTTTGTCATACTAAATTTGTATTTAAATAATAGTTTTTACCTCAATTTATTAAATGATCTATTTTATTTATTTCTTACATATTCGCTCAGAATAAATGCATTCCCCTAAATACGAAATCTACTCGCCTTGTGATACTTATCGATAAACGATTTATGCGCTGCCCTCTCCCATATATCGAAATTAAACATTTAAATATATATATAGTTTTATATGCATTGTGTGGTTTTTATTTATAACAGATTTATAAGCACATCCAATTGTGACTTTCTTTCTGTGTCTCTTTCAAATCAAATTCAATTTTAAAACTATAACTAGTAACTTTCTGCCGGAAAATGGCCCTTGTCGGGAGGTGTGGTTACGGCCCATCGACATAATCGCGACCACCGACATTAATGCGACCCTCGGCAGCAGTTACCGAGAAACCCAAAATACGCGCATCCATTTTGGTCATCTTATTTTTCTTAATTTTCTTTTGCTTGTTCTGCGAATGGGAAGTGATATTTAATTAAAATATTAGGAGAATATGAGTCGAAATTACCTTATTTTCGCCATTGTCATTGCTGGAGGGTGTTATGGCCGGTGCCGGTTTGCACATATCGTCATTGTGCGCATTTTGGGCGCGTTGCAAACTTTTGTATTTGCTGCGCCGCTCCAAGAATTGCTTGGCAAAATCTGTCGACTCTTTACCCTCCCCTGCAATAGTTGATAATTTATAGATAGATATATATATGATATATATATATCCGTGATCTTACATACCTAGGTAGATGCGCACGTAATCCTTCACTTCGTAGGGTGCTTCCAGGTCTTGCAAGAAGGCCACAAATGTTGGAACTGCAAATTAAGAGTGGTAAAATTAATAAATTATATTTATAGATGATAAAGAGTACGACAAACATATCGAATAAACATTTACATACCTAATAAATAATAGTTTATATAGCTTAAGCGGTGTTTGTAAGAAATATACAAAATAAATAATAAATATATAAATCTAAGTTTAAAAAATAATTATATGGTATATAAATAATAATAAGGGCAGGGATTGAAAGTATGTACATAAAATAAATATTTCTGGGTTATTATTCCGAGTGTTCCACATATACAGAATATATTTTTATATTAAATATTATAATACAAATAATAATATTTACAGAACTTGCAGAAGGGCAAAATCAAATGAACAGGTATATATATGGTTTATTATTATTATTATTACAGACATACAGATTAAATTTATATTAATATGGGCTATTTTACTACTACAAATCCTATATACATAAAAACTAAAAGAATTATAAATATACAATAAGACATTATAAAAGAATAACCCATTATTAAGTACAATGTGCTGTGGGTGACCTCAGTTTAAAATTGAAATATATAATTATAATATTATTCAAATATTTATATTTATTTAATTAGAATACAAATAATTGAAATATATATTTAGCTGTTACTTAGCCAATTCTTCAAATTAAATAATATGAAATATTTTAAGAATTATAATTACTACTACTACATGGTATATATATTAATACAAAAAAAAATATACATTTATAAAGTAATTTTTTGTTGTTTTTTAATAAAATTAAAACTGGTATCTAGTAAATATATTTATTATGTGTATTTGTGATAATTATACTAATAAAAATATTATTTTGGATAATTTAAATATTTAAATAATAAAATAAATTGTTGAATAAATAAATTTACAGTTAAACTCACCATCCACCTTGGCAGCCATGTTGTCCAAGCTCTTCATGCACCAAGTTGTAAACTCATTTTCATATTCGCTGACCTTGCTGCTTGATGAGACAGCAACAGCGTCGCTATTGTTGTTGCTAGTTTGTGGTTGCTGTTGTGGCTGTTGCTGCTTGCTGCCAGTCAGTTTCCCTGCTTTCTCGTCAGCAGCAGCTGTGGCAAGTTTGCCAGCTGTTTTAGTTGTGGCTACTTTAAGTTGCTGCTTCGAAGTGGAACTCTTGGCAACAGTTGCAGCCGCAGCTCCAGCAGCAACAGTTGCAGCTGTAGAGCTTTGCATAGCTGGCAATGTTTGACTTTTGCGTAGATTGCGAGGCGAGGGCAACACGGATTTTCCAGCAGCAGCCACTTGCAACTTATTGCTGCTGGGCAAACCAGCAGCCAAAACAGCAGCAGCTGTTGTTGCTGGTTTAACAGTTGCTGCTTCTGCTGTTGCTGCAACAGTTGTAGCTGGTTCATCCCAGAGGCAGGCAGCTGCTGCAGCGGAGCTCCAAGCCGCCTTGTTGCTGCTGTTTCCCCAAATATTGTTGCTGGCCACACTCAAGCTGGCAGCAAGTGTTGCTTGTTGCAAGTGATGTTGTTGTTGCTGCAACTGTTGCTGCTGCTGCAACTGTTGCTGTTCGAGTAGTTCGTTTGCTAATCGCTTGGCCTCCTCCGCTTGGATTTCAGCGAGACTCATCACCAAAGTTGGACCTGGTGTTGCTTGCCACTTGAGCAGCGCATCGCTTGCCTCTGCTGCCGCTGCTGCTGTTGCACGCATCTGCTTGTCCAGCTGCTCCTGCTGACGCTGCTGATCGGCACGGCGTTCGCGTCGCTCTGCCTTTTGTATCTCCGCCAGGCCGGGGGCAATGTTGCTCACGTTGGGTGTCTGCAGCGACCAAGGCGCTATCGATGACGACGAGGAGCGCAGACTACCACCTGATAACATTTGCGGCTCACTCTTTGTGGCAACACTGCTCGAGGGGGCTGCAGCTTGCTTACTTGCCACACTTCCAGTTGCAGCTGCAACACCTGTTGAGCATAAAATTATACAGCTGTTAAACGTAATTAATTATAAATTATTTATAAATAACAACTATAACATAATCTTAAATATTTTTATATTTATTTAATTTTTTTTTTTTTTTTTTCAAATTAAAATTTAAGTATTTAATTTTATTTTTAATTGAGTTTCATTAATTTTTTATATTTTGTATGTTTTTGCTGACATTAAATAAATAGTAATAATAGTAAAATAAAAGATACAAATGCTGATCATAATAAATTATTTATCAATAATAATTATTTTAATTTAATTTAAACTATTTATGACTTCACATTTTCTTTAAACAAATAAATCCATAAATGAATAAATAAAAAAAATTTCAACAAATATTAACCAAATTAAATTATCAGATAATTAAATGCATAAGTAAATTATATATAAATTACAATGCAATCATGATAATAAATTAAATAAATAATATTAAATACATAAAATAATAAATTAAATAAATAATAATTGATTAAATAAAAAATAATATTTTGGTAAACAACTAATAATAAAATAATCTAATAATTCTATCGAATGTAATTTAAATTAAATATTTCAATTTTATTTTAAATTATATACAGTACGTCAATAAAGTGTTTGGACACAGGACACAGAATTTCCATTTTCGTTTCTTTGGGAAAAAATGATTTTAATATTAACTTTTATTAATTTTCCTATTTCTCTTAAGACTTCCTAAGACTCTCCACTAATTATTAATAATCTTGATTATGGTGAATTAACTTAATGGTTTTCCGTTCATTTTTTTTTTTTTTTTGCTTTAAGCTGGATGCGGTTATGTTTTGCTGCATCTATCAAACAATTTGATCTACGCAATGAATCAATACACGATGTGTTTTTTTTGCATTAATTTGTTTTGATCAATCAATCAATTATCTAATGAGTTCTTTTTTTTTTGTTTCTGTTCCATTCGGCAGTGTTCTGCTCAATCAACCAATCAGCTAATTCTCTACTCACCTGCTTTAATCAGTTTTGTTCTGTTTCTGTTTCTGTTCTGTTCAATCAATCAATCAGCCATTTCTCTACTCACCTGTTGTTGCTTGTGTCAAATTGCCAGTTCCAGTTCCACTTCCTCCTCCTACTCCTCCTGCTGCTCCACCACCGAGAAGTGCCTTGCGTCTCTGTGCTTGTATTTGTTGTTGTCGCTCCTTCTCCTCTTGCTGCTGCAGCTGACGCTCTTCCTCTGCGAGGATCGCCCTGCGTTTCTCCTCCTCCTGCTGCTGACGTTTTCGTTCCTCTTTGAGGCGACGCTTCTCCTCGGCCAGCTCACGGCGACGCTCCTCCTCGCTGACCTTCAGCTCCGCCTGCAATTTACCAGCTGCTTTCAGCAACTGCTGTTGTTGCTGCTTGCTGTTTGCCTTCGCAACTGCTGCTGCTGGTTGCGAATGCTGCTGTTGTTGCTGCTGCTTGTTGTTGTCAGCAACAGTTGCAACTGGCTTGTCCACAAAATCTAGTTGCTGCTGCTGTTGTTGTAGCAACAATTGTTGGCTTTGTTCTTCTTCTATCGTTGCCACATCCCATAAAGTAACTTTAGCATTGGGCAAACCAGGCCAGCTAGCGGGCAACTGTTGCTGCTGCGGTGGCAATTGTTGCTGTTGTTGCTGCTGCCACATGGGCAACATTAATAGCTGTGTTTCAGTCATAAAATCAACAACTGAATTGGGCTTGACCAAACCAACAGCAACTGTTGCTGCTGCCGCCTGACGCTGTTGCTGCTGTGGCAATTGTTGCTGTGTGTTGCTGGCTCCACGCAACATCATACGCAAATTGTATTCACTTAATAAATCCAGCTCGCTGGCTGTGTTCAAATCTGTTTCTGACTCTGATTGTTGCGGTTCTGGTTGCTGTGGCGGCAACTGTTGCTGTTGTTGCTGCTGCTGCTGTTGCTGCTGCTGCTGTTGCTGCTGCAATAGTTGTGCATTTAAAATGAAATCATTCGCATCCAAAAATTGGGCAGCCAAACGCTGATCAAATTGCTGCTGCTGCTGTGGCAACTGTTGCTGCTGCTGCTGCTGTTGCTCCTTTTTGGCCTGCTGTGCAATGGCGCTATTTAGCTGATTCCCAGCAATGGGATTCAAAGCAGCCAACGTGTTGCTCAGCCCGCTAAAACTGCTCAGATATTCGGGCAGCACCAACATTTGCACCTTGCTGCGAACGTAGGCTTCTCTTTGTGCCACTTCCATACGTTGAAAGCATTCGTTTTTTGATAGCTCGGCGAGTATTTGATATTCCTGGTGTTGCATGTACTGGTCTTGCAACATTTGGAAGCGCATCGTCAGCATGTGCGAGGTGTCCAGGCGGGGCGTGTTGTGCCCCAAATGATTTTTGACAGCAGCACTCAAAGAATCCGCTGCTGCTGTCACATTTGCTTTGAGCTGTTGCTGCTGCTGTAGTATCAGCTGTTGCTGCTGTTGTGGCAACTGTTGCTGTTGTTGGGGCAATTTTAGCTGTTGCAACGTATCCAGTTCGCTGGGCGTAGGCAGCAGATGGCTATGCGTAAACGGCATATTGCCGTGGCACAATTTAATCAATTCGCCCAGCGGCCGAAAACAGCTGTCAGAGATGCGCCGCACGAAGAGCGCCTCATTAAAATAGCCAGCCCGATACCATTCAGTCATTTCTAGCGCACTAAACGGCCCCTGCACATTCGACTGTGGATCCCGATAGAACCACATATCATTCAATTTCGCTGAGAGCACGTGGGGCGGTGGTGCCAACACTGATAGATGGGTTGGCGGCAATTGTTGCTGCTGCTGCTGCTGCAAGTGCAGCTGTTGTTGTTGGGGTAATTGTTGTGGCAACTGTTGCTGCTGCTGCTGCGGTAATTGTTGAGACAACTGTTGTTGTGGCAATTGTTGCTGCTGCTGTTGGCTTAATTGTTGATGTTGTTGCTGTGACAATTGCTGCTGCTGTTGTTGCGGTGGTAATTGCTGTTGCTGTCTCATATTTAAATCCTCCAGTGTTGTTAAACAGCCCAAACCAAATCGTCTAATTTTGGCCTCAACTTCAGCTTCGCCTCCAGCTCCAATTCCTCCAGCTCCTTCTCCAATTCCTCCTTTAACTCCAGCTCCAACTCCTCCCTTAACTCCAACTCCAACTCCTCCTCCCCCAATTGCAGCTCCGATTTGATGCTGCTCCGTTTCATCGTCCATAATTAATTTCTCTACCTCATTGGCCACCTCCTTAAAGCGATCCGATATATCGCTGCCAAGTGCTGTAAGCTTATCCGTAGCCGTTTCTGTTGCCTTCGCTGACTCCGACGTATTATTATTATTATTATTATTATTGCCATTACTATTATTATTATTATTATTATTAGGCGACTTGGCTGCTGTTTTTGACTGCTCAAGCTCGTTGATTTTAACATCATCCTCCTTTGAGGCAATCTCTGCTCGTTCCCTTTCCCTTTCCCTTTCTCGCTCCACTTGCTCCTTCTTCAGCTGCTCGGCTGCTTCCAAAGTGTCGCCATGAAAAGCGCCACTGGCATCAAAAGTGCCGCCCATTTCGGAGGGATTCTCCATTGCCCATTCGGGCAAATGTTCCTCAGCGGCTGCATCAATTCCTGGCCATTTAGAACGTCCGCTGTTCAATTTGGAATTGTTTCGTTCCCGCTCAGTGTTCACAGTGCCAATCACTGAAATGGAACGTTGCATGCCACCAACTGTTGCTGCTGCATCCAAGTTGCCCACAGTCGGCAGTTGTTCCTCATCTCGCCAGCTGGTGGAACGACCTGGAAAATGGCAAATCGATTAGGGATTGAAGATTTAAAGCCCCTCTGGACAGCATTCGTTTGGTTTACCCCAACGTTGATTGCTGCCACTGCGCCAGCCTGCCACCTCGGGGCCAATAATTCCACCTCCTCCTCCACTAGCTCCTCCTCCTCCAACCCCACCAGCCGTCCCATCGGCAGCGCCATCTTCGTGTCGATTGCGTCGCCAATTCTCCAGATTGCGGTTGTGACTGGAGAAATCTTTGCGTGGACTGGAGCTGGGCGTGCCGCCATTCCAATCGACGCCAGCAGCAACAACATTTACAGCGGTCGGCTCAACCGAACCATTGCGCTCACTCCAATTCCGATCGGGCTAAAAAAAAAATTATAAAAAGATTAGTCAAGAAAGAGACGTGTTAAATTTGAGTCAATCGAAATGAAGAGTGTGGGTTGAATTCAAGCATCATTCAATAGAGCTCAAGAGGGAGATACCATTCAATTACATATCAGTCAAGCAACAATCTAACATAAATCAATCAACAATCAATAAAATAGAGCTCAAGAGAGAGTTATGATAAATTCCAGCACCAATCAACAACAACCACATTTCAGCATCAATCAATAAAAGTGAAATCAAAAGAGGAAAGTTAAAATCTAGCAACAATCTAACTTCAATCATTAATCAACAAAGAGAGAGGAATAAGTCCGAGCACCAATCAGTAAACGAGAGAGTTAAAGATACAGATTAAATTCACGCATCAATCAGTAACAAATAGAGTTCTAGAGAGGTGGATTAAATTCAAGAATCAATCAATAATTTAATTTAATTAAAATTAAATTCAAGCAACAATCAATAAAAGCGAGCTCAAGAGAGGGAGATATTAAGTTCCAGCATCAATCACGCAGAAATCAACCATTAAAGCCAGCAAAATCAATCACCAACAAATAACTTAAAAGAGGGGGTTTTAATTCAAGCAATAATCAAGCTTCGATCGGCCAACAATCAAAAGAGAAATTTGCCACACTCACCTTCAACGCAATGTTGGATAGACTATCGTCGTATATATTGCTCGCTCTCTGATAGATCGGATGATAAATGGACTTGCCACGCATGCGTCCACGTTCCACATTGCCACCGCCCCCACCACCGCCACCCCGTCCGACGGAAGAGCCACGTGCGGACAAGGCAAAGGCGCCCGGCGAGCGCTGTAGCCACGCGGGGCGAGACTAAAAATAAAAAAAATATAACAAAAATGAGAGATGAGCAGTTAATAATTTTTTTTTAGATTGAACTTACGCTGCTGCCCAGCTGACTTTGGCTATTATTTAGATCATCCTCGGTGCTGGGCGTCAATGCTAAAGGAAATTGCACCTTCTCCACAAATAATTTTTTAAACGATGGCAATATTTGTGGCAACAAACAATTTCGATCGAATAGCGATAGCATTTCCTCCCGCCCGTAACGATATTCCGGAAACATATTACGGCAACTGGCTGCAACAATGCCCCCAACTCCCCCGCCACCTCCTCCACTTCCACCCCCGCTGCTGTTGCTACTATATAGTGGGGGATTTGTGGCAGAGCTATTGGCCAAATTATTGGCGGGCTCGGCGGACATATTGCGCAACCATTCGGGTCCAAATTTCATAGAATCTGTCATTTTTATTTGCTGCTTTTGATTATATTTCTTTGTTGGCTGTAAAAAAAATATATATAACATTTTATATTAAAACAAGCTTGTTAAAAATTTATATATGGAAAAAATATACCCATATAAACATAAACTACACATATACACAGATAAATAAATATACATATACATCTATCTAAAAGCAAGCAGAAAAAAAAATTTATAACAATAACACAAAAAATCGTCAAAAATAGCAAAGAAGCAGCAGCAGCAGCATATCAAACATAACCTCAAAAGGAAATCCAAATGCAATGCTACATACATATTGCACGAGCACCAACACATGCAAAAAAAAACTAATTTATTTTAAATATTTACCAACAAAAATATACTCAAATAAAATATATATGTATAGATATTAAAAAAAGAACTGACTGCTGTTGCTGCTGCAGTTTTTACATGTGTGTGTTTTAGTGCTTTATTGCACGTTTTTGATGTTAATTAGTGAATTTTAGTTTGTTTGCGTGAAGTTGGCATCCCTTATTCAGCTGCGACACCGCTGCACACACACATACATGCACACACCCTGTTCTAAAAAAAAAAATTCGCTTAGCCTTATAAATTCGCTTAAGTTTCAATCTTTTCCTCGAATATTTTTGTAATTTACTTTACCAAGTTCAAATGTATGTTGAAAAGCTCAAAATTTGTGTTCGATTGGTGGTAATTTGTCGGAATTTTTTTTTCCTTTTGTAAGACTATTCGTAGTGTTGGCACTCACGTATAGTGTACGTTTGCAAGTGGTAGTGTGTGTTAGTTAGCGGTGCGCGTTACTCGTGTAACACTTGTATCGCAGCGGAAAACTTACCTAACACTAATCGATATATGCATGCTTGCGATAGTATTGTGTAGCAAGGCCTTGCCAAAATAATAAAATATATAAGTCTAAATAAATAAAAAATGTATAGATCATATAAATAAATATTAGTTCTGAAATATATTCATTTTTGAAAATTTAATATGTACGTATATATTTTTAAAACAAATACATTATTTAATTAAATACAGAAAATAATTATATAAATAAAATGAATCTGCCACTTATTTTTTAATTGAATTTAATTGAATATTAATAGTAATTTAAATGTTGCGTAACTAATTTGAGTAACTAAAACATGTACCTGTACCTAAGCAAAATAAAAATTCTGGCGAAATTTTTTCATGAATAGAAAATAGTTTATTTAAATGCCGAACAGTCACGGGCGCTGCCAACTCTTACAGTGTCAACTATTAGCGTTGCTATACACTTCTAGTCGATATAGCGAAATGGGTTGCTATGTGTTGCTGCTGCTATCGATAACACAGTAGACGTTTTAGTGCAGCACGATGAGTCGATATGCATTTGCACATCTCCATATCAGAAAATGGCGAATTGTGTTGAAAATTATTAAAAAAAAAAAAGGAGTAGCTTAAGTGACACGACCTGTGCAAATACAAATAAAACGCAACAA
The DNA here is from genome assembly GCA_035043505.1 of Drosophila setosimentum. Lineage (NCBI taxonomy): Eukaryota > Metazoa > Arthropoda > Insecta > Diptera > Drosophilidae > Drosophila > Drosophila setosimentum. The sequence goes on from JAWNMY010000001.1 coordinate 9,024,688, forward strand.
GTGCGTTTGTCAACAGCAGCAGCACTTTAATGTTATAATTGAAAGAATATAAGAATAACAATAAACGTAATCAGAAACGGGGCAAGAATTGTGTGAGTAAACGCGTGTGAACGCAGCCAGCAGCAGCAGTTAAAAAAGTGTGTGTATTGAGTAATTCTTTGTAAATTTCGTTTATAAAAAGCAAATGCAAATTAGTTAAATATTTAAAATCGAAATGCCACATAAGCTGCTTAAATAATATACATATATGTGTGTAAATGGGAAGCATGTAAATTTGTAGTGTTGAACATGTACGCAAAGGACGCAAGCAAAAGCTGCTATATATATATATATGTGCATGTGTGTGTGTGAACAAGTTTTTTTTTTTTTGTGTTTTGCAGCTCTCCATGCAAAGCGACAACAATAACAATTGAGAGAAACGGCAAAAAAAAGTGCAAAGGGAAAAACAGCCTTGAGGGTTTTTTTTTGTTTATATAAATGAACCAAAACCAAATCCAGCAATTGACCTCACACCTATCGCAGGCACTCGATCCAAACTATGATGTAAGTTTACACGAAACTAGTTCAATATTGTTGGGGAGTCACTGTTAAGTCAAATGTTAATTAACATTTACAGGTCATTAATATGGAGGCGGTACTCGCTGTTATTTGTACACTGGAGGGCACAACGATCACGAAGGAGCAATTGGAGGCCACCCGATTGGCCAAATATATCAACCAATTGCGTCGTCGCACAAAAAATGATCAATTGGCACGCCGGGCGAAATCCCTGCTAAAGAAATGGCGTGAAATGGTTGGGATTAATCAAACGTCAAGCGATTCACAGCCAGCGATAATAACAACAACGGCGACGATTAACAAGCCTATAAATGAATCGGTTATTATCGCAGACAATGTGGTAAATCCACAGCCTTCAGTCTCAGCCTCTGCCTCAACCTCTTCATCCTCCTTTATGCACGAGGCCTCAAATTTCTCCCTAAGTCATCTCGATAACAGCGTAGATTTCTCCTCGTTCAAGCCTAAATCTGATATCGATAAATCAAATGAACCACCGATTGTTATCGATATTGTTTCCGATTCGGATGAGAACGAGAATGAGGCACGCATCCAATCGAATACAAATCGATCTTCATCTGCATCTGCCTCATCACAACAACAACCACAACAACAAGAATTTCCCGCCTTCTATCCCAGGCCGAAAAAATTGAAGAAGGATAAAAAATCGCGCAAGGAGCGCGAAAAATTAACAACAACAGCAACAAATTTATTAACTAATCTGAAGGATTTGTCACTACAAATGCCTAGAGCTATAAACCGCAACAGTTTGCCACAACAACAACAACAGCAACAGCAACAACAACAACAACCACAACAGCTGGGAAGAAAAATATATCCCACAGATTCGGGTTAGTAAAAAAAAAAATATATATATATATTAAATATATTTAAATGTTTAATGTTTATTTATTTCCCGCATAATATATTATTAAATAAATCATAAACATATTTAAATATGTTTAAAAGTCATAGATATATTTATATATATATTGCACACGATGGGGTAAAAAATTAAAAGCATTGAATATATTTTTACAATATATATTTCTAAATAAATCCCACGAGCTTGGGTAAATAATAAAATATATTTATTTATTAAATAATTGAATAAATTAAATATATTTATATATTATTTAAATATACTTATCTATATTCTATATTAATTAATTATCTATTCTTTCTCATTTTTTATTTAGAAATCTTATCATTATCAAATAGTTCGATGAGCTCTATATTATCGGGAGATAATACGCTGAATAATAATCGTTATCGTTCCAATGCAGCCGATTTAACATTTGCCGGCCGATTCAAGTCGCTAACCCAATTCGAGGACAATAATAATCCGCCGACGGTAAGCGTAAATGGACAAAAAAAACCGGAGCAGATGCAACAACAACAGCAACTCTACGAGGATTATATGCTTCACAATGATTCGAGTAATTCTGTGAGTCGTCTCTCCCCCTTCGAGGAGCAATCGATTTCCATTAACCACGATGAGGGTAGCAATAAACAGATGCCAGCTGTGAGTAAGCCCCAAGATTACCAACGCAGCGAGAATATTCTCTCTCAAGTTCCTAAAAAGCGTGGTCGCAAAAAGGGCTCGAAAGGCGTCGATTCTCTTATTGCTAAGGAATCCAGTTTGTCGCAGCAAATATTTTTCAACTCTGGCGTGAAAAAGGTGAAAACCACCAAGGAACTCTTTAACGATATTCAAAGTCGCAAGTTGAGTATTTCTTATCGAGGTGATTCCGCTTTGCCTGCTTCTGCCTCAGTTTCAGCTGGTGACAGCAAATTGAGCATTCGCGATCCGAGACCAACTTCCTCATGTTCAGGTGGGTTCTTCTACGCATATATATATTCACATATTATATTTATTAATATTTGTTTTTGGATTTTTAGAGACGTCGTTGCATTCGCCACGTAATTTGGAGGCATTTTCGACGAATGCTTCGCAAGCGGGCAATGATAAGTTTTCAACGACACTTGAAGGTGAGCTCTAACTAAAGAAATGGATAACGGATAATATGTAGAATGTGTCTTTAGAAAATATGTCAGAAGAGATCTCTAAATAAACCCTGATAATCTAGATAATTTAGAAAAGATATCAGTAATTATCTAGAATATATTATTGACTTTAGAAATTATTATACTGTACACTTAAAATACCTAGAATATGTGTATAGTGAGATACCGAATATCTGTAGAGATCTATGCACACCTAAAATATCCATTCTGTATTAGTTTCCCCAATTTTCCTTATAATATTAATTGAATTGCTTTATTCCTATAAGTAGATATGTTTCTATCTCAAAATATCCATAATGTTTTAGTGTCCCCTATTAGTAGTTCTGTTCCATTCCACATTCAATTGGGAATTATTCAAATGTAAACACGTAACTAAAGAGTATTCGAAAATAGCATTTTTCATATAAGATATATTTAGTAGCTGTGTTGTTCAGGCTTTCTTTCATCTTTTCAAATTGAATTGAATTTCTTTGTAATTTTTGGATAGTGCTTATCGACTGATATGAAAAACTACAACACAGCTAAGCATTTAAAATACTTGCTATTTTTTTATTTAATTGCCTTTAATATATAATATAGTATTTTTCAACTGATATAATATATAATATATATGTATAATATTTGTACAGCCTCTGTTCATACGGATAGTGAGACATTAACATCGGCGGAACCTTCTCGGAGGCATTCTTTGGACGATAGCAATAGCAACAATTCGCAGCAAACGATATCGGCGACATCGAGACTGATGAATACGGAATGCGATGCTGATGCAGAGACGACGACCCATTCACCTTTGACTCGGATGAGCTTGATCCACTCTGCGGTGGGTAATTGTAGTGATGTGAGCAAACAGTTAATGCAATTGATGCGTAGCCTAAATGCACCACTGAGTGTGACCGAGACAGAGCGTTTATATCGATTACAAATTGTACCATGCACCTGCCTAATTCTCGAGGATGCCCCCAAATTAAACCCAACTAACGATGAGAATAGCAACAACAATAATAATAATGAAGTGAATTCCGAATCTGTTGCGGATCAGCGAGAAAGAGGGCAACAGCAAACAGAATCGGTTAATCGAAAGATCGATAGTCAGCAAAATAAATTAACTGCTGATGCTGATGAGACAATGATAATGCCTGCTTCGGCTGCGCCCAGTAAACCAATAAAATCGATTTTCGATTTAGATTTCGATGACGATGATGATCCAATGCAATCGATAATGCAAACAATGCCCGATAGGAATGCGCCCAATACAAATGAACCAAATGAACTAAAATCGACAATAACTAATGCCCAAAATGATGTGAATAATATGGATACTATTGTCGATTTGCAAACGGAACCAGATCCAACTGGTGATAATAATCAAACGGAATTAGTTCCTATATCGATATACACCGTTCACGAAGATCCCGATTGTTTGGCCCGTCAGCGATTCGATATACAAACAAGCAAAGTGACCAGCTTTCACATAAATGCCTTACACAATTATTATGTGCCCAACATCAATGGCAATTGGAACAACACTGGGAACGATGGGAATTGGAACAGAAGCATCAACGATCAAACTTATTCAGTTCGGGATGGTTCCGATGTGGTTCCAAAATATGGTTCACTCACCTACGAACTGATACGCAAAGATTTAAGTGAATTGAAATTCAAAAAGAATCTGAATGTGAAGAGGGATGGAAAAAAGTTGAAGAATTATTTGCCAACATTTTTGGGTGTCGCCAAATGTTTGCCAACGTGTCGACGACGCGCGGCGAGGGAACGGAACGAAATGGCATTGAAACGGGCAGCGAGTAGGCAGCAAATTAAGAGCAGTCCAAGTCCGTTGCGTGTGCACATCGATAATGCGAACGATAACAATATTATCAATGATCAAGTGGATGCCTCAACAGGTTATAATTTGCTAAAACTGGCACAGGAAGCGGATGCAAAGCTCAGCTATGTAGCCTCCGAATTATCGATAACAAATCAAAGAAGTAATCATAGCAGCAGCAACAACAGCGATTGCAGCAATTCTAGTTTACAGCAAACACAAAATTCAATTAATGCAAAGCTGAGAATTCGGCGTACAAGCGAACAAGCGACAGAACGACATGTTATCGAACGCAATCGCAAGAAGCGACGAAAAGCGAACAGAAATGAACAACAACAGCAGCAGCAGTTATCAATAAAGGAAAAGCCGCGCATCAAACGCATTAAAATTGCCATCAACGGACAATTGCCGCACATAAGCAATAACAACAGCAGCAGCAGCTGCAACAACAGCAGTGAGGAGCAGGATGAGGAGGAGCAAGACCAAAATGAGCAGCAACAGTATGAGCGCCAAACTGAACAGCAAAAGGAGGAGCTTTATGAGCAGGGTGAGCAGCAGCGTGAGTACCAAAATGAGCAACAGCAGCCGGAAGAAGAAAACGGACATCAAACACGAAGCGAGCTAAGCGATGATTTTCAAAGAATGCTGCAGGCTGCTGCATGCGATTATAGCGAAGACGAGGAGGATGACGACGATGATGAGCACACCTCGTTGCGTAGTCGTTCGACAACACTGGACGAGGATGCCGTCATAATGGAGCACGAATACGATAACGATAACAACAACGCTAGCAACGACAATGAATATGCAATTATTCGACGTGGTGGCAATAATGGAAATAATCATTTGGTTTTAACTATTAAAAAGACACCGAGTAAAATTAATTCGCCTGTGAACTCGATGTCAGCAAATATATCGCCTAATATTATGATGGCGGTTGTTAAAACTCAAAACGATAACAGCGAAGGAGTGCAAAAAGAGCAGCAGCAAACGACGCAACAACACCAAGCCACGATGACGACAACGTCGCCCAGCTGCTTGCATAATGTTGAGCGCTGTTATCGTTATCGACGCCGTCGTTATCGTTATCGCCGTCCGCCTATTATAGACATAACACTAAAACATCTATTCAATAATAACAATAATAATAGTAATAGTGTGAAACAAGTGCATCGCAAATTGTTTTTCACCAATGAGCTAAAGTTCGAAAATGCCTCCGGACAAAAGCAGCGCATTTTGAATTATAGCAGCAGCAGCGGCGATGATAGCAGCGAACTGGAAACGGAAACAGAAGCAACTGTTACACATAATTCTAAATTAAAGTATGAGACTGACCAAAGTGTGCGCATTGCAGCCAACAAACACACTGACGATGAGAACGATGAGCAGCTGAGCTTAAATACTGATGAGGAGGATGAGGAAGAAGAAGCAAACGACGAAAGCGAAGACGAAGCTGAACCTGAAGACGAATACGAAGAGGGAGCCGAAGCAGCAGCAGCTGAAGGCAGAGCAGCAGCAGAAGCACCTAGCAAAGTCAGAACAGCAGCAGAAGTCAAAGCATCAGCAGAAATCGACGCAGCTAACGATGTAAGGAGGAGCTTTATGAGCAGGGTGAGCAGCAGCGTGAGTACCAAAATGAGCAACAGCAGCCGGAAGAAGAAAACGGACATCAAACACGAAGCGAGCTAAGCGATGATTTTCAAAGAATGCTGCAGGCTGCTGCATGCGATTATAGCGAAGACGAGGAGGATGACGACGATGATGAGCACACCTCGTTGCGTAGTCGTTCGACAACACTGGACGAGGATGCCGTCATAATGGAGCACGAATACGATAACGATAACAACAACGCTAGCAACGACAATGAATATGCAATTATTCGACGTGGTGGCAATAATGGAAATAATCATTTGGTTTTAACTATTAAAAAGACACCGAGTAAAATTAATTCGCCTGTGAACTCGATGTCAGCAAATATATCGCCTAATATTATGATGGCGGTTGTTAAAACTCAAAACGATAACAGCGAAGGAGTGCAAAAAGAGCAGCAGCAAACGACGCAACAACACCAAGCCACGATGACGACAACGTCGCCCAGCTGCTTGCATAATGTTGAGCGCTGTTATCGTTATCGACGCCGTCGTTATCGTTATCGCCGTCCGCCTATTATAGACATAACACTAAAACATCTATTCAATAATAACAATAATAATAGTAATAGTGTGAAACAAGTGCATCGCAAATTGTTTTTCACCAATGAGCTAAAGTTCGAAAATGCCTCCGGACAAAAGCAGCGCATTTTGAATTATAGCAGCAGCAGCGGCGATGATAGCAGCGAACTGGAAACGGAAACAGAAGCAACTGTTACACATAATTCTAAATTAAAGTATGAGACTGACCAAAGTGTGCGCATTGCAGCCAACAAACACACTGACGATGAGAACGATGAGCAGCTGAGCTTAAATACTGATGAGGAGGATGAGGAAGAAGAAGCAAACGACGAAAGCGAAGACGAAGCTGAACCTGAAGACGAATACGAAGAGGGAGCCGAAGCAGCAGCAGCTGAAGGCAGAGCAGCAGCAGAAGCACCTAGCAAAGTCAGAACAGCAGCAGAAGTCAAAGCATCAGCAGAAATCGACGCAGCTAACGATGTAAGAGAAAATGAAAGCAACTACGTAACGACGCTTGCCGAATTGCGCATAGACAACAATAATGGCATGTTGCCCACATTTAATGCTATTTACGCAAAACAAACACAACAACAACAGAGAAGCAATGAAACGCGTGCTGAGCATAATAATAACTTGAGTCCTAGCAAATGCGGCGTCATGCAACAAACAACGTTTGCGACTACGTCGACGTCGAACATGTTGGAAGCGAGCTGCGAACAACGGGTGCAGCCTGCCTTGGACAATATAACAGGCATGCGCACAATGCTGCTCGACGTCAACGTCGAAGAAGAAGCTAAAGCAGAGCAACTGAAAACAGATAAGCAACTGCAGCAACAGCAGCAGTTTAAAGAATGGCATCAGGTGCTGCAGCTGCAATCGTATAATGATGAACCATTAATTGTGTTGCCATACGTTGTGCTTGAATGAACATGCATACACATAAACATTTTTGTTGCTGTTTGTGATAGGAATTAAAATAAATCAAGAAGAAGAGGAAGTAGTTGAAGAAGCAGCAGCAGCAGCAGTGGAAGTCAAGTGAATTTGTAATTCAATTATGGTCACTCTTCCAATGTCCTGGAATATGTTTTAATTCCAGTGCGAGTCACTTTTTATAACTTCTCTTTTCATTTTTGTTTTTTATTCTTTCTGATATTCAAGTTAAGTTTCTTAATGTTTTTTTGTCCTTTTCTATTCGATTAGCTGAGTTTTTTTTGGCGTTAATTTAAGTGAATTAAATACATTAATTAAATATATATATATATATATTTTGTTAGTTTCTATATCGTTGATCATTTTTCAAATTTTTATCTCTATATATAATATGTATATCATACGATTTTTAAATGTAATAAAAACTGAAATGTACATGGAATGTAAATAAATTTAGTCATACGCCGATATATATATTTTTGAACACTTAATTATTTAACTTCAAAAATACTAAACTCCTCTTACCACCCATGTTCAAAACGGGAATAGAAAGCAAACTTTGCGAGGGGTAGAGAGAGCGACCAACAAAGTGAAAACGGCTGCGGGAAAGATGTCTGAAGAGACCGCGATGAAAACTTAACACGCTGCTGCGGGTGGCAAAAATCAGCGTGTGCCAAATTTAGCATGAAAATCGATTGTGCTACTCAAATAATAAAACCAAACACGTTATTTTTATTGCATTTCGTAATTAATTTATTTGAATTTCGTTATTTAATGTATATAGTTTAAATGTCATATTTTTTTGGGTCAATAACCGTTAAGGCGCCACAAAAAAAAAAACACATTTTACGGCAGAAAACAAACGAAAAACGAGCCAACTTTTCCGACTTTTGATTGGTGTTTTGATGTTGTAGTTGAGGATGCCAGCGGAAGTCACAAAAGTGGTTCGTTTATTCGGTTTGGTTAGCGTCTTCGGTGTGTATCGTTGTGTGTGAGTTTATCGTCGTATTTAAAGAATGTAATACATAAAAGCGTTAACAAATTGGAAAAATTAAAATAAAATAGGAAATAAAAATTGTACATTTCGCTTATGTGCAGTATTTGGGCAATATTATTTCGGTTAACTCTAAAGTACAAATAATAGGTATTTAATTTACACAAAAAAACACAAGAGCACGGCTAATCGTCTCTCCTTCTCATTTTTTCTTATGCGTGTCAGCTGTACGTAGAATGAAATACTTATAAAATGATACACACACACATGTACATATATAATTATATGTGTCCGTGTGTGCGCGTGCGTGCGTTTGTATGAGCAGTCTAATTACACATAAATATTTATATGCCAAAAATGTTAAATCAAGTTTGTGATAGTTGTTTTAATTAGGCTTCAGCGCTGAGCACATTCACTGAGAAAGCGCAGAGGCTTTCACCCTTTTTGGCAACGGCCTTTGACTGATATTGGCCGACATCGTCCAGGGCGCATTTAGTGATGGCAAACGTGTAACGATTACCATCCTTAGTGAATGAGTAACGATTGCGTGATTCATCGATTGGTTTGCCATCCTTAAGCCATGCCAAAGTGAGCAGCTCCCCATCCAGTTCACATTCAAATGTCGCATTCTCACCAGCGGCAACGGAAACGGAAATGGGGAATTTAACAAAAGACGGCTGTTTGGGTTCATCGCCAGGAACTGTCACATTAATTGTGCACGTGCTAAACGATTCACCGGCATCGTTAAATGCTTCACAGGTGTAGGTGCCGCCATCTTCTGGGAATATTTCGGCGATTTGCAGGCGATAAATGTTAGCTTCATTCGTGTATTGGAAGTCCTTGCTGGGCTTGATTTCTTTGTTGTTGTGCAGCCAGACGACATCGAACTTTTGGGCGCCGATAATGCGGCAGGCCAGTGTGACCGCATCGCCATCTTTCACAAATCTCGACTCCAAGTGGCTCACAATTTTTGGCGGCTGATCGTTGCCGGTGGCTTGACGCTTGCTCGACTGTTTATCCAAAGCTAAGAAATAAAGAGAATATTAATTCGAATGGTGTATGCTTAGAATTAGATTTGTGTATGTATAATTATTTATATATTTGGAAGGATAAGGTCAGCTTTGAACTGACTTGATTTGTATTCGATGCCGAAGTGGTGGTAAGTCGATAACAATAAATTGCTGAAGCTAGTTTGAATTCGGCTCGCTTTTTTACTCGATGCCAAACCTTCTTCACTTACGTTTAACGCTCAGCTTGCATTTAGTTTCCACAGCGCTAATTGAATTGGTCGCAGTGCAGGTGAAAACGCCTTCGTCTTCCGGGAAGACTTCATGAATTGTGAGCGTCGCGATGCCATTCTTATATTTCAGATCCATAATCTCCGATGAGGAAATGGATTTGCCATTCTTGGACCAGGTGATTTGCGGCTCTGGATCACCCTTAACGTGACACGTCAAAAGCAGCTGTTCGCCATCGCGAATTGTCAGATCGTGCAGCGGCTTTGTGAATTCCGGCTTGCACATTAAGGAATCGTCTGGTGGAACTGCAAACGAATAAACAATGGGTGTAGAAAATATATATGAGAAATATTATATTTAATGGACATACGTATTAGCTCTTTGGTGGCACTACGAGATCGTGTTGGGCTGCCAGGCGTCTGCAGCGAGGAGGAACTAGCCGCATATTTCTTCTTGCCTGAAATGCTATTCTGTGTCGTTGAGGAACTTGTGCTGCTTATGTTGGTGCTGGTAGTCTGCAAAATGCATTCACGATATTAGTAACTGTAAATTGTTATCGATGTATCGTCGATTAATCGCATACCCTGCCATTCGCTGTCGTCCTGGTGTTTGATGTCTGCTGCGATTGACTGGACGATGTGAACTGTCTTGTTGTTATTATTGGCGGTGGAGCTGGCTTTATGGGCTGCTCGATATATTTGCGGTCTGTTATCGGGAATAGTAGAGATACATAAATATGTATCGATATATGTATATGAGTATTTCAATACACAAAATACACAATGATAGTTTCAATACTTGTACATGCTAATTAACTGGTTTTCATTTTAAATATACATATAATATTTAAAATTTAAATTTTATTATTATTTTTTTTTTATAGTATGATAATTAACAATAAGGTGTTATAAAATATCTTTGTTAGCTGGGCTTGCTTCGTCGGTTTTATGTTTTGAGGTTAGAGTTTTTAATTGGTCTCCCAAGAAAACAAAAAGAAAAACAACTTTATTAATAATTTATTAATATTAAGTGGGACTTTCAAATCAAATCAACTGTAATACTAAAATGCAGAGTAGCTTGGAATAGTTTTAATTTATTTATCTAAAGACATAAAGGTTTTAAATTAAATAAAAAATTTAATTTAAATTTTTCATTAAAATTTGAAAAAAAAAATGATAAAATAAGGAATTTAATAAAATTGGGTAACCAAGCTTTAACAGATAACACCGTACTTTTTTTTATATATAACTTGACTGTCTTGCTTTTGGCAGATACTTGAATTAGTCACTATATGATTTAGGGTTTTTTTTTTAATATTGTTTATTTAATTTTAAAACAAGAACATCTGCCTTAAACGATCATTCATAACTTGTAGTTTGTGTTTATATATAGGGGATATAGGCATGCTTAGAAAAAGTAACGATTGTTTTAAATTCGATAATTATGAATTACCTCCTGAGTAAAGGAAATTGTGTGCTAGTTCTGCCTGCTCAGGCGTTACCCATTCACCTGAAGAAAGTTAGCAATTTGTAGATGAGACAGGTAGTCAGGATATATATTTAGGAATTTTTATTAATTATTGCGCGGTAAATTCTACTTTAATTCTGTACTTTGTACCTAGATGCTGCTTTTGACAACTAATCAAAATTAGAAAGAAATTAAAATTTGATCGACTAAAATAATATCTGAGCAATGAGTCCTAATTGCCAAAAAAATCCTATAAAAAAACGTTTATTAAAAAAATATAAGAACGATAATTATATTTAAATATGAATATCTATCTCTCCATCTATATCTATCGATGATCAGTCCGTGTCATTTTAATACCCTGAACCCATTAAAAATGGGCAAAAAAGGTATAATGGTTTTGTGCAAATGTATGTAACAGGCAGAAGGAAGCTACTCCGACCCCATAAAGTATATATATTCTTGATCAGGGTCAACATTCGAGTCGATATAGCCATGTCCGTCTGTCCGAATATTGGAATATAGCTTCTCATATACCAGGCGATCAGATCAAGTTTGCATTATTTTATCGATAACTGCCTCCGTATATAGAATATCGATACATTTAAATTTCCGATAGCAATTTTAAAGACAGAATTTTCTAATTAATACATAATATGCATATGCATACTATTGATCAACTGCCCAAATTTCGTCAAGATCGGATAAGAAATACCCAAGTTATAGTCGAAAATATATTCTCATATTGATCTCATTTCTATCAGCAGCCCCAAGCATTTTCTGTATTATATTAATATGCGAGTGCATGTGTGAGAAAGAGATGGCACGATAATCGACGCGAGCGTTTGTATGTTTTTGTGTGTATTCTGCGTAGCCCCGCTACCTACGATTTATTTATTTTATAGATAAAATATGCATAATATATATTGAATATATTTATGTATGTAAATGGAATATTTATTAGGGATAGTTCCATAAACTAATAATTTATATATATAGAGTGGACTATTGTTTATATTAATTATGTTCTATATTGTGTTGTCTAATATGATAGATTACCTTCGACAATGACGACACACTCTGTCTCATCGGTGCCATGACAATTGGTGGCCTTGCAGGTGTATTTGCCGGAATCGGATGGTTTGCAATCGATGATCTCCATGGTGACGACACCGTCCGAGTGGGTCATCGCATACTCGTACTTGCTGAGTTCCCGGCCATCCTTGAACCACTTCACGCTCGGTACAGGCTTGCCGCTGAGGCAGCAGAGGAGCTTGCAGGTGTCGCGGGCCTGCATGACACGTGGACGCAATAGGAATGTAAAGCTGGGCGCCGATTCCGACTCCTCCTGCCAGAAGGTGTAGGGCAATGGTTCCCTTCGACGCACCGGTGTCGATTCGGTGCGATATCTCGGCTGTTCCTTGGGCAGCGGATGCACATTAAGAAAAACGACCTCCTCCCGGGAGCCATAATGATTCTCAGCTCTGATTATATACTCGCCGCGGTCATCCATTTTCACGCGATTTATAATGAAATAATAATCATCGCCGGCATATCGTTTCATAAACTTAACACTCTGTCTTAAGTCGATGTTGTTGTGCGACCAGGTCAAAGTTGGCGTCGCAATTGCTATGCAACGGCAATAGAACTTGACACTTTGACCCTCGTAGCAGAACTGGGACGATGGTCGTATAACGAATCGTGGAGCTGCCTGCCTTCGATCGAAGACCGCATCGTGTATCTTGTATTTCTCCATCAGCAGTTTGCGCAGTGCCGAATATTCCGAAAGTCTTCCAATGGGCAGTAAATATTTCTCGAAATCGGCGTATTTCTTGCGCAACTTTTCGCGATACGCCAGATAACGATCACGGGCAATTTTCTGTGTCAGATCGCTATGATCTCCAGTCAGCCAAGGGTGCAACAGGCACTCGTGTGCCGTCATTCGTTTCTCCTTGTTGGCTAGCAGCAGTTTGCGTATAAAGTCCTTGCCCTCCTCGGATATATGCCTAAAGGCATCCATATCAAAGTCCCAGTCACAGGCCTTCACGTTCTTCAAAGTCTGCACATCATTATCTCCTGCAAATGGCGACAATCCACTTAATCTAGAAAAGAAAAGACAAATTTTAATTAATTAATTTAATACTAGTTTCTTAACACAGTCAAAAACATATAATTCAATTATTCATTTTCAACTCAGTGAGATTTTTGACCAAAATCGAATAAAATAAATAATATTTGTATAAATAAGCAATAAATATATCGAATCATTATTAATTAATTAATTCACATTTTCCAGCTCAGATCCTAGACCAAAATTTAATCAAATAAAAGTTAATTAAAAAATAATATAAAATAATAATAAGCAATTAAAATAATTATTAATTATATAACTCGGTGCAATCTTTGGCCAAACCAGAATAAATTAAAGAATAAATAAAATAAGTTAATCGTTATTAATTAATTCTTATTCTGTAATTAAGTGAAATCTTTGACCAAAATAAATTCAAATTAATACTAAATAAGTAAAGTGAATACTAAATAAGTGATAAATAAATATGTTAGTGATTGTTAATTAATTAATTCTCATTCTTCAACTCAGTATATAATAATATATATTTTTTAATATTTATTTTATTCAATTCGCCTACAAAAGCTAAATGTTTATTTTATAATTATAATTTTCACAATATTTTGAATTCAGCTCCCGCAGCATTTTTTGTTTTTAAATTTAAAATAAGAAACTGTCCATATAAAAAGAACATAATAAAATAATAGTAGCATAATTATAAAAAGTGATAAAATATGTAGTTCGAAAAAGTATAAAATAAAAATATGAATATAAATAAACGTAAAACGAAAATATGTCATTTTACATTTAATATAATTACATTTTTTTACTTTTTGTATTTGTTGTGTCGACTAACTTTAGACCAGCATTATGAAAAGTTGTCAAATATTTTTGAAATATTGGAAATAAATATGAACATATATTAAAATAAAAAAAAAATGGTCGAATATTTAAGAGCTTTTGATATTTATTGTTTTGAAAAGTCTTGTAGAGGCTCAAGGTTTTTTAATTTGAAAAAAAAAAATCGGAATAATTTGAGTTAAATTATGAAAATACTTACAGGACATAGGCGAGCACACCCGTTGCCCACATATCCGTGTAGAATCCGACTGGTTCTCGGTTCACAATTTCGGGTGCAGCAAATTCCGCCGTACCCGTTGTAATTTTCACAACCTCATTGGGATCCAGACGGGTGGCGAGGCCAAAGTCGATCAGTTTGACATTTGTGCTGGTTCGTGTCTGGCACATGATGTTTTCCGGCTTGATGTCCAAGTGGATGATGTTTTTCTCGTGCATATGGCGTATTCCCTCACAGATCTGGCGCATATAGTTAATCACTTCCGCCTCGGTCATCACATAACCCTCGGCCGTAATGCGCTCAAACAGTTCGCCACCGGACAGACTGCGCACAGAGAGAGAGCACAAAATAAATAAAAAAAATAACACAAAATACATATACATATACATATATATAAGTAAATTAGAATCAGAGTCTGAGTTGAAATCTATGTCTTGCAAGGTACCCTAAAACTCAATCTACCAATAATAATTTGGTTAAAATACTGACATATTTGTATATTTATTTTTACTCCTAATGAATATCGTATTGAATATCGTATACACGTTTTTTAGAATACCAACATATTTGTACGATTTGGTCAAGAGCAGAAAATCGTACGCTGCATCACAGTGCACAGACGCAATAATAAAGATGCACCCGACACATGACTTGCATTAAGATATGGGTTTTCACATCATCTGTCGGGCTGCTTGAAGTAAGCAGATGGTCGTAAATAACTTAATACTAAGACATGCTATCTGTAAGAGCATAGATAACCTTTGATTGCTTGGGTCAACTTGTAAATAGAATAACTAGTCCTAAGCAAACAATATCGTCTAAGAATTTTGTATATAAACCATATTTATTCAGTAAACCAGTACAAAAATAGATCTCTTTGCGTATTCACTTCACTCATCAGAATTTGTTCCAAGTACCGATTGCAATTTCAGCATATACATAGAATTAACATTCACAGGTCAATTATCTTACAATATTCCCAGCATTTTTATAGAATGTGAACATCAATTCGAATATCGAATATCGAATATCGTAGATAAGTTTGGAAACATATTGACAGATCTAGCGGCACTTTCACAACACTACCACTAATTTAATTCTTTAATCCGATTTAATCCTAATTCCGGGTCGTACCGAATTCCGTAAAAGAAAGTTTGTTAAAATACTCGACATAGCTACAGTAATTTGATTATTTATTATTTGTATGTTTTTTTTCTCACTACATCTAATTTGACTTAAAACTGAGTATCGTAAAAGAGTATTAAAGAATTCTCGTAATTTGCATATTCTGGGAACCTATTCAATTCGTTGTCATCATTTAATCCCAATTCAAGTGAATATTCGAAATGGAAAATGTAAATATATTGAATAGATCTGATTTTCAAGAACAATTTAAGTGAATATCGAATAATACCTGGTATATAATTAAAGTCATTGTTTTTAAGAATCGAAATGGAAATTGAATAAATCTGATTTGCATGATCAATTCGAATCAGTTAAAATAGCCTGTTCGAATACCTGGTATATAATTAAGAGCATTTGCTGTTGAATCGATATGGAAATCGCTAGCTAAATTGAATAAATCTGATAATATCTGATTTTGATTGAAAGTAAATTGTTGTAAAATTTACTTGTCGTACTCACAATTCGAGAATGAGGACCATTTCGTCATCGTCCTCGAAGGCGTCGTGCAGATTGATTAGTTTCTGATGATGCAGCTGGTTCATGATATCGATTTCGCGCCGGATCAGATCCTTCTCGACCGTATGCGAGACGGGTATAAATTTAGCGGCAAATGTGTTGCCCGTGCTGCGCTCTCGACAACGATGAACCACTCCAAAGGCACCTGTGCCGATCTCCTCGAGTATATCGTATCTATCGTATACGCTCTGCTGCGATATTTCGACGGGTTGCGGCACGAACTTCGAATAGATGTCAAAGACATACGAATCGTAGTCCTTGATGGGTCCATCAGCCTTGCCCCTGACACGCTTGCCATTCTCATCCAGTTCCCATTTCCGTTCGGCGGGTTTCTTCTTGATCGACTCCTTCGTTTTGATCAGCGTGCTAATCTCGGAGGAATCGGAACGACCGTAAACATTGTCCGCAAATATGCGAAAATCGTATTCCTTTCCGGGCGTCAAGCCGCTGACAGCCATTGAGGTGAAGCGGGTGTTGCCAACACGTATCCACGAGGACAGGGGATGTTCTCTTCGCTCGACAAGATAGTTGGTGATATCACTGCCTCCATCCCAGATGGGCGCCTTCCAGCTCAGCGAGAGCGAGTCGGTGCCGATGCTCTCGATTAGCGGGAATCTCGGCGGATCCGGTCGATCGCTGATCTGCACTTGAATTATGGCCGTGTCGGAGCCGAGTTCGTTCTCCGCCGTAATGCGATACGGGCCGGAATCGAGGCGTGAACCATCACGGATGGTGAGCACGGCATGTCTCTCCTTCACCTCCACGTTATAATGTCCACCCGATTCGATATTCTCGCCCTCGCGCACCCAATGTATGCGTGGCTTGGGGAAGCCCGTAAACGGTATTTTCACAATCACATTCTCGCCCTTGTCAAAGTACGCCGTGTCCCTGAAGCGAGGTGGCACATTCAACTTCGGCGCGGTCATTATGGCGAGAGCAGCCCGTGTCGATTTGGCGCCGGCCTTGTTAACGGCACGGCAAACATATTCGTCAGCATCCTCGCCAAACACATCGTTGATATGCAGGAAGTGATTGTCGCCCTCGGAGTATATGTGATAGCGTGCTCCATTCGTTATCTCACGGGCGCCCTTGTACCAACTGATTACGGGTCGCGGTACGCCAGTAATTGTGCACGTAAACTGCGCATTGTGATTCTGTATGCAGTTCTCATCGCGCAGCGGCTTCACTATTTGTGGAGGCGTCGCCGCCTTGGGATCGATGATCTTGACGGCCTGCGAGGCGGACGATTCCTTTGATAGTCCGGCTATATTTTGAGCAAACACGCGGAATTCGTATTGCCTGCCCTCGATGAGATTGGAGCAATTTATTTGATTGGTTGCCTGAATAATGTTATTGATTCGCTGCCACGTATCGCTTCCCACTTCCCGTTTGTCCACCCAATAGCCCTGGACATGAGCACCGCCATCACATTCGGGCTTGGCCCACTCAAGATGGGCAAAGTCACCGCCGATCTCTGTGATTTGTGGCACGCCGGGAGCAGAGGGTGGATCAATGGGCGCCTTGGCACGTATCGGATTCAAACCCTCCAGCGGAGGACCCATGCCATTCTCGTTTACGGCCATCACACGGAATATGTATTCCTGATTCTCGATTAGGCCTTGTACATTGAAATTGGTGTCCTTGCATGTGCTGGATACCGTTATCCAGTGTGGCGACGATATATCCTTGCGCTCCACAACATAATGGGAGATGCGCAGGCCGCCATCGTAGCTGGGCGGACGCCAGGTTAAAGTGCACGAATGCTTATTGATATGGGAGATGCCCATGGGACCCGCTGGCGCCGACGGCAGACCCGTAATGCGCACATCAATCGGAGCCGTAGCCATGCCTGATTCGTTGCTCAGCTCCACGTGATAACTGCCCGCATCCGATTTCACAATATCCCTGATAAAGATGGCAACATAATCATCGAAGACGGTGTACTTCAGATGCGACTCGTTTGCCGCATCTGAGACGAGCTCATTGTTACGGGTGATGCGCACGGCGAGCGGCTGATCGCCGGAATAGTAGACCTTAATCTTGGTATTGTCGCCCTCAGGCAAATAAAGTTCAGACGGACAGCGATTGATGATCGGCGGTGCCCCGATCTTCAGATAGCCCGAGGTGTGCACAAATCCGAGCGAATTGATGGCTTCACAAGTGTAGTCGCCATCGTCGCCAGACTGCACATTGGTGATGTGCAGCCGGAAGACGCCGTCGCGACTGTCGCACGTGAATCGACCACCGGCGGGCATCTGAATCTCCTTGCCATTCTTGAGCCAGCGTGCGGTGGGCGTTGGCTTGCCGGATGCGGCACACTGCAGCGTGTAATCCTTTCCGCAGGGCGCCATCCGATCCTGCAGTCGGCTGATCCATTCCGGCTTGACGCCGCCCAGCACCTCGCACACCTTAATCGGCATTGTGCACAGGCTCGGCTCCGAGCGTCCGGCAGCATTCACCGCGAATATACGGAACTCATAGTCACCCATTTCGATCAGATTGATAACGGTGAATTCCAGATCAAGAACATTATAATCATTGCACTTAACCCACACAGCGCCGCCAATATCGCGTCGCTCAATGATGTAGCCGGTGATGCGAGAGCCGCCATCACTGGTGGGCTTTTCCCACTTGAGATCGACGTAGTTCTTGCCCACCTTGGTAACCTGGGGCGTGCCCGGTGGCGAGGGTATATTAAATTTGCCCTTCAGCTTGAATCGCAGCGAGGGCGGAGATGGTTTACTAAATCCGGCGGCATTTTTAGCCTTAATACGGAACTCGTACTCGCTGCCATTGGTCAGATTATAGAGCTGATATTTGGCGTCCTTGATGAGATACTCGTAAGTGTTCCACGCGGAATCGTTGACAACGTCCCGGTACTCGATCTGGTAGCCCTGGATGCGGGAGCCGCCATCGTTGACGGGTCTTGTCCAGATCAGGGTCACATTGCCCGAATCCCAATCGATGACCTTGGGCTGGCCGGGCTCGTCGGGCACTGTAAACTGATGCTTGGCCGTAATTGGCTCCGGCATTTCCAGTGGATCCGATAAGCCATATTGATTCTCCGCCCGTATACGGAAATTATATTTGTGATTGGGTTCCAAACCCATCACATCATAGTGGGTGTTACGCACAAAGCTGCTGACCTTCACCCAGGTGCCGCTGGTATCCAGTTTCTCCACAACATAGTTGGTGATCGGGGAGCCGCCGTCATCGAGTGGTGTTTTCCACGCCAACGTGCACGTGTCCGGCGTAATGTCGTAGGCATTGAGGGGTCCTTGGGGTGGACCGGGTCTGTCCACGACGGTTACGTGACACGACGCTGTATCCGAACCCTTCGCATTTGTCAGCGTAATCGAGTAGGAGCCGGTCTCCGTCCGCTTGGCGCACTTGTTGTGGTACACGGAACTATAATCGTCTGTCTCGAAGCGTATCCGCTCATTCGGATTGACATCGACTCCGTTGATATTCCAGTTTGGTGTGGGCCTGGGATTGGCCTGGTATGGCACTGTGATGTGGAACTCCTCGCCGGCAATTACCACCATATCCCGTATGGACAGGTCCGACGTAATCTTGGGCGCATGCGGCGGACGCCGGCAGGGGATTAAATCACTCGATGCACTAAACGGAGATTGACCCGCTGCATTAACAGCGGCCACACGGAACTCGTACTCGGCATTCTCGATAAGATTGGGTATCTTGCAGCTGAGATCCGGACAGAGGGCGTGCACCGCCTTCGTCCACTTGTCTTCGCTGAGCAGTCGCTTCTCGATGACGTAGCCGGTGATCGGTGAGCCGCCATCGTGTTTGGGCTTCGTCCAGGCAATGGTAATGCTATCCTCGGTGGAGTCGATACCTCGCGGAATGCCCGGTGCATTGGGCACATCGAAGGGATGGCGGGCACGGATCGGTTCGCTTGTCTCCGCCGGATCCGATTGCCCGTATTTGTTCTCGGCAATCACACGAAAATCGTACTCCTTGCCAATGGTCAGATTGCGAACCCGCACAAATGGCACTGTGCAATAGCTGCTGACCTTGCTCCACGTGGAGGATCTCGCTTCCTTCTTCTCCACTATATAGTTTTGTACGGGCGAACCGCCATCGTCGCGTGGTGGATTCCAATAGAGGGTCAATGAATCGCCGGCAAATTCATCGGCACGCAGATTTGTGGGTGGACCCGGTCGATCCAGGACCTTAACATTTATGGTAGCCGTGTCGAAGCCATGCGGATTCTTCAGCTGCAATCTGTATTGGCCGGAATCGGTCCTCTTCGAGTTCTTCACCACAAATGAGGCAGCCTCGTCCGTCAAATGCTGATGCATACGTGCATCCAGATCATCGAGAACTCTGTCATTGGAGTACCAAGAAGCCGTTGGCTTGGGGAAGGCAATGTAGGGTACGTGTATGCTGAAATCGTCGCCGGCACGGCACACAATGTCCCGGACACCGCCCAGATCCATGCAAGGTTTGTTCGGCTGTTCCTCAATCGTTATCGGTGTCGATGGCTTCGAGGGATCGGAGCGACCCACATCGTTCTCCGCTATGACGCGGAACGAGTACTCCTCGCCCTCCTTCAGATTGGGCACGGTGTAAACGGTACCGTTGATGGGTAGCTCATTAACGGGTTTCCAATCCTTGGCATTCTTCTGTCGCATCTCCAGATGGTAGCCCTTGATCTTGGACTTGCCATCGTTGCGTGGCGGTCGCCACGACAGTGTGACGCTGTCCTTGGTGATGCGATCCGGTTTGGGTGGCTCCGGTGCGTCGGGTCGGTAGCGTTGCAGCTCGGCTGTCATTGGCTCCGAGGGCTTTGATGGACAGCCTGGACCCGCCTCATTTACGGCAATTACGCGGAACTCGTAACGAGCACCCTCGCGCAGATCGGGCACGGTATAGCTCGTGTTTGGCGTTGGGTAATTGTTGCACTTGATCCATTCGCCGCCGCGTTCACGTCGCTCCACAATATAGCCGGAGATGGGTTTTCCGCCGCAATAGTCCGGCGGATGCCATTCGAGCGAGGCCGAGTTGGGTGTGTAGGCGACCACCTGAGGCTGACTGGGCGCACCTGGTGGGTCGAAGGGTGACTTAGCGATGACGGGCTTGCCCTCGAGTGGCTCGGATACGCCATAAATATTCTCTGCTCGCACGCGGAACACATATTTCTTGCCCTCCGTCAGACCCTTGACCGTATAATTGGTTTTCGGACAATAGCCGGGCACCGGCTTCCAATCATCCACGCCGAACTCACTGAATTCAAGAATGTAACCCGTTATTTCGCTGCCGCCATCGTCTTTAGGTGGCAGCCACTGCAACGAAATGTGATCGGGTGCGGTTTCCGTGTACGTCAGAGGACCCTCCGGCGGCGTCGGCTTATCCACCACTATGATCTCAATGTCAGCGGAATCCTTGCCAAATTCATTGCTTGCCGTTACCTTATATACGCCGGAATCTTGTCGCGTCGAGTCATCAATGCGGAATATCGTACGCTCTGAATTTGTGTCGTAGGAGACCTTTTTGGACTCGGGTAACTTAAGGTCGCCACGTTTCCATTCGATGGTCGGCGTTGGTGCACCCGAAATGGGTATATTCACATTAACCGGTTCGCCAGCACGCACCTTTATCCTTCTGCCCAACAGGCCGTCCAAGTGCAGCTTGGGCTTCTCGCGCATCGGGCGAGCGCTGAGTATTGTCGAGGGTTCGGAGGGTTTGCTGTTGCCCGCGGCATTCACGGCGGAAACGCGATACTCGTACTGATGATTGGTCGTTACGCGATCATCCCGGTATTCCGTTGTGGGCACGGGTTCAGCGTTCAACTTTAGCCAGCGACCCGTATTCACATCCCTCCGCTCAATATCGTAGCCGAGTATGGGCGAGCCACCGTTGCTAATCGGCTGCTTCCACTTGATCGTAATGTGATCCTTATCGCTGTCGGACAAGTCCGGTTTGCCGGGTGCACCCGGCACCGTGTACTGATTTTTGGCCACAACGGGCTGCTCGGAAGTCAGCGGATCGGAGCGACCCTGCAGATTCTCAGCCATGACGCGGAACTCGTATTTGGTACCCTCCAACAGACGCGGCACTACCGCATGATTATACTTGGCATTCACATAATTGACGGCCGGCACCCAACCGCCGCCGTGCGTCAAGTCGCGCTTCTCAATGACATACGCGGAGATTTCGGAGCCACCGTTGTCCTTGGGCGGTTTCCACGAAACTGTCACCGAATTGGCGGTGATTTCCTCATACTCCAGAGGACCTTCCGGCGCACCAGGACGATCCAGCACGATCAGCTCAAAGCTGCCCTCATCAATGCCAGAATCGTTGCGCAAAAGCAGATGATAAATCCCTGAATCGGCACGCTGGCAGTTGACGGTGTGCACCACCGTATGGTGGCCAATTGTGGTGATGGTGGAGCGCTCATTGGAGGTCAGTGGATTAGTTTTGTGTGTCCAGATGGCCTCTGGTGCCGGTTCGCCAATGAAATCAATGTCGATGTGGAAGATTAGGCCCGCCTTGATTCGCACCTCGTGCAGGGGCGTGATTATCTTGGGCGCCAGATAGCGTGGCTTCGCCATAATCATGTCGGAGGGTTCAGAGGGTTCCGATTGACCCGCCTGATTCACGGCAATAATGCGGAACTCGTATTCCTGACCCTCAACGAGTTCCGGTACGGTTGCCGTGGTCTTATTGGGTGGGACATGCACCACATTGACCCAGTAGGGACTGCCCTTCTCCTTCTTCTGGATGATGTACTCGGTGAGGGGTGCGCCGCCATCCGACTTGGGTGCCGCCCACTGTAAATCGACGTGGTCGCGATCCCAGTCGGTTATGTCTGGTTTGCCAGGCGCATCGGGTTCATCGAACTCATTCTTGGCCACAATGCTCTTGGCGGCCTCGAGTGGCTCCGATTCCCCGATGGCATTCACTGCCTTCACCCGGAAGAGATACTCCTTGCGGTGCACCAGTCGGGTCACGTCATGCACGGGATGCGTGCTCATGCCCGTATCCGACCAGGTGCCACGCGACAAATCCATTTTCTCGATGATATAGTGCAGAATGGGGGAGCCACCATCGTCCTCGGGCACCTGCCAACCCAGGTGGCATCCATCTCTGGTTATTTTGCTGATGTCCAGCGGACCCTTCGGCACCGACGGGCGATCCAACACGGTGGCATGTGCGGACGCGTCAAAGGAGCCGTGTTCGTTCTTCAGGATTAGCGTGTAGCGACCCTCATCGGTGCGCATCGCCGATGGTATCTCAAAGCTGAGCTCGTTCTGGAACAGATTTGATTGGATACGCGTCTGCTCCGTCAGGGGTATCTCCTTGCCATTGTACAGCCACTTGATGCTGGGACGCGGCGATGCCTCGATGGGTAGCGTCCAGCCCAGTCGCTTGCCGGCGTGAACCGTGATATCGTTGAGCAGAGATTTGTCAAAGTGGGGCGCCAGGAAGCGTGGCTTGCAGATGACTGTCGCAGAGGGATCCGAGGGATCCGATTGACCCGCCTTGTTCACGGCAATCACACGGAACTCGTACTCCCCGCCATCGGTCAGATCCGGTATGTGAGCCTTGCGCTCCTCCCCGGGTATCGTTGCCGCCCGCTCCCACTGCCCGAACTTGGGCCGCTTCTCGACTATGTATCCCGTGATGGGTGCACCACCGTCTCTCTTGGGCGCCGACCACTCCAGATCCACAAAGTCCTTGCCCCAGTCGACGGCCTGCGGCTGACCAGGTTTGTCCGGATGCGCATAGGGATCCTTGGCAGTGATGGCCTGACTGGTGGTCAGTGGTTGCGACTGACCCTGCTTATTCACCGCACGCACTCTGAAGTTGTAGTCATGGTTTTCGATGAGGTTATCCGCACGGATCTCGCAGCCGGCAGACTCGCCCACGGGCACCCAGCGCATCGCCTCATTGTCCATTTTCTCCACCACATAGTGAGTGATCTCGGAGCCACCATCGTCACGCGGGGGTCGCCAGCGCAGCGTTAACGAGTTCTTGGTGATGTTATCGCCGCGAAGCGGTGCCTCCGGTGGGCTAGGTACATCCAGAACGGTTACCTTAACCGTATGTCTGTCCAGGCCATTTATATTGCGTGCCACCAGCGTATATTGGCCTGTGTCCGCTCGCTTGGCGTCGAGTATGCGCAGCTTGGTGCGATCGTCGTTGTTGCTGATCTTTACGCGATCCGTGTTGATGACCAAGTTGTCCTCGTGCGTCCACTCTTTGCTTGGTATCGGTTCTCCCGAAACCGGTACATCGAACTCGAAAACATTTCCCGCCCGTATTTTGATGTCCAACATGAAATTGCGATCGATTTTGGGGGCCAGATTCTTGGGTCTGGCCACATGGGGCTCCGTGGGGTCACTGGGTACGCCCGGACCCGCTTTGTTTACGGCCCGTACACGGAATTCGTATTTGACGCCCTCAATCAAGTCGGGCACGTGTCCACTGGTCACATCGCCCTCAATTTCGGCGCACTTCTCCCAATCGGGCGCGTATTTATCGCGTTTCTCGATGATGTAACCACTGATCGGAGATCCGCCGTCGCTTTCCGGTTTCGTCCACTCCAGATCGACGAAATCTTTATCGAAATCCTTGATGGCCGGTGTGCCCGGTTTGCTGGGCTCGTCGTAGGGATTCTTGGCCTCGGTGGCGTGAGGAGTTGTCAGCGGATCGGACAAGCCCTGGCGATTCTTTGCGCGCACACGGAACTTGTATTTGTGGCCAGGCGTAAGACCCTTCACCTGCAGACTGGTCGTGGGTCCGTCTGTCTCGCCGGCCGGCACCCAACGACCCGACACTTCATCCAGTTTCTCGACAACATAGCTGTCAATGGGCTGACCACCATCGTCATCGGGTGGACTCCACTTCAGAGTGCAGCCCTCCGCATGCACATCCTCCACTTTCAATGGACCATTTGGCGGCGACGGTTTGTCGATGACCGTAACCTTGACATCCGCACTATCCTCTCCGTTAGCGTTCTCCGCGTGCACCGTATACAGACCCGTATTGGATCGTGTTGCATTGCTCACCTTCAGCTTGGTGTTGTAGTCCACGTGGTTAACCTTAACGTTATCCTTGGTGTACAGTTCCTTTTTCTTGAGCAGCCATTTGGTTTTGGGCGCCGGTTCGCCGGACACTTTGCAATCGAAGCTGAATGCCTGGCCGGCCTTGATGCGAACCTCAATCAAATTGGAGCGATCGATGACCGGTGGCTTGTTCCTCGCCTTGGCCACAATTGGAGCCGTCGCATCGGAAGGTTCGCCGGGACCTGCTGCATTGATGGCACTCACCCGGAACTCGTATGCCTGACCCTCGGTCAGGTCCGGGACGGTTGCGTTGCACTGATCCGCTGGCACTTCCAGCGCCTTCTCCCAGTGCCCGTATTTGTCCATCTTTTCCACCAGATAACCGGTGATGGGTGAACCACCGTCGTTGAGAGGCGGTGTCCATGCCAAATCGATGTGATCCTTATCCCAGTCGGTTGGCCGTAGATTCTGCGGTTTGCCCGGCTCATCAAACGGATTCTTGGCTATAATCGATTCCTCTCCCACGAGTGGTGCAGATTCACCCTCCGCATTTACGGCGGACACACGGAATTTGTATTCATTGCCGGGCGTTAGACCCGTAACATCAGCTTGTGGCTCCGTCGAACGGGCGCAGGGCAGCCAACAGCCCGACTCCGGGTCGAGTTTATCGATTTGGAAGTACTCAATGGGCGTGCCACCATCGTCCGTGGGTCGCTTCCACTTCAGGTGGCAGCCCTCCTTGTGGACATCGGTGATCTGCAGCGGACCATTTGGTGGCGTTGACTTATCGGTTATATTCACATTGATCACCACAGAATCTTTGCCGGAACTGTTTACGGCAGTAACCAAATATTCACCGGAATCGCCACGCTGTGTCGGACGTATGACCAGCTTCGTATAGTAATCGGGTGTTTCTATCGTAACATTCTTGCCCGTTTGCAGCGGATAATTGGAGAATTTCCAGTCCACTTTCGGTGCGGGCTCACCCGTAATTACGGCATCCAATTTGAGAGCCGTACCCGCCGAAATTGTCACATCCCGCAAATTGCGACGATCGATCTTGGGCGCCAAATAGCGGGGTTTGGCTATGAAAGTCTTGCTGGCTTCCGACGGTTCCGATTGTCCGCCCTTGTTCAAAGCAATCACCCGGAACTGATACTCATTGCCCTCGATCAGACCATTGACGGTGGCCAGCGGACTTGGCGTATCCGTTTCGAGTGCCTTCTCCCACAGCGGACTATATTTGTCCTTGATCTCGATAATGTAACCCGTGATGGGTGAACCACCATCAGAGGCGGGCTCCGGCCACGCCAGTTCCACTTTGTTTGCTGTCCAATCGGTGGGTTCAGGTGCGCCAGGCTTCGACGGTGCAGCTAAAAATATGAATAACATAAATTACTCTAATTTATTTTAATTCAATTATTTTATCTATTTTTTTACTAAATGGATCCTTGGCTATAATCGATCCCAGTGTCTCCAGCGGCTCGGATTCGCCTTCCTTGTTCACTGCCTTCACACGGAATTTGTACTCGTGACCGGGAATTAAGCCATCCACATTCATCTCGGGCACATCACTCTTGCCCACGGGCAACCAAATGCCCGTATCCGGATCGAATTTCTCCACCAAATAGCAATCGATGGGCTCGCCGCCATCGTCCTTGGGCTTCTTCCATTTCAATTTGCAGCCATCCTTGTGCACATCGGACACATCCAAAGGACCCTCCGGTTTGCCAGGCTTAGCTGTAAATTTAGTTAATTATAATTCATAAATATTATTTCTTTATTCATTATTAATAGACACTTACTGATTATATTTATTTGGAATTCGACTTGATCCTGCCCGTACAGATTGTGTGCCACAATCTTGTAGAGACCCGTATCCTTTCGTTCCGGATTATTGTTAATATATTTGGTGTTGTACGGCACATTCTCGATGTGACTGACGGATGTGGGATACACGGACTTGCCATTTTGGGTCCAGCTAATTTCCGGAGCGGGTTCACCGCTCACATTAATGTCCAGGAATATCGGCTCGCCTGCTTTGACGTTATAGGTGCGTACATTTTTGCGATCTATCTTGGGGGCAACTGTTTTGAAAATGATAATGGAGAAATATAGGTAGAAAAATTAGTTATTTTATTGAATTTATTTGAAATGCTTTATTTATTTATTAATTTGAAATATTTATTTAATGTAATCAAGTAAATTAAATTATATTGAAATTAAATTTAATATTTAAATTTAAATTACAAACAAAATAAATGGTAATATTTATAAGACCATTAATAAAAAAAATAAGCATGTATGTATTACATTGCATTACAAATAAATTTGAATATTTGAATTAATAAAAACTATATAAATTATATTGAAGATTTCTGTGAGTATTTAAATGCAAGCGAATATTGTATTTGATTTATTTGTTTTTATAATATCAGTCGGCACAGAAAAGCACAAAAAAAAAATTAGAGTTGATTCTACTAAATGAAAAATTAAATTTAGTTTTGAATTTAAGTTAAAAATACGAAAGGAAATATGGATTTGGAAAAACCGAGACAAGATCCTAATTAGGTATAAATACTAAATATTTAGTATTCAATTTAAATTTAAATAATAGAAACGATTTTTGCGTATATTTATGGATAGAGTATAATCCAAAAATACTTAGTATAAACTAAATTTATATTATTTTTTCACTGACGAATAACAGAATAAATGAATATATCAATAAAAAAATAAATGAATAAATAATGGAATAA
Organism: Drosophila setosimentum; assembly: GCA_035043505.1. Classification (NCBI taxonomy): domain Eukaryota; kingdom Metazoa; phylum Arthropoda; class Insecta; order Diptera; family Drosophilidae; genus Drosophila; species Drosophila setosimentum. Next base: position 9,052,534 of record JAWNMY010000001.1, read on the forward strand.
AAATGTAAGAAAAGCCAGATAAAAACTGATCTTAGTTTACCTTAAATAAATTAAAATAGAAAAATAAATGAACAAATAATTGAATAAATAAATAGAAAAACTTGATTTGTTTAAATGATTGTTGAACTTACGTTTTCTGGGTTTGGTAATGACGGATCTGCTGGCGTCTGAGGGTTCACCGGGTCCGGCAGCATTGATCGCCTTGACACGGAACTCGTACTCGCAGTTCTCGTCCAGATTGGGCACTGTCGCCTTACACTCCTCACCCAGAGTGGGTGCTGAGATCTCGGCGCCCTTAATCCACTTGTCGGTGCCCTTCTCACGTTTCTCAACCACATACGCTGTAATCGGAGAGCCGCCATCGTTGTGCGGCGGTCGCCAAACCAAATCCACACGATCCTTGTCCCAATCGACGGGCTCCGGCGTACCCGGTTTGCCCGGCTCATCGAACGGATTCTTGGCCACAATCGACTGTTCGCCAAGCAGAGGTTCCGATTCACCCTCCGTATTCACGGCCAGTACACGGAACTTGTACTCGTGGCCCGGTTCGAGATTGTTCAGCTCAGCGAAGGGTTCCTTAAAGCGACCAGATGGTAGCCAACGACCCGATTCCATATCCATTTTCTCCACCACATAATGCTCGATGGGCAAACCACCATCGTCCAACGGTGGATTCCACTTCAGCTTACAGCCCTCCTTGTGCACATCTGTGACCCGCAAAGGACCCTCGGGTGGTGCGGGCTTGTCAAGCACTGTCACCTCAAAGGAGGCCTCATCGTGTCCGGAATCATTTTCCGCCTTAATTGTGTACTTTCCGGTATGCATTCGCTTGGCAAAGGGTACGGCTAACTTGGTGCGATAGGGTTCCATGTCAACGTTGAAATCATCTTCGCCAATGCGTGCCTTGTTGTGGAACCAGGTCTTTGTCGCTGGTGGTTCACCGGACACCTTGATGTCATAACGTATATGTTGTCCGGCCTTAACTGTTATATCTTTAATATTGGTTCTATCGATTTTTGGTGGTGCAAATCGATCCTTGGCCGTCATCTGATCAGATGCCTCGGACGGTTTACTTTGCCCAGCCTTGTTGACAGCCTTGACGCGAAATTGGTATTTGGTGCCCTCGATTAGATCGTTGACACGTGCCTTGCAATCCGGCGTATTTGTCTCGAGCACCTTTTGCCATTTGCCCGTATTATTGTCCTTCTTTTCAACGATATACCCGGTGATGGGAGCACCACCATCATCTTGTGGTGCACGCCACTTGAGATCCGCATGATGCGCAGACCAATCCGTAACCTGGGGTTTGCCCGGCGTATCCGCTGCATCGTACGGATTCTTGGCTGTAACGGGTATGTCCGTTACGAGTGGCTCCGATTCACCTTCGCTGTTTACGGCCTTGACGCGGAACAGATACTCCTTGCCCTCAGTCAGACCCGTAACATCCGCTTCCGGCGTTTTCGTGGTCAACACCGGCACCCAACGACCCGTTTCCGTATCCATGCGCTCCACAACATAATGCTCAATGGGTTCGCCGCCATCATCGTCAGGCTTATCCCACTTCAGATGAACACTCTCCGCTTTGACATCGCTTACTGCCAGAGGACCCTTTGGCTTGCTCGGCTTGCAGAGCACCTTTAACTCCACCTCAACGGTATCTACACCGGAATCGTTTTTGGCCGTAACAATATATGTGCCCTTGTCTGCCCGCTTTACTTTCGGCATTATAAATGTCGTTTTATATTCCTCATTCTCGATCTTGATGTGTTCACCGGACTTGATCTCGGCTCCGTTGTAGGTCCACGTTATCTTTGCCGGAGGCTCGGCTTTCACAGCCGCATCCATGTGCAGCATTTGGCCGCTGCGCATTATCTTCTTCTGCAGATTCTTGCGATCGATGTGCGGCGCCAGGAAACGTGGCTTGGCCACCACCGACTTGGACACATCGCTCGGTTCGCTGGGACCGGCCTTATTCACGGCCACAATACGGAATTCGTATTCATGTCCCTCTTCCACGCCCGTTACAGTACCCTTGGTTTTGTCACTCGGCACAGTTGCGGCATCCACCCAACCCCTGCCGGACTTGTCGCGCATTTGAATGATGTACTTTTGGATCGGAGCACCACCATCGTTTTTGGGCGGATCCCAAGCCAGATCGACGAAATCCTTATCCCAATTGGTGGGTTCGGGACGACCTGGTTTGTCCGGCTCATCGAACGGATTCTTGGCAATGATCGGTTTCTCCGTTTCGAGTGGTTCCGATTCGCCCTCCTTGTTGACGGCACGCACGCGGAACTTGTACGGCTTGCCCTCGTGCAGACCAATGACCTTGGCCTCTGGTTCGGAGCTCTTGCCGCACGGCAACCATTGGCCAGTATGTGGATCGAGTTTCTCGATCTCATAGTAATCGATGGGTGCGCCACCATCATCCTCGGGCTTCTCCCACTTCAGCTTGCAGCTGTGCTTTGTGATGTCGTTCACTTGGAGCGGACCCTTTGGCTTGCCCGGTTTACCCAGCACAGACACCTCCAACTCGGCCACATCTTCACCCACCTCATTGCTCGCTCGAATGGTGTATTTACCACTTTGTGGACGCTTGGCACGCATCACAAAGAACTTGGTATTGTAATCGACACTATCGATCTTAACGCCCTCCTCGTCACTCACAACGGGCAGACCATTGAAGGTCCATTCGATCTTTGGTGCAGGCTCACCCCTCACATTGATGTCCAGACTGATCGAGAGGCCGGCCTTCACTATGACCGGTTTCAGGTTGGTGCGATCAATGTGCGGTTTAACTGTGAAAAGTAGAGATTGAGATAGAGATTAAGATAGAGAGAGTGATTAAATCATATTAAGGAGAGAGAGAGAGAGAGAGAGTCACATCAGATTAAAACAGACAGAGATCAACTCATAGGGAGATCAATTGAAAAGAGACAGAATGAGAGTCCACTCTCCACTCTCCAGATCGAAAACTTACGGAAACGTGGTTTGGCCGTATGCCAATTGGTCTGCTCGGATGGTTCAGAGGGACCTGCTTTGTTCACCGCACGCACACGAAACTTGTACTGTTGACCCTCCTCCAGTTTCTTGACGACACCCTTGCAGATGGGTCCCTCCGTCTCGAAGGCCTTGACGAACTCACCGGAGTCCTTGTCCATTACCTCAATGATGTAGTTGGTAATGGGAGAGCCACCATCACGAATGGGTGGTTCCCATTTCAGTTTCACATGATGCTCATCCCAATCTTCAATCTCGGGCAGACCGGGCGGTGCAGAGGCATCGAATGGATTCTTGGCAGTGATTGCTGACTCAGTCTCGAGGGGTTCCGATTCGCCCTCCTCGTTGATGGCCTTCACACGGAACTGATACCGATGATTGGGATCGAGACCCTTCACATCCAGCTCTGTCTTGGCGGGATCAACGGTGCCAGCTGGCACCCATTTACCTGTAGCCGTATCCATTTTCTCAACAGCATAGCCCGTAATGGGAACACCGCCATCATCCTTTGGTTTCTTCCACTGCAATTTACAGCCGTTCTTGTGTATGTCGGAGACCTCCAAAGGACCCTCTGGCTTGCTCGGCTTATCCAGGATAATCACTTCCACTTCGGCCTCATCGACACCATTAATATTCTCTGCCTTCAGCTTGTAGATGCCACTGTCTTTTCGAGCTGTATCCAACAGCGTCAACTTTGTGTTGTAATCCTCATTGTCCAGGCGCATTTGTCCACTGGGCGTTAGGTCCTTCTCCTTGAAATACCAGGTCAAAGTTGGGGCGGGTTCACCCTTGACATCCACATCGAACTTAACAGTGTTACCAGCACGCACCTTAATCGGTTTCATTTTCTCGCGATTGATGCTTGGTTTGACTATAGATTTAATACACATTTTATCATATTAATATATCAATTATAATAAAGTATAAATTTTAAATATATACAATCGTAATAATAATAAATCTAACAATAAGCTTTGGCTCAACATAAAATCAAAGCATTTTTTGCATTTACATACCAAAATAATAATAGTCAAATAAAGAAATAAAATTAGTAAAAATTTACAAATTGGCAATTAATTTTTATAGCAGCTGTAAACAAAAATTTTATCATTATTTCTTACGATTTCTGGGCTTGGCCAAATGCGGTTCGGTTGCGTCGCTGGGTTCGCTGGGTCCGGCCTTATTGAGGGCTCGTACACGGAACTGATATACGTTTCCCTCGGTAAGGCCATCGACCGTTGCCTCTGGTGTAGGGCTCTAAATATACAATATATATATATGTCAAATTATATTTTATTTTCTATATTTAAATTATTTTGAATTTATTATTTCATTATATAAATTACTATTTATTAAATTAAATTCATATTTAAATATTGGAAATTATTGATTGTTTATTTAAATTATATTTTAATTATTTAAATTTTTTAATAGATTTAAAGTTAAATTTAGTTATTAATAGTGCTAGTCTTATAAAGCACTACTTAAACTATAAAATATATTGAATTATATTATTTCAGTATTTATATAGTAGTTGAAATAATTAAATAACAATTTAAATATATATGATTTAATTATATCAAAATTCAAAAGTATATATTTATATATATAGAAACACGTGAAATAGTTAAATAACAATGTAAATATATATATTATTTAATTATTTGAAGTACCAAGTAATTATTTAAATTACTGAATGAATATTATATTAATAATTGAATTATTGAAATTACAATTTATTTATTTAATATATTATTATTATTATTGATTATTATAAGGTTAATTGCTTTGATCCATATCTCAAAACCCCTTTCAAACTGGATACTTACATTTGTAGTGAGCACTTCATCCCAAATGGGTGAAAATTTATCCTTCTTTTCGATAACATAACCGATAATCGGTGCACCGCCATCGTCTCTGGGCGGTTCCCATTTCAATTTAACCATATGCTCATTATAATCATCGATTTTGGGTGTGCCTGGCTTGGTGGCAGCATCATAGGGATTTTTCGCCACAATGCTGCCATCGGTCTCCAGGGGTTCGGATTCGCCCTCCTCGTTGATGGCCCTGACCCGAAACTGATACTCATGGCCCTCCTGCAAGCCCTTGACATCAAGTTCGGTATCATTGCCGGAGGTACGACCGACCGGCACCCAACGACCCTGTTTCTTATCGAATTTCTCCACCTGGTAACTGGTTATCGGTTTACCGCCATCATCTTCCGGCTTCTGCCACTTCAATTTGCAGCCATCCTTCGTAATATCCTTGACGGCCAGAGGACCCCTCGGCTTACCGGGTGGTCCCAGCACATTGACCTCGACGGTCGCCTCATCCTCACCGTGCTCGTTTACGGCTCGGATCTTATAGGTGCCTGTATGCTTGCGCACAGCATCGATAATCGCTATCTTCGTATTATGGGGTATATTCTGGATCTCAATGTTGCTCGGCAACTCCTCCGGTTTGAGCTCCTTGTCGTTCTGATACCAGATGATCGTCGGCACCGGTTCGCCTCGTACGTTCACATCGTATTTGATGGGCTTGCCAGCGCGTATTAGCAGTGGCTTCAGATTCGTTCTGTCAATGCGAGGCTTCACTGTAGGTGGAGCCAGAGAATGTGGAAAAATTAGCGATAATCGAGAGAAGATAAGAACTATCTTATTTAAGAGGTACTCAAATTATAAATTAGCAAGGCTACTTCAAAACAATATCTGGTATATCTGATTAGTTTCTAATTGGGTATATATTATATACATATACATATATATATTATCCCTTAAGATAAGAACTCAATCTGGTTAGTTTTTAATGGGGTTCCAAGATCTTAAATGAACAAGGGTATATTTAATATAAGACCATATTATACTCTATATATAATATAGATAAAAACTCCACTTGGTGAGCTTTTCTAAATAGGTACTAAGATCATAATAAAATCTATATCTCATTTATAATTGATATATAATTAACAAGTAAGAGTGCTGTAGTCGAGTGAACTCGACTACGATATACCCTGAACCCAGTTATGAAATATATTCTATTATTATTGGCAAATTCCCCTTTAAAAAGATTTGCACTAAAATGCGAGCAGCTCTGGAAGCGCCCTCTGCCGACAAACACGTGAAACACGCAATCGCAATCTCCGCAGAATACACACAAAAACATATTGACATTCGATGCGAGCTATTATGACATAAGTTGGGTGTTGGGCAGTTGATCAACAATATGCATATGCATATTATGTATTAATTAGAAGATTCTGCCTTTAAAATTGTGCATTTATTGCTATCGGAACTTTAATATATCGATATTCGATTAACGGAGGCAGTTATCGATCAAATAACGCAAACTAGGTACTTGGCAGGTACCTATATTAACCACCAAAATGAATATATGACCCTAATAAAATGGGGTTTCCCAACCAGCAAGGTCGGGTTATGTAAAAAAGTACCTCAATTTATGGTCAAAGCTTATTTCGCACAGTTACATTATGGACACCTGGGTGCAAACGGAATTCCATTGATCAACGGAATCTCATCCTGGAGCACTTCCAAATCGGATATTCACATCGGCAAATAGCAGAAATGGTCAATCTAAGCAACTCAACTGTATTCTACATCATTTGGCGCTTCCTCGACGAACATCGCTGAGCTGAATCCCAAAAATATAAAGGCAACAGTCAAGCACGGAGGAGGAAGTTTCATGGTATGGGCATGTATCTCGGCAGCCGGCGTCGGGAATTTGGTGTTTATTGGAACAAGAACGGACAAGAATGTGTACCTCAATATATTAAAGGAAAATTTTCTCCAAAGTGCCGAGAAGTTACCAACGACCCCAAGCATAATTCCAGATTAGTACAATCCTGGCTAATCTGGTACTGCCCCCACATTATAATTCCACCGGTCCAGTCTCCAGATTGAAATTGTATTGAAATTTTGTGGGCTCTTCTGGAAAATAACATCCGGAATCACAGCATATCCAGCAAACAGGACCTCAAAAATGATCTGCTGGATGAGTGGAGCAAAATTAGCCCAGAAACTACACGGAAGCTGGTATCTTCCATTAATTATAGGTTAAGGGAAGTTGATAAGGCTAAAGGATGTCATACTAAGTAATAACATCCTTATTTAAGCCTGTTCGAAATAAACTTTGACATGTATTTTGGATATGTTTTCAGTGTTTGACTAATTTTAGTTCATTAATTAAAATTTTAATAAAATCTAAAGTATATTTTTCAAACGTGATATAACATTCAACAAATTATCATTTTAAGATTTTGCGTTTGTTTCTTTGTTTAAACTTTATATAGCACTTTAAATTTGTTGCTAGATACTGGTCCAAATAAGCTCTGAGACACCGTATTTTCTATATTCTATTCTATATCTTTATTCGATACTTACACTTCTTGTACTTGACAATCTGAGGTGCGCTTGCATCGGATGGAGGCGATGGACCCGCCTTGTTCACGGCAATCACACGGAACTGGTATTCGCCGTACTCCTGCAGACCGGCGACAGTTGCCTCCAGCTGATCACCTGGTATCTCGATGGCCTTCTCCCACTCGGGCTTGTTCTTCTCCTTCTTCTCGATGATGTACTTCTGGATGGGTGCACCGCCATCATTATTTGGCGCCGTCCACTTCAAGCTGACACTCTGATTGTCATAGTCCGTAACTTCGGGAGTGCCCGGTTTGTTGGGCTCATCGAACGGATCTTTGGCCACAATGCCCACCAGCGTAGTCAGCGGTTCCGATTCACCCTCCTCGTTCACAGCGGAGACACGGAACATGTACTCCGAACCGGGATTCAGGCCAGTCACATCGAAACTGGGCGGTTCCTTCTCGCCTGGCGAGCGACCGACTCGCACCCATTTACCCGTGGCGGTGTCCATTTTCTCGACAACATACTCCTTGATAGGCACACCGCCATCATCCTCGGGCTTCTTCCACTGCAGCTTGCAACCGGTTGCGGTCACATCGCTGACAGCGAGTGGACCCTTCGGTGAACTGGGCTTGCCCAGTACAACCAGCTCAACTGTCTCGCGATCGACACCGTTGCGATTCTCCGCCTTCAGGCTGTAGAAACCGGTATCCTTTCGCTTCAGATTTGTTATTACAAAATCGGTATGATAATCAATATTCTCGATACTGATCCTATCTCCTGTCGTTAACGGTACATCGTCGCGCCAACTCCAGTGTAATTCAGGTACGGGCTCACCCGTAACATCCACGGACCATTTATGGGTGCGACCACTCTTGATCGTCACCCGTTTAAATGTCGATCGATCAATCTGTGGCTTAACTATATATATATACATATATACAGTTGGGGTACAAGAATTTGTGTCAGTCCAAATGAAGAAAGTTTCAAATTTCGCGTAAGCATTTGCAAAGCGATGAAATTCACGTTTCCGCGATAAGTTGGAGTTGCTCTAAAATAGAGTACTTCAAGACTTAAATGAAGGAAAAGTGTTATTTAATTTAAATGCACTGCTACAAAAAATCTAGTTGATGAATGAGCCTTTGGCTAAAAATACTGTGTAGTAATTTATTTATCATTTATTTTAACTATTAATTACTTTGTGTTTAAAAGAATTCACTGTTTTAGTATTTTATTCTCTTTTTGGACATTAATCGTATTTAATTATTTTATCTTTGAATTCAACTTGTAGTTGAAATTTAGATGAGGTAACTACAAGAATCCACAATTAGATGAGGCTTAGCTAGATTATGGTACTTACAAGAATTTTAGATGAGGCAAATGTTGAATTCGTTGTTTTTATTTAGTTTTTATATTTTTATGTGCTTTTTTATTAAATGTTACTAACAAAAATTTGAGATGAAGAAAATGTTGAACTGAGAGAGAGTTTGTACTGAAAGCAATTATTGTTTACTACAAAAGCGTTGAAGATATGTTAAGCCAAAGCTTCAATCGAGGGTGCTCGACTGCGAGATATCCTATATTTATAGATTTTACAAAAATAATACAAATAATTTAAAATACATTAAAAAATTTAGCTAATGAAATAAATACATAAAATACATCGAATAAATAAAATGAATAAAATATACAAAATAATTAGAATAAATCAATTAAATAAAATTACCTACATTAAATAAATAAAATAACTAAATTTAATTAAATTCATAAAATAAAATAAATAAATTAAATTAAATAAATAAATACAATACGTAAGAAAATGCAATTAATTATATAAATTAAATTAAAATTAAATAAATTCAATAATAAATAAATGAATAACAAAAAAATACGTATAGTTTCAATCTCTACAGCTGACTGAACGGACGCCTTCAATCTTCCCAGAATAAATAAAAAACTAAACTTGTCGGTCAACATTTGACTTAATTTAAAAAACAAAAATAAATAAATAAGTTAAATAAAATCCATGAAATAAAATTAATTAATTAAATTAAGTAGGTTAATATAATAAAATAATTGAAAATTTTTAAATATATGTATTAAAATAAATTAATTAATTAAAATTACCTGAGTATATACATAAAGAATTAAAATTGATAGTCAAAAATTAATTAAAAAGAATTATTCGACACTGCTCTTTAAAAATATATATACACTTCTCATATTATTGGGTACAATGGGTACAGAATATTAAAAAAAAAAAATATTAAAATACTTAAGTTGAAAAATGCGTGCATTTGGCGCTCAAGCAAAATATATATATATATATATAATCTCTATATATAGATGGATGGAACTTACGATTCTTGTGCTTGCAGAGATGATTATCGGTGGGCTGTGAGGGTTCCGAGGCACCCGCTTTATTCACGGCGCGCACACGAAACTGATAGACCATTTTCTCCTTAAGACCCTCAACCTTACACTCCGGTGTGGGATCCTCCGTTTTAGCTACCTCACTCCACGTGGGCGAGAATTTGTCCTTGAGCTCGACAACATAGTGGGTAATCGGACGGCCACCATCGGAAGGAGGCCGCTTCCACTTGAGCAGGACACTCTTGTTGTCATAGTCATCAATGACGGGTTGACTGGGTGGACTTGGTGGATCATAGGGATTCTTGGCTACAATGGCATCTGTTGTTTCCAGCGGCTCCGATTCGCCCTCCTTGTTGATGGCCTTCACGCGGAACTTGTACTTTTTGTTTGGCGTCAGACCCTTAAAGTCAAAGGAGGTGGCATCGGGTCCCACCTCACCGGCGGGTATCCAGCGACCCGTCTCCTCATCCATGCGCTCCAGGGCATAGCCGGTTATCTCGCACCCACCGTCGTCGGCGGGGCGTTTCCACTTCATCTTGATGTGGTTGGCACGCACCTCCTCCGGCTCGAAGGGGCCGCCCGGCGCCAAAGGACGGTCCAAGACGACGACCTGCGCTTCCGACTCAATGGTGCCGGAAGTGTTGCTCAACACCAGCTTATATTTGCCGGTATCCTTGCGTACGGCTTTCTTAATGGTCATTGCCGAGTTGCGCTCGAGTTGCTCCAAGCAAACGCGTTGATTATCAAATTTAAGTGGTTCGTTCGCTTTGAACCAGCTCGCTGTCGGTTCCGGTTCACCGTCGTATTTAATGTCGTAGCGCACAGTTTGGCCCTTCTTAACAGTGATGTTCTTGAGACCGTCTCCGACGAGGAACGGTTTGACGAAACGGCACTTGGCAATAATGGCCTTCGTCTTGTCACTGGGTTCACCGGGCCCAGCTCGATTAACAGCACGGACTCGAAATTCGTACTGCTGTCCCTCCTTCAGCCCGTCCACCGTAGCCACCCGCGCATCTCCAGGCACCTCTTTGCCCGCAACCCAATCATTTGAGAATTTCTCTTTGTATTCGACAATATAGGCTGTGATGGGATCACCGCCATCGCTATCGGGTGCCTCCCATTTGAGGTCCGCGTGATCCTTGTCCCAATCGGTTAGATCAACGTCTTTGGGTTTGCCGGGCTCGTCCCAGGGATCCTTGGCGAGTATCGAGTTCTTGAAGGTGGCTGGGTCAGAGGGACCGATCTTGTTCACAGCCCGTATACGGAATCTGTATTGTTTCTTTGGCACCAGGTCCTCAATCTTCTTGAGGCATGGCTCCGTCGGCAGAACCTCAGCGACAGGCTCCCAGCCCTGTTTTTTGCTCAAATCTTGCCGTTCGATAACATATTTGGTTATCAGTGTACCGCCATCGTCTTCCGGCTTCTTAAACTTCACCACACACGATGTCTGATAAACGTCCGTGACGTCCACGTCCTGCGGTGGGGTCGGCGCATCCTGGCATATTATATTCACATCTTTGGTATCTTCGCCTTGTGCATTCGATATCTTTATTTGATAGGGTCCCGATAAGTCACGCGATGGTTTCTTAATCTTAAACGTGACCTTGTCATCGGTGACGGCCACCTCAACATCCTTAACCGGCAATGGTTTGCCATCCTTGATCAACTTGGCCTCGACGGGTGATTGTTTGGTGCCGCTAACTATTAAAAAAATATATATTTTAATATGTAATTTTAAATAGTTTTGCTACTTTTTAGGATTTAATTTACCTTTGTATGGCACCTCGACGATAACTGGCGCACTTATCGGCCCTGCAAAGTCATCGGGACAATCGATATTCGGCCTGCTTTCGCCCTTGCACACCGATAATTTACAACTGGAGCTCAACTGGCCTGATTCACAGGTAATCTCACCCACATCCGTCAACTCCAGATTGTTAAACACCAACTGATGCTTGCCACCACCCAAGTTCTTGATTTCGATGCGCTCGTTAGGCACAATGGGTTCCCCATTGAATTTCCAGTCGCAGGGCGCCGTTTGATCCTGCAGCTCCACGTCGAACACCAATTTCTCACGCTCCACAGCATCAGTGTCCTTGAGCTTCTTATTAAAGCGATTTTGATCTTGAATGGAATATGATTTAAAATATATATATGTATATATATATATATATATAAATAAATATTTGTATATATAAATAAACATATAAATATGTTTTTTTTTAATTTAGTTATTTATTATCAAATGTGAACTTTTTATATATTTACTGTTTAATATGATTTTGTTATTATTTTTGATTGATATATATATATATATATCTTTTTAAATCGATTTTTTGATATTTATATTTATGTTTTTATGTATTTCAATTATCAATATTCTTATTTATTTATTAGCAGTTTTATATTTATTTATAGTTAATTTACACATTTGCAGATCAATTTCCTTTATTATTATTATTGTATTTATTTATAGATATATATATTATTATTGATATATTTTATGAATTATGAACAGTTGTACTTACAATTGATGATAATTTCGGCATCTGTCTTATCGGCATTCGTGGTGCACTTGAATTGTCCTGCGTCGGTGACCTTGCAGTCCTTGATGACCAGCTTGCGTTTGCGGCCATCCTTAATGACCTGCATGCGTTTGTCGGGTTTGATTTCCTCATCGTTGCGGAACCACTGAACATCGCCCTGGGCATCATCCAGCTCACAGGCCAAGGTAATCGTGTCCTTCTCGATGCACTGCTGCGATTTCAAGACTTTGACAAATTTATACGGATATTCGATCACTTTCAGGGCACATTCCGTCTTGTCCGGCTGCTTGTCCAATTGACATCTGTATTGGCCGGAATCTTCTAGAACGGACTCCTTGATAATCAGCTTGAGATTACCATTGATGTCCTTGGAGATCAGGAAGCGAGCGTCATCCGATTCAATTTGCTTATTATCCTTGAACCAATGCACATTCGCCATGCTACTGCTAACCGAACACTCCAAAGTCGTCTCATGCCTCGTGAATCCTTCGAGCTTCTTCTTGAGCGGTTTGGTAAAGGTGTACGAAGGATCTGCCTCCTCGACGTTGAGGAACGCAGTGCTGGAGACGCCGCCGATCTCAATTGTATACTTGCCCGTATCATCGACTTTAGGTGCGGTAATAATCAATTGATATGTGTCATTCTCCTGCTTGAACTTGAATTTGCTGCCTGTGAAAACTTCCTATTAAGAGATATACACAATTTAATATATATTTCAATGTAAATAATTGTATATATAGCTGTGGTCAAAATAACTACAAACACCTCAAATATAGTGGAAAAATTATGAAAATTTAATTTAAAATATAAATAAACATTTAAAGTTGGCATAGGTATCAAAACAAATAAATAAAATTCTTATATTGATTATTTTTATAATTATTTTCCATTATTACTATTATTGAAATTTATCATTATAATAGTAGTTTTCTTAATATTCAAAAAATATGAGTATTTTAATTAATTTTTCCATTAATATTGATGCTATTATTTTGACCGCAGCTGCATATTTCTAATAAATAGCTCTGCAAAATATTTATCCATTTTATTGGGATTTATTTGTTTTAATACTTACATCCTTGCGGAATAGCCATTTAGGTTTGCAATTGGGTTTGCTGAATCTCGCCTCAAATACAACCTTCTTATCCTTGCCCTCCTTAGCGAACTGATCGATCAGTGGACTAAGGAACGATTCTACCTTCTGCGTTGTTGTTGTAATCGATTATTATCGATGTTTTTATTTGATTTTTTTTTTTTTTTTGTTGTTTGGTTTTGTTTGTTTTTTCGTTGTCAAAAATGGGTAAAGACATCAAAACGACAATAAAAAATCGATATACAATTATTTAGCATTCAAATCTCAAAAGATAATAATATCTAGCACAGTTATCGATACAATCAATTATTATCGATTGTCCAAATCGTGTGCTATTCATTATTACAGTAGGTAATTATAAGGTACTGACTTATGATTACATCTAATATAATTACACTATATATATATATATAGTCATATATATATTTATAGTGAAAAATAATGCATTAGCAAAATGAAATAAAATATTCAAAAAACAATATTTCGCTTGATATTAGATGTTTGCAACTTTAGTTTAGCAAGTACCTGTGTACCTATATATCTTTATATATTTTCAAAACTGTCGATATAGCGTGCCACATATCTATATAATTTATTTATTCATTTTTAATTATAATTTCATATATCATTTAATTTAAACTAAAACATTTTTTTTTTTTAATTGCTAAAACCATTTTAAGAGGACTCTTTTAGATTTACTCATTCAATTTTGAGCTTTAATTTTTAAATAACTATTTTTTTAGCATCACTTTTAATATTTTTTAATTTAATATGTAACTTTAATTTTGATTAATTGTTCTCATTAACTTTAAAAAAAAACCTTTTTAAATTATATTTATTTAGCTTTAATATTATTTAAAATCATTTTTATTTATTTAATTCTTTGATTTTAATAAATACAATTTTCAGCCATGGACTGTTTTTAGTTTTAGTGTCTTTTAGTATTATATTATTTAATTGGTAATTTTAGTTTTAATTATTAATTTAAAATTTTTCTACTTTTAGGAAATAAATAAATAAAAAAATGGCTAGTGAACACTTTATATCGACGATTTGGAGCAATTTTAATTGGCAGTTCCATTTTAGATGGATCCAAAACAGACTGCTATTATTTTATTTAATGGTTGACAGTTAAATGAGTTAGTTAATCGTTCAAAAAATTGACGATCTGCATATTTATAACTGTTGAAACACCAAAATGCATCATAATGCAACCATGTGATTCATTTTCTTTGTATATCGAATATCGTACATCGTATTCTAAGATATATATGTATATATATATACTATATATTCTAATAACGGATAGCAAATTGATCAAAAAGAACACATGAATGTTTAAAAAAAAAAATCAAAGTATTTGGATTTTTTCTATATATATATATGTATAGCAATATGTATGTGTGTACGTGTGCCAAATGGGAGTAAAAACAAAATGCAAATACGCCGGAAAGAATACGCGGATAGTCAAGAGAACAAGAAAATATATTCCATTATCAGAGTTAAACTGAACCGATCGCCATCTGCTGTACTCTTATTTTAAGTTGAATGAAACCTATTTAAAAGTCTCATACTTAAAAAATAAAAAAATCGGCTGCACAACCAAAAAAAAAAAAATTAATATATATAGTTATTCAATATCTCTTTCTTTTTTTATATATATATTTTCGATTTATATAAATTTTTTAAGTATCTCGGAATAAATGGAGCGCACCTCCTCACGGCGAAACGGATGCAACGTCGGCCAATCGGGGATCAGCTCGGCTAGGGATGGTCTACGTGATGCTGGCGCCTGTATTGCATTATATACATATACACATATATAATAAAAATCATCTTGATTGAGCGATTGATAGGCGACTAAAATACTTGCAGATAAATTCTAATAAATTGACAATTTCTGTTTTAAATTGACTGGATTTATTATTGGAATTATTTTAAATTACTTTTCTTTTTACTATTCTGATTGTAAAATCATCATCTTGATTCAGCGATTGATGTGCGACTAAAATACTTGCTCATATATACTCATAAATTAACCATTTCTGTTTTATCTTAAATGGAATCATCACTAAAATTATCTTAAATAACTTTCGATAACTTTTCAAGAGTCAAATTTAACCTGTGTATATGGAGATCATAAAATAATCATCTTGATTGAGCGATTGATGTGCAAGTAAGAGTACAGGCTCACAAATTGAACATTTGGAAATATTGTTAATAACTTTTCGCCTGTCCAATGTAGACTTTCCGAATATCAATAAATTTATGCTTATTAAAATTGGGCAGCACACCTTAAATAATTCTGTTTTGTACATTTTCGATAGTACATAATAATAAAAAAAATTTATAATTAAATAAATAAATTGATAAAGAAATAAATATAAAAATAAATCAGTAAATATTTAAATTCAATAAATAAATAAAATTAAATTAAATAAATCATAATAATAATAAATATATAATTAAATAAACAAAATAATACATATTTAATTAAATAAACTAATTAGTAAGTGTTTTTATTCATTAATAAATAAATAAAATAATAAATAAACACATATAAAATTAAATAATTAAATAAATAAACAAATTTATATAAATATAATTAAATAAAGTATTTAATGAAAACCCTGCTTTTAGTAAATATCAAATGTTATATTAAAGTATATTTTTTTAACTTGAATTAAATTGCTACATTTTTTTCCACGTCTAAATAAACCAAAGTATATATCTAAGATTATCGATATCGTTGCCTAACTATCCAAATTATTATTGTTTTTGTTTGTTGGGAATACACTGAAATTAATACATTTAGTTTTCAACACGTACATACATATATAAAGTTTAAGTGTGTCAAACAGAACCGAACTGTTTCCTATGGGGTATATAGAAAACGATAGAAGTTAAACGGTTCTGATAAAGATAATAATGAATAATGAATTAATTTTTTAATTACTTGAATAACTTCTGATTACTGCTTAATGATGTTAAATGATTATCAAGTTGCGGTTAGTGGTTCCTTTGAACCGGTTTGACACCTTGGCTGCAACTGGGCAAGTGATTAATTAATTATTTAGTGAGTAATTGAAGCAAATGTGATTTATAGGCAAAAGCGAATTATTAAAAACTGCTTCGGCTTCAGTTTTAGTTGCATTTTCTTCATTTTTAACTGCTTTCTTGTATTTCTTACCCTTTCGACTTTCTTTAAAGCCGGCAATGGTTTTTCTGTTTCTTTGAGATCACCCCAATTGGGGTCCTGCTCATCTTTGTCCCATTTTTGATAACGACGTTTCTTGAGCATCGCACGGAAATCCATGCCACTCGAATCGGATACATATAATTGCATCTCGGCCGAATCTTCGCCGTGTATATTCGATACGACAATCTTGTATTTGCTTTCATCGTTCGGCTTGCACTTTCTCATGCACAGCGTGATCGTGTTCGTCTGTCCATCCGTCAGGAACTTGTAGCGACCGCCCTCGAGGATCTCGCTAACGCCCTTGTAGAACTTGAAGGTCGGCGCCGGACTGCCCTCGACTCCGACCGTAAGATACGCAGTCGAGTCTACACAAAACGGGAACGGGCACAATAAATACATACGGGATGGGTTTGGGTTAGTCACGGGTACAAATATATAAGGAGAGAGTATAAATAGAGTAAGTGTTACTGTGAAGTGTATAGACTTTAACTGGGTAAATGTGATAAATATATCATAAGTAAGTGTGTCTGTACATAAAGTATGTTGCAACAGTAGTTGTGACTGAGTAATTGTGAATGAGTAAGTGCGACTGTAAATGTGTATATAGAGAATATAGACTGTAAATTTATAAATGTGACTGAGTATCTGTGCTGGCGTAATAACCATATAAAATTGATTGTGTGTAACTGTGACTAAGTAATTGTGATTTAAAAATACTTAAATATTTAACTGTGACTTGTATAATTGAAAATATTTAACTCGTAACTGTGTAATTCACACTTACATTGCACGTGGTAGCACAGTAGTGGTAACTGTATATAGAATTTACGAATAGTAAGTACTTCAAACATACCTTCGACAGCCGAATAGGATTCCTGCACATCGATAATTGTTGGGGGGCAGCCATCGCCTATATCTTTCAATGGCGTCGATGGCTTATTGATCAGATCCTCCAAATCCTGAACGCTCGGTCTGCGCACATCGATCGAGGGACGTCTCCGCTTTAGTTATATAATAAATACACACACACACACACACACACACACACACAATAAACAGGCAGAAAGACAGACAAAACAGAAATGTAAAATTAGTTGAAAAAAATTATGTGTGCTTTTTAAAATACATATATTAAAACTCGATTGAAATCTGATCAAAACACGGATTATATACAAAAAAAAAACAAATAAAAAAAAACGGGTAAGGGTTTCAAATAAATGCCAACTACTGAGAAAAAGAAGATAATAAAAAACTGAACAGTCAACAACTACAACATAAAATATTTGGTAATTAATAAATACTTGACGATGTAACGGGTTGCAAAATGTAGCTACGTTAATTGTAAATGTTCAAGAGTTAATTACAAAATGTAACTTAAAATTTATAAAATATATATGTATATATTTTATTAGACCGGCGCCTATAAATAATACCCTTAATATACCCCTTTATTTTTATATACAAAAAAAATAGCATATACGAGAATTATTTACATAAATATTTAAGGCTATCAAATTATAAATGGGATGTATATATATATACAATATCATATATTGTATTTACAAAATATGAATCTTGAAATGTTATATACACCTTAATGTATATATATATATAGAGAGAGAGAGAGAGATAGATATATAAATAATATCAGTGACCAACAGGAATGTAAGCAAGCGATAACAAGTCGAAAAAAGTATTCAGTGTTCAAGTCGATAACATAGAGTATATAAATTATAAATGTAATCGTTAATCGATCAACAATTTAAGACCTGTTTCGTATCCCCCATTTCGCCAGGTCGCTGTTGTTTTTGCTACACGATCCACGATCCAAGAAAATAGAGAAGTGTATATGTAAATATATATGTATGCGCAAAATATATTCATTCATTCATTGATTCATGCATTTTAGAGTGAATGGCAATCGAATGTCGATTAGTTACAATTGAAAGACAAAAACCCACCTCTATAAATAATAATTTCTATTAAATTTCTTCTTTCTATTACTTATAAGTTAATTGTTTTTCTTTCAATTCTTTCTAGAAAATTTCTCGATAATTCGCTTAGTTTAAATACACATTCATCGAACTCAAATCAAATATATCGATATCGGTTGCTTTGATATTTTATATTCGAACTTAAAAGTGCTATATTTTATTTCATTGTTGCACTTTTTAATGCAGTCGTTATTAATATGTAGTTGCAGGCAATTAATCGATTTTCGATTTTCATACACAGATTAGTAACCAGAATAAACATAAAAAACGGCAGCCTCATCTTTTATTATTTTTGGGCTGCATTTCTACCGATAAATTCGAATGATATAGAGTATCGCTAACCGATAGGCTGCAAACTACAAAATGGAATGGGTATGGTATGCATGTGTACAACTGTGATTTCTTTTAGCACTACTTTTCTTCTGATTTTGTTAGTTTTTTTTTACCAAAATTATTATATTTATTTTATTAATATTCTACTACTAATTGGAGCTCGCAAATTGTATGCAAGTAGTGAGTGTAAAATGCTGCTTATGTATGTGTGTGAGAGGGTGTATGTGTGTGTGAAGGTGTGTGTGTGTGGTGAAAATGCGACCAAATTTGCTACTGGGTATATGTGAAATAGAAGTAGAAGCACAGCTAACTCTCACCTGTCCTTCACCAACCTCGCCTGGCCTCAACAACTGCAATATGCGTTTATTATATACAATTAAAAATTTGTATTTGTTTTATTCGTTTTTTTTTTTTGTAGTGCGATCGATTGGTGAGAGAAATTAGGATATTTAATAACTAATTTATTGTGTATGCAATGATCGTGTTTGTGTGTGTGGTGAAATTCTTTAATTAAGTCGGACCATCACTAGTAAATATTGCCACTGACATCTCTTAGTGCTTTGATCACTAGCAAGTAACGGTTACTCTCAGTGGTTACTTCTTACTACATATCGCATAAGCGAAAACTATCGCAAGGCTGCGATAAGACCTTGCTTACCTGCTGCTGGTAGCGAGTATCGAGTAACGAGTACTTTTTTAGTGCTTTCTCCTTGCATATCGCAAGGATGCAAATAATCCTTTTTCCTTTCTCTTCTTATTATTATTGCTGTCTTCTTTAAACGCGACGGCGATCAACTGAATTGCGAAAATGCGATTCAGCGACCGCAATTAATAAACTTGAGCCCAATTAAATGTAATTATGTAAATTTTAAAAGTGTGTATGTATGTATGTGTATTTTTATTGCAGCCGTTCATTTCTATCTAGAAGGCTGATGTCAATATAAATACACACATACAGCGTATAGCTAACTGTGCATTTATGTATTGCGTTTCTTTTTTGGGCACAGCCTAAAATACATGCATACACACAATTATATACTTTTTTACATTTTAAAAACTGCATAAATTGTACAGCAGTTTGAAGAATATGGTTTTGAAGGGCAAACGAAAAAAAAAGCAAATACATAATTACACATACATAGATAAATATATACAAACATAATCATCTATGCTCATATAAATAAATAGGTATGTATGTGTGTATGTGTATGCGTTTTTATGGCGAGCTTCTATTTATAGCTTTCGCTTTCTTCTCTAGTTTGTGTAATCAAGCAGAAGGCTAAGCTATCTTGCAACTTTCATATGCACAAGAGAAAAAGCAGAAATGAGAGAGAGAGAGAGAGAGAGAGAGCAAAAGCTAACATTGCAGTTGTTTGTTTGTATGTGTTGTATGTTTAATATTAAGAGATAAATGGCTATCCAATTACATAACTTAAAGACATATTATATTTGTTTATACCTATATAATCCATAATTAAGCTTTTTTTGTTGTATTTATAATAATTCTTACCCTTGTATCCATCACTTCGCCTGGGCGGAGTTTCTTCTGTGCTCATACATACATACATACATATGTGTGTGTGGGAGTGCGTGCGTGCAGGTGTATGTGTATATATGTGTGTGTGTGTATGCGTGTAAATATGCCAAGTGGTTGCGGTTGGTCGTTGGTTGTTGGTCAGGGAGGTGGTGGTGGTGGTTGTGTTGGCAGTTCGATCATTTTGCGTTGAATTGAGTTGGAGTTCGATTGAGTTGAGTTGAGTTGGAGTTGAGTTGACACAGACAGGTGTAGGTGTGTGTTATTATTTAACAGTGTTGGTGTTCGATTCGATTGTTTGTTTTTTTAGTTCATACATGGTAGGTACATAGAAGGGAACAGGAAGATATATATTGATATAGACATGTAAGTGATTAGGCACAAAATACAATGTGAGGTACAATCTACAAGCTACTCAATATAATAGTAATAAATAAATGCTACACAATTAATAAACGATTACTCAGTTTTACATACAGGCAACAACAGTTATCGGTTATCGCTGACTAACTATCGATTATCCAAAATTTTAATTATATTTTATATACTGTTTGCTATTTAACTATATTTACTATACTATATACAAATCGATATATTTTATGGAACTATCCTTGCTCTGGATTTAGCATGTGGAATTAATGCAACTTAATCAAAGTAAAGAAATCATCTTATTTAACTAAAATTTTACACTTTAAATCTGCTATAATTACGGTAAGCAATATATCAATATGCATATCTAACATAGTTTTATACAATATATGTTTATTTATACATACATGTGTAGATTACAATGCTGATTGAACAAATTTATATTCTGCCAATTGCGCATTTGTCGACAAGATCGTTGAGCGAAAAAATTGGAGTTCATTCACAACAAGTTTGTGCTCTGGCATCATTCACAATAGATGCGCGCTAAACTTCGAATGTGAATGATGTCTAATTTGAGCCGCGCAAATTTCAGTTTGAAACGTTCGTTACGTTCCTAAGGCGAAGAAGTGCGACTTCATTCACAGTAGTCGCACGTTTAAATCTAATTGTGAAAAGCGCGCAAGTTTGAATTTGCAATCAAACAGTTACCATTTCTTGTTGCAATATAAAATATGTGAATTCAATATATATTTAAATTAATAATACGAATAATGCAAACTAAATATAAGCGAGATCTACACTTTGGTGGGTACATTAGGTAATAAAATGGCAATGAGTAAAAGAGAGAAAGAGGGACAATGAAATTACCTCGTCATTGATGATCAATGAGGGACGGCGACCGGTGTCGGCGGGCGGAACCAATGAACCACGACGACTAGGAACTTCGGGTGCCAGGGATGGACGTTTCTCGCGGATGACCTCGATTTTGGGCGGTTCACCCGGCGCCGGCGGCTGCATTTTGGCCACCTTCGGCTTGTCATCCTGAACAATAAATATTTAAAAATAAATACATAAATATATAAATATATATAGCTGTGTAATATTTGGCAGTCTGTTTTGTAATCGATTTGTAATTTTTTTGTGGCATGCCAAAATGAGTAAAAAGAAATTGTCCATAATACGAACCGGTACTACGGTCACCTTAATGCTGGTTCTGCTTGCCATTGCTATCGATTAACGCTTATCGATTAATGTGCTAATTACATTTGTCGTTTTGACCAATTTGTTGTTTATTTTTTGTTGAGACATTTACATTATGAAGTTATTTTTGAATATATAAATTTATTTCTCACGTTTTTCGATTGGCAAATTTTTCAGAAGAATTTTTGAACCGTTTGTCATGAGCGACAGGCGGCGACAGACATCAAACATATTTGTTGGTTAGATATTTCTGAGGTGTGCTCTATATATACATATATATGTACATATATATATATATATATATATATATATTTTTGACAAAAGATTTTCAACACATTAAAAATATAAAAATATAAATGTTATCTATACGCTATTTGCAGACGCAGCAGAAATATATATATATATATATATATATATATATATATATATTGAGAAAAATTAGAAATCAACCTCCAATTCTGCTAAAAACTATACAAATACTTTATATATGTATATATATATATATATATATATATTGTTTGCTCGCATTTATTTTTGTTGTGCAGCTCATAATACATAGATATATATATATAATTATGAATATTAATAATAGGTGTGCAACGGCGTATATATATATATATATATATATATATATATATATATATATATGTATGTATTGGGTATATTTATGCCAGAGCAAAGATATTATATTTTGAACAAATAAAATAAATGTTAAATTGAAATGGAAACTGATCTGTTAAGACCCTTCTTTTTTTTCTGTGTGTATTCAGCAATAATAATTGCTCGCTTGCAATTAATCGATAACTGTCTAGATTTATCGTTTGCTGCTTGTGGTTCTTTGGTCAAAATTTTAATTAATATTTATTTAAATATTTATTTGTTTGTTTTTGGGTTTAAATTTATAAATATTTTTTTTTATTATTGTTAATAATAATTATTATTATTTATTTTTATTACTTATTCATATTAGTTTTATCTGCTTCTGCTTTTTTGCCTGATTAGTTATCTTATTTAGTTTAGTATTTATTATTTTTTTATTGTTTATTATTTATATATCTTACTAATTTTAAGTTGTAATTTTTTGTATTTATTATTTAAATTTATTATTTATTATTATTATTATTATTATTACTATTAAATATAAGACAGTTTATTTTTTTGCTTTTCCGTTGTTTAATTTATAAATTTAGATTAATTATTTATTATTGATAATTATATTTACTATTTATGTTTATAATTAATTTTTGTAATTATTTATTATTATTTATTTGTGGCAATTCTGCTATAATAATATTTCTAACAAGAGTTGACAGCACCGATTTAAGTTTACTTTTCAATCTTCATCGGGTACTATTATTTATATTTAATTATAAAACTTATTCCTATTGATTTATTTATTTATTAACTCTGTCCATGTACCATACTAATATTTATGGCAAAATGGTCGCTTCAAATTTACCTTCGGTTTTTCATCGGGTATTTTGAGTTCCGGGGTTTTTTCCGATTCCGGGGAAATAATGATTGGTGTGGTTTTCTCTGGTTTAGATTTCTCGATATCGATACATTCATATTTCTCTAACTGCGGCCGCTCATAATCATCGACTAGGGTTGCCAGGCCCTCGGGTTTTTTCAAATCCGATATTTGCGCTTTGCTCGCCTTCGTCGGATTAAATTGCTCCGTGGCATTTGCCTTAACAAACCCCAGGAAAACATATATTCGTAAATAGATGGAAAACGATATGCGAGGCAGAAGAAGTGCGAGAGAAAGAGACAGATAGAGAAGTAGGTCTAAATTCACCACAAAAAGCACTTCAGAATAGAGTAGAGAAATTTTTGAGAAAGACAGTCTAAAATGTGTCAGACAAAAAGAGACAAAAGAGAGAGAGAGAGAGAAAGCGAGAGAGAGAGAGAGAGAGACGGAGATAGGGAGACGCGTGCGACAGGAAGAGAGAGAGAGAGAGAGAGAGAGAGAGAGAGAGAGAGAATAAATCATTAAGGCCTGCTCAAAACTGCTCACATAAAATAAAAGAATCAGTTCCCAGCTGAAGTCTCTTGCTTAAATGCCATTGGCTGGCTGTCGGTGGGAACAGCTCAACTTTAGCAGGTTTCACTTGTCAGATTTCACCTGGCAGCGCAACTTGTCGTGTGCTGAGAACAGCGCCGCTTTTACGGATGTTCTCGCCATACGTGGGAACAGTCGGTATCTGCTGCACAAAGCGAACGTGTAAGAGGGAGAAACAGATCCTGTTTTGTGTTGCTTACTGGCAGATGTTTTATGTTCACTAAGCGAAACTGTTTGAAAATAGAGCTCGTAATAAAAGCTTGCTTTGGATTGGAATTTAAGTGCACACTGTAGATATCGATTAATATTTGATATTTTGTAAAAGTTTTGTGCATTTGATTTTCAAATTTTATTATTATTTGTAAGCACTAACAAAAATGCAATTGATACATTTTTAAATATATATATATAAATAAATTTTAAAAGTTAAACAAATTTGTTGTATAGTGTATAGAGAGCAAAGAAGGCAAGGACAACATAAAAAATATATATTTATACTTGTTTTTAATATAAATAGTGTAGAAAGGATAGAAAAGAATTCTAAATAAATATCACAATCAAAGCAAAAATATAAATATGAAGATACAAATTAAGAGAAAAATATTTATAATTTTTTTTATTAATCATTATATAAATATTTCAAGGCAATACATTTGACACCACATTTCCGAAGTGTAGGAAAGAGAGTGATAAACAGGTAAGAAGCTTAAGAGAGGACCAAAAAAGAAAAATTGTGAGAAAAACAATATTGAAAGTGGGAAAAGAAGTTGAGATCTTAGTAGAAAAAGTGAGCAGACAGAAAAAGAGTGAGCGAGAGGGAGACAAATAATTTTAAGAGAGTGAAGGGGGAGATTGAAGAGAGAGCTAAAGCCGTAGTTTATTTCTTTGTTACCTTAAGTAATTGCTTGGCTTGTTGGGGTTCTGCTTGCTCTTTGGCATCCCTTATCACTGGCTTGAGGACGATGCCAAGGAAGGACTCGTTTCTGATTGGTTCCTTGGTCATCAGATTGCGAACAGAGGAGCGACGTCGCTGCCTGATTATATCAATCAGAGATGGCTTATCGCCCTGCGATATTTATTTAATTTTATTTTTAATTTGCAATTTGTTATTTTTGTTATCGAATTTGGTTCATATTGTTGATTTTTTCAATTAACTAAATTTTTTTTTGTTTATCATAATTCTCAGACTCATTTTCTCAGTTAAGCTTAAATTTATTTATATTTCATCTTATATATATTAAGTATATGCGCCAAATAAATATTTTAAATATATACTAAATATATTCGGGCCTACATTTTTTTTGTCTTGAGAAAATGGGTCCACTCTAATACCGTTACTTAATTATTATATTTTTTTAACTTACCTCCTCAACGTCTACATTTTGCTTATCATTCTGCATTTCGAGCGTGTGTGAGTTGTGTTCGAGTTGTGTGTTGTTGGTTGGTTTTGGGGTGGGGGCGAGAAATGGAAGGAAATGTGAATGTGTTTAATACAAATGACGCAATGAATTTTTGGAATACGTATTACTGTTAAACTAACATAGCTATATAAAAAGATGCTGAAACGAACATGTTTGAGCGAAGCTTTAAGCTAGCATCCGCCCAAATTGGTTCAGCTTTCTTTCTCTGTCATACATATAACATGTAATTATTCATATATTACAGTTGCGGCAATAATTATAGCACCACTCTACGACATTTTTTCTTACGGATGAAAAGCTTAAGCTTTGCTGTATTATCAAATATTGATTTTGAATATATTGTTATTATTTATTATAATTATTATATAGCTTTTACCGTTATGTGGCAATTCTATGCATTTATTTCAATAATATTATATACAAATGACAGCATTTTTTTTATTCTTATTAATTTTTTAATATTATTTATTACTCATTCAAATAAATAAATATTCTCTTCTAAATATTTATTTTATTTGGAATTTCAATTTAATATTCAATATTAATTTTTAATTAAATTTAAACCATATTTTTTAATTTAAAATTATTTTTTTTTAGATTAATTAAAGAAAGTGTTGCTCTTAATTTTGCCTCAACTGTAAGGAAACTCACCTCTGGTTCGACAATAACGGGTCTTAGGGTTGCACCATCCCTTGTGTCTTCGTCGTCGGGCAGTTTGCCTTTGCCCAGCTTAAGGCCCTTCGGCTCCTCCATTGGTTGTTCGACAATCTCTGATTTCTTTTATACCAAACACGCAACATAGAAGAAGACAGACATACACATACATATATGTTTAACACTTATGTGTGTGTATAACAGTTTACCTTTGGTAGTCCATTTTTCTGTGGCGCATTTTCCGCCTCCTTTTTAGGCGTTTCCAGCAGTGGTTTCTCCATTTTATTTGGTATTTCCAAATCGCGTGCAAAATCGCTCGGTACAAAATCAGATTTCTCATATTTCTCCAGTTCGGGTCGCTCGTAATCGGGTATTTCGGGCAGCTCTTCATATTTCGGTTTGGCCTTCGGTTTTGCCTTCGATTTCGGCTTTGCAGCTTCTGCTTTGGGCTCCTCCTTCGGCTGGGCGACGGAAGTTTTGCGTAACTTTGGCAACTCTTCTGCGGGCTTTGCCTCTTCCATTGGCTGGGAGTGTTTGAGTGACAGTTGATTATCGAGTGAGGAGTAACGAGTGACGAGTATCGAGTAACGAGTAACAAAATACACAGTAGTTTTAGATTTTTTAATTCCAAGTTTTTTGTTTGTTAGACGGTCAAAAATAGAGTTTTTTTGTGTTAGCAAATAAATATTATTAAGACACATTTTTTTGTTACGCAGAGATAGATAGATAAATAGATATAGAAATATATATGTGATATATATAGAGATAGATGTAGATAAAGATATTTAGATAGTTATGTTAGTTAGATAAATAGGTATAAGTAGATAGATAAAAGCATTGGCTATAGATAGATAAAAATAAGATTATAGATATATATTAATTTGATAGATAGGTATATAAATGAATATATAAAAATAAAATATACCAAAGTCCTTAGCTTACTTTATTTGCAAGCAAGATTTGCATATAAAGTTCTAGATCCTACATGATAACATTTTCCATTTAATGAACAGCGAAAATAGAAGAATTAAGCATATTCTTAATATATTCCCTAACATTTCCAGCAATTACTTAATAATTGCACTGCTTAGATTTCATTGGCGTAGAACGTGCAAGTGCCGTTAGGGACTTGCTGAGAGCGTGGGTGAAAGAGTGAGAGAGTCGCATGGAGTGCAAGACTAAAGAAACGGATTTGCTAAATATATATGGTATATAGTTCCTGCGTGTAATGAGCGATCGAAAAGCGAAAAGCGACTTTCTTCGTTCAGCAATCAGATCACGTTCTGGATACGAGAGCCTGAAAGGCTAAAGAGAAATTTACTTTCATATTTATTTAATGCGAATACCGACATTTCGAACTGCACTCCTCGTTTGCATACAGCAAAGTTCGAAGTTCGATCAATAAAAGCAAACCCGCCCAGCCCAACCCATCTTTGTATGCGTTGTAAGTGAAGTTCGAAGTTCATTTGTTAGTCAAAAACAATTTGCAGTGAAAAGTTTGAAAAGAGAGTAAAAGAGAGTAAAAGCTTTAAAGCTTAGTTTTTGGCATCATTGAAGAGATAAGCCTTTTGCTTTTTTTTCTCATCTGTCATCATCTTTTATCATCGCTCACCTTTGAAACGCGTCGTTTCTCGGCCGGTTTCAGTTTTGGTATTTCTTCCTTGAGAGCTTGCGGATTTTTGTTGGCATCGATTTGTTTGCTCTCCAATTGCTTGGGAATATTTTTAATTTGATTTATTTTTAGAAATATTTAAAAATTATACTTAAAACAAAAATTTACGTTACGTGTTACGTTATGTTACGTTACTTAACTGTTAACTCTAACATACGCATAAAAAAATGTTATACTGACGTATGCATTATACGTATACGCTTACGTAATTTGAGATACTCACCTCGAGCGCCTTTTTATCCACCACAGATGAGCGACGCGATTCCGAAACAGACTCTTCAATCTAATTTTTTGTTAGTGGTGAATAAAAAAGGACAGGGTGTACGGAGGTAATCAGGGTGTTTCTTGTGATATTTTGTTTGATGTTTGTGTTTTTGCTCTTACCGCCAGCGATGATTTTCTGGACACCATTTTTTTATCATCTTCCTTTGTTTCCTGCTGCGTTTTAATTATCGACGTGCGACGCACCTCGGAAACGGATTCCTCTTTGAGTGACACAACACTGGCCTAATTAGACAGAACAACAACAAACAATGTGACAAACATTTAGACAGATACATAAAAATTACAAAACAAACCAACATTTTTTTTCTACTCAAAAAAAACAATTTTTCTAAATGTGTACAAAATTTTAATTAATACTTTTAGTTTCTGGAATTTTTGTACTTAATCTTAAAATTATTAATTTTAATAATAATGACATGTTGACAAACATTTAAACAAATATGTATAGAAAACGATTTTTTATTTAACCAAAACTAAATAAAAAAAATAGTTCTTATAAAAAAATGAAATAAATTTTTCTTGCCGCAAAACACGAAAATTAAAAATACTTTTGGCTGTACCGTAAAAGGCTTTCAGAATTAAATGATCATTATTATTATTATTATTGTGTCATTTATTTTTGTTTATTATTATTATATTATATTTTATATTTATGTATGTATGTATATTTGTGTAAAAATGTTAATTTATATGAATTAATTTTAATTATTATTTTTAATGAACTTACTTTGCGTTCAACCTTTTTGAGGGCAATTTGTTCCGCAGTTCCTTGCTACAAACGACCAAAAGAATATAATTAATAAATTGGAATTGGAATTTTTAACATATTTTTGTTAATTCATGCAACAAAAAGAATTATGGAAAATTAGAGAAAACTAAAGGAAAAGAAACAGAAGACTACCATTGATAAATAAATAAATAAACAATAAACAAATAATTGTTATAGTTTTTGTGTTTTGTTTTCTGGGTGTTTCAATCAGTTTCTTCGATAAAATGCTAAGTAAAAGGCTTATTACACATTGCGTTCTCTATTTTTTCCGTTTCTTACCTCTTCTTCTTCTTCATCATCGTCTGCTTGTTCTGGTTTTCTTTTCTTTTCGGTTTCTTCTCTTTTGGATATTGGGGTTTCTTTCTTTTCTTTAGGTTTCTTTTCTTCCGGTTTCTTTGCTTCTTCTTCTTTTTGCTTCTTGTTGAGCGTCTTCTTTGCATCTTCTTCTTTTTGTTGCTTCTCGAGTTCCTTCTTTTTGTTATCTTCTTGCTTTTCCTTGTCAGCTTCCTTTTGTTTCTTTTCTTCTTGTTTTTTTTCTTCGGCTTCATTTTCTTTCTTTTGTTTGTCGGCCACTTGCTTTGCTTCTTCCTTCTTCTTCTGTTTTTCATTTCTATTTTTCTCTTCGTCTTGTTGTTTCTTTTCGTCTTTCTCCTTCTTTTCTTCTTCTTGTTTAAGCTTTTCTTCTGCCATATTTTTTGCTTCTTCCTTTTTCTTTTCTTCATGTTTAAGCTTTTCTTCTTCCTTCTTCTTTGTTTCTTCCTTTTTCTTTTCTTCTTGTTTAAGCTTTTCTTCTTCCATCTTCTTTGTTTCTTCCTTTTTCTTTTCTTCTTGTTTAAGCTTTTCTTCTTCCTTCTTCTTTGTTTCTTCCTTTTTCTTGTCTTCATGTTTAAGCTTTTCTTCTTCCTTCTTCTTTGTTTCTTCCTTTTTCTTGTCTTCTTCTTGTTTCACATTTTCTTCTTCCTTCTTCTTCTTTTCGTCTTGTTTATTCTTTTCTTGTTCCTTCCTTTTTTCTTCCTGTATCTTCTCCTCTACCTTAATCTTTTCTTCTTGTATTTTCTTTTCTTCCTTTTTCTTTTTGTTTTCCTCTTCCTTCAACTTTTCTGCTTCTTGTTTCAGCTTTTCTTCTTTTTGTTGTAGCTTTTCTTCCTCTTCTTCGGCCTTTTTCCATTTATTTTGTTGTGTTGTGTAGTGTATTTTGTATAGTGTGTGTTTGTGTTTGCGTTAAGGTGTTGGTTATTGACACAAAAAGAGTTAGTATTTGAAAATGTAAAGAGATTAAAAATTAAATATATATTTACAGGATTTTTCTTAAAGAATATTTCGATATAATTAATTACAAATGAAGACATTTAGAATTGATTAGTTGCCATTATTTATATGTAACAAAGTATATAGAATTCGTGAAATATACACAGTTATAGTCCAGAACAACAAAAAGTCTGATATATAAACCATAAAAGAGTCGAATTTGTAGATCCAGAAATAAAATTAAATTGAAGACTAACTATTTTCTATAGCAGGTGGATATAAAAGAGAAAGAGACAGACAACGAGATAGAGAGAGCGAGAGAGAGAGAGAGAGAGAGAGAGAGAGAGAGAGAGTGGTAATTTCAATCAAAAATAATAGTGTTGTTTAACAGAACTCGTTGCGAACCTCATCAGTTGGAACATGTTTGACACGCGTCAACTGCACACCAAAAATGTTTTTCGATTTGCTCAACTCTGACAAATTGTCGCTCTGTATTTGCTTAGCCGTCTTTAGTTTGGGTATCTGGTACAAAGATACTCCTAGCTGTATATTAGACATAAATAATAAAATGTACAAACTTTAATCTTTAATCTATGCGCTTTAAATACAAATGAAAATCTGAATTTGAATAATATTTAACATGTTTAGCTGTATAACAAACAGCTGAGTGTTGTGAAATCGATATAGTGTTGTGTGTCTGCTGGCCACAGCTTTATGTAATACGTATAACAGCTGCTTGTAACTTAACATACGCAACTAACTCTGTTTGTATGTTAAGTGTTAACAGTGTGCTGCTGTAGAACATGTTCGTAAGCTATTTTTTTTGCTCACGCAGCTTTTTCTCTGCTATTTATTTATGTATGTTAAGTCTGCAATACATGCATTGGAAATACAGCTCACATATCCCTTGCTTAATATTTGCAGGGTGGTGTTTAAAATTTGAGGAGTGTTTTGCAGTTAACTGATAACTGTTAACTCAAAATTTGCAGGCGATTTTGTTTAAATAACTAACCGTTGCTTGTTTGACTTGCTCCACCTTTTGTTGATTTTGCGTACTAAACGCAACTTGTTGCTGTTTGAACTGCAGCTTTTGTTGCTGCTCAGCTTGTGCTGTTACTAAAAGGGTTGACTGCTGTTGTTGCTCACTCTGTGCTGCTACTAACAGAGTTGATTTCTGTTGCAGCTGCTCTTGCTGATCACTTTGTGCTGTTACTAAAAGAGTTGACTGCTGTTGTTGTTGACTGACAATTTGTTGGCTTTCGAAGTGGACTTGAACTTGTTTTTGTACGACGTGTTGTTGTACGACTTGTTGTTGTTCGACTTGTTGTTGTTCGTCTTGTTGTTGTACGACTTCTTCTTTTTGTTGTACAACTGTTTGTTGCTCTTTTTGTTTTTTGTCAATTACCTTGCGTTTCTTTTCGGCCTCCTCCTTTTCCTCCTCCTTTTCGTCCTTCTTCTTGTCCTTCTTCTCGACGGTCACCTTGCAGCTGGATTCATCCTTGCCCGCCTCGTTGCTAACGATGACCTTATAGTTTGAGGTATGCTCCGATTTGGCGCTGCTGAATGTCAGTCGGGCTGTGGTGCCGTCAAACGTTGTCGTCACATCCTTGGTCTCCTTGATGACGGTGCTACCCTTGAACCATTCGATTTTGCATTTGCGTTCCGCCTGCTTCAAGCTGATTAACAGCTCGAACGTCTTCGATTCGATCACCTTCTGATCGACTAGTTTGCGAGCTATTTCCGGTTTGGTGGGCTTGCGCTCTTCCTCGGGTATATCAATCAAATTCACCACCTGCGACACGGCCTCGCCCTTCTCGTTGCTCGCAATTAGTTTGTACGCGCCCTTGTCGCTGTCCTCCACCTCATTGATCTCTAGCTTGACGGCGAACTCGCCCTCTTTCGTCTTCTCCACGACGTAAACAAGCCGTTTGCTCTCCTTTACTACATTCGTCTCCTTGTACCAGGTGCACTTCGGCTCGAACTTGGAGGAAACCGTGCACTCGATGACAACCGTCCGCTTCTTGATGATCTTTATGATCTTCGGCTTGTCCTTGATCACGGGCACAACTGTGTGGCAGGATAAAGTAATTGTAATTAATAGAAATAGAGATAATTATCCATCATTAATATAATAAATATATATATAATAAATGTTTTAATATATATATATATATATATTATAATATCAGAAAAATATAAAGAAGTTTTCTTAATTAATTATCATACTAAACTATATATTAAATATATTATATATTAAACAATTAGTTATATGAATAATAATTGAATTAATATATATATATATAATATATAATATACATATATACAGTGTGTCAAATCTTATTTTGAGCAGTGTCAAGCAAAAAATTCAAAGTGCTATAAAGATTGAACAAGGAAACCAACTCTAGATGTTTAAATGCCAATTTGTTTAATGTTATATCACGTTTGAAAAATATACTTTAGATTTTATTAAAGTTCGAGATAAGCCAGGATTGCACTAATCCGGACTTATGCTTGGGGTCGTTGTCCTGGTAGCACCGGAAAGTACGTCGGATTCCTAGCATCTCGGCACTTTGGAGTAAATTTTCCTTTAATATATTGAGGTACACATTCTTGTCCATTGTTGTTCCAATAAACACCAAATATCCGACGCCGGCTGCCGAGATAGATGTCCCTACTATGAAACTTCCCCCTTCGTGCTTGCCTTTTGCCTTTAAGTTCTTGGGATTCAGCTCAGTATTGGACTGTCGCCACACATAATTCCGTCCGTTCGAGCCAAAAATGTTGTTGGACTCATCTGCAAATATTACTGTGCTCCAGAACTCCAATTGCTTGTCCAAGTGGCTTTCGACGAACGTCAAAGTCCTAGTCCTTTTATTTTTTGCGCTTATAAGGGGCTTCTTGCGTGGAGCTCGGGCATTAAAATCATGCTTTCGCAGAACCTGACGCACAGTTTCCACACTGCACTTTTCCCTATTTCTATGACTATGGCACCCAGGTGTCCATAATGTAACTGGTCCAAATAAGCTTTGACCATAAATTGAGGTAGTTTTTTACATAACCCGACCTTGCTGGTTGGGATGGGGGAAACCCCATTTTATTAGGGTCACATATTAATTTTAGTGGTTAATATATGTACCTGCCATATATATATATATATTATATATATATTAATTCAATTATTATTCATGTAACTAATTGTTTAATATAATAAATAATTAAATTATTATTTATATAAATAATTGTTTACTATTTTTATGTAATAATTTGTTTAGAATTATAATTAATTAAGAAAACTATCTATATTTATATATATATTATATTTTTGGTTTATTCTCTACTTACTCTCAATGTTTAGTGTGAGATTTGCGTTGAGTTCTCCCAGTGTATTTTTGATGTTGCACTTGTAGAGGCCAGAGTCCTCGAGTTGCGGATCAATCAGTTCTAGCTTGATATAGTATTGATCTCCGCGCTGCTCTATAGACATCTTCAGCTTGTTGGTGTCCTTGATCACCTCCCCGTTGCGGTACCAGACCACGTTCGGCTTGGGATCGGCCTTCACCTTGCACTCCATGATGACCAGTTTGCCATTGTTTTCCGAAATGATCCTTGGCTTCTCAATGAATGTGGGTCCTTCGCCTTCTGGTTCCGGTTCCGCCTCGATATTTAGATTGAGATTCGCATTCGATTCGCCGTATTCGTTCTTTACATTGCATCTGTAGGTGCCGCCATCCATTGCGCCGGGATCCTATAAATCAAAATCATTAAAAAAAAAATCATTAATATTGAAAGAAATAAAATAAATGAATAAAATTCATAAATGAAATAAATAAATCAAATAAATCAAACAATTAAAATATTAACTTTATTTCAACAGAAACAAATAAATAACTTGTATACTAACTATATATATGCCAATACATGGAAGATTCGTTGATTTATGTATATAATATATACCTTTATTTCCAGCGTCAGCTCGTAGGTGTCTTCGGCGATGACAACACTATTGATCTTGATTTTCTTGCTCTTCTCGACGAGATCTTGGCCCCGGTACCAGGTAACCGTCGGTTCGGGTTTCGCCTTGCACTTGCACTTCATTGTTATCAGGGTGCCTGTCTCGTTCGGTATTATTCTCGGCTTCTCGATGAACGAGGGCGCGAATCCATTTGCATCGTTGGCACCTATTTTCAATTAAATACACAATTCCCATTAATCGATGATCGATAAAATAATAACATATAATCGATTTATATCGATTAATATAATCAGGCAAGCACTAATTGAAATTTGAGAATTTGCCATATAGGTATAGGTATATGTACACTGCTATATTTGTTTTTGAGCAGTAAAATGGAAATAATTAAAATTGATTGGAATATTGGAAATACACCCATAGAAAAAGAACGCGCTTATTATTATATTTCTTTTAAAATGGACAACAATAATTAAATAAATATCTCTAATTTCACTGTTCTTTTATACAATATCTTTTTTATGAAGAAGTTCACCCATAATTATTTAATTAATTATTAATTATTTCTTTCAAAAAGTATTTATTTGAATAATAATAGGTAATTTGAATATCAGAAATTCATAGAACTTTCTTTTTAAAATTAATAACAAATTTCTCAATAATATCACATATTTCTGTACAATTATTCGTATATTTAACAGAAATATTTCATATAATTCAGAAAATTGGTTATAAATATTAAGACTATATGGACATTTATTTTTCAAGCTTTTATTTAACTAATATTTAATTTATTATTTATGATTTATCTTTGAGAAATTACTAAAATGAGCATTTGAATATGTTTTATTTATTACTAGAAAGATCTTAGAGGTATTTCATTCTCTATCCGAGTGCAGATCCAATGTGTTTTTATATTTGTATATTTAGTAGTGATTAAGTAAGTACATTCCACATGCATTCTACAAAAATGGTGCAAGAGAACTGGTTGATTGTTGTGATTTAATGCGTGCGTGAATGTGTGTGAGTGTGTGTGAGTGTGTGTGAGTGTGTGTGAGTGCCGTGAGTGTAAGATTACAGTTTACATGCTACAGTTACACATATATTTGTTGTATATATATCTATGTATATACACATTTATTTTTTATTTGTAGATTTCTTTTCAATTCAAGTAGAGAGAGAGAGAGAGAGAGAGAGAGAGAGGAAGAGCCAGAGTCAGAGTCGGAGTTAAGGACATTCCATTCGATGGGAAATTGTGGGTATTTGTAGTTGTATTTGTTTTATGTTTTTGTAAATAGGAAATACGACTACCTTGGAAATTGAGCGCTATATTCGCATTGCTTTCCCCAAACATATTGATTGCATTGCACCGATAATTGCCGCCATCTTCCTTTGTCGGATTCTGTATCTCGAGTGTCAGAATGTAGCTATCTTTTGTGATCGCCTTGCGGGTCATTTTCGAGCGTTGGCTATCATCGATCTGCTTATCTGAGCAATACCAGGTTATGTCTGGCACCGGATGTGCTTCTAGTATGCATTCCATTATCAATATATCCTCCTCCTGGCGGATCGTCGGTTTCTTGGGGAAACGCGGAGACTTACCATCCGGTATTCTGCATAAATTTTATTATTTATTAAATGTTTATTTGTCTTTTATGTCAGTGTGTGTGTGTGTGTGTGTGTGTTTGTGTTCTGTACAGTTGCGGCAAAAATAATAGCTACACTCAAGTTATTGAGTTATTATTTCTTAAAATGTTTTCATGTTGATAATTGATTTCCTAAATTTATATATATATATATATCTTTAATTATTTGAGTAACGAACTTCTTCATATAAATAATTTTAAAAAAATGCACCTATGTCTTTTAATGTTTTATTAATATTTATTTTAATTAAATGGAAATAAGTTGAAAACGCTTTATTTTTGGTTCATCACGTTTTTCTCCGATAGTTGTATAATTTTCACTATAATTTAATTTGAATATGTTGAAATGTTGTTGCGTTCATTTTTTGTAGCTTAATTTTTAGTTTCAATTTTCTGCGCTTTTATAGAATTTAATTTTAAATAAATAAATAAATTAAATCATATTTTTTTTCTTGATTCTCACTTTTTAGGGGTCTTATGCAGAACGTATGCAGAACTTATTTTTTTGTGTGTTTTTATTTATTTGTGTATTTTTTCGCAACAGTCATATAATTTATTTATTTATTTCTAATTAAAAAAAAATGCGCCTATTATTTGAATAATATTTATTTTAATGTCATTTGAATGATTTGTGAAACGCTGAAAAAAATACATTTTTCATCTCCATTCTGTTTAAACATTTAATATCGTAATATCGTAATATCGTTTTCTGCAATTTTATAGAATTTAATTTTTTAATTTGAAATAAATCAACGTTTTTCAGGTGCCTTCTGTCATATCGAAAAATATGTTCATAACTTATTTATTTATTTATTTGTGTATTTTTTCGCAACCGTATTTGTGTGTGTGTGTGTGTGTGAGTTGAGGGGCTTACTTTTTCGAGCCGCTTTCGAAATTTAAATTAATCGTTGCCACGCCCGAGCCGTGTTTATTCTTGGCGAGAGCCTTGTACTCGCCCTGATCTGTGGAGACGACACTGCTTATCTCTAAGCGGGCCATATGATATAGTTTCTGATCCAGTGTGAGGGACATTTGATAGCGTTTGCCCTCACTTAAGACAGTTTCGCCGTGTGACCTTATTTTAGTTGATGGAGTTATTTCGAGAAGTAATATTTAGGCGATTAATCGATATTTATCGGTGGATATTTTAGAGGCTTATTGCTTGGATGTCGTACCATGTAACCGTCGGAGTGGGATCTCCAACGCATCTACATTCAAATGTAACATTTCCGCCATCCTCACTCTGCCGTATGACGGGTCGTTCCGTAAATGTTGGCTTTATTCCATCAGTGCTCTCCGGTACGGGAGCTTCATCGCCTATGAATTTTAACAACCGATTATCCAAAGTGATATACGAAAGTGCTTATATACATATCGTAGGTCCATATAAATACAATAAAAAAATATTATACAGAAAATATGTGTTATCGATATACAGATATATCGATGTATCGACTTGCTCTTTTGACAATTATCAGGCCAGATTATAAATCAACTTAACTTGACAATTACACAACGCATATACATATATATATATATATATATATATATATATATTTATATATTGTGCATATTTTTATGTGTTATCGATATACCAATATATAGATTAGTTGCCCGTTTGACAATTATTAATTAATTTAACTGGCACATACTACAATTCGAATATTTTATATATTCCAATAAATAATTATGAAAATATTTTGATATTTATTTATTACTAAACATTCCTCTATTGACCTATCGATGAATTTGTATGTACATATATATATATATATATATATATATATATGTGTGTGTGTGTGTGTGTGTGTGTGCGTGTATGTATTTATGCATTAATGCTTGTTAAACGATCAAAATGTATGTGTTTACTTTCCATTAGTTGTAGCTTTTCAAAATAAATAATGATTTTTAACACAATAACACTTAAATCGAAATTGAGTGGAGAGAGAAGAAGAAGAAGAAGCTTTATTTATATGCGTAAATTGAAATCAATTAAATATATTATAAATGTTTCTTTATGCGTAAGAGATAATCAATTAATTAAATTAATTATTCATTAATAATTATAGCATTGCAGGAAATCAAACCGAGCAAAATTTCCTATCCGGTTTAATTTCCTGCCTGAGAGCAGTGCTGTAAAGTGTGAGAATATCCTAAATATCTTATTTTAAATTGCAATAAAAAATATATATTAAATATATAAAAAAAAAGTATATATATTTATATGGCAGGACTCACTGTCAAAGTTCAGGCTGATCGTTGCATTACTTTCGCCCAGTTCGTTTTTTGCATTCACTTTGTATTTGCCAGCATCCTCAACTGTGACATTTTGTATTTCCAGTGTTGCAAAATACGAGTGGACGTCCTTATCAATTGTAAGCTGCAAAATAAAAGGGAAATTTTAAATTAAAATTGAAATTATAAATAAATAATTGAATTAAAATCTAAATTTAAAAAATTTAATTTTATTTTTCCAAATGTTTTTTGTGCAATTAAATTAGAAAAGAAATAACAAAGTAGTATTTATATTACATAAATTGTATATATAAATATATGGGGTATATGTCGCACCTTATGTCTGGGTGATTCCTGGACGGGCGTGCCATTGTGGAACCATGTAATATTAGGTACGGGATCTGCATTAACCCTGCACTCAAATAAAAGCCTTTTTCCATCTTCCTCTTGTCGAATGGCAGGTTTTTTCGCGAATGTCGGCGCGAAACCGTCGATTTGTCTGCAATAATTTAAGAGGCATTATTATATATATATTAATATATGCATACATATCAATAAATCTTGCAGTAAGTTATTGATTGATTTGATACAAAAAAGGGATCTTTAAAGCATAGAAAATGTGTTACACAACCATATTTAGTATTATCAGTAGTAATAATAATTACATCTACTACTAATTAATAATATTGAATATTATTAGTAGGAGTACCCTTGATCGGTCAAGTATACAAAGATTAAGGGGGATGGGGCTCAAGGAATTTCGCTCGACTCACCTTGAGTCTTCGAGTAGTGAAAACTTGCCCACTTTTTAGAAAAAATAAGCATTTAAATTATAAGAATGGGATTCACAATTCAAGCATAAAATATTTAATCAAATTATAATAGCAATAAAAGTGGCAATAGTAATAATTATAGTTGCTTATGGCTATGCTGCTGTCATAGTTAGGCCATTTGTTAAAGTAAGCGTGTGCAAAACAGATTTCAATTCATGTTGCTTACTTTTCTTTGGGTTCATCAGCAGCTGAGCACATAAATATATAAAATAAAATATATATATTAAATATATAGATCAGTTGAGTTGACTTAAATATATAAATTATAAATTGATCAAATAAAATATGAAATATATTATAAAAATAAATTTGATTTGAGTTAATTTACATATATATAAATTGTAAATTTAAAAAATAATTAAAGATAAATTGATCAAATAAAATATTAAATATGGTATAAACATAAATAAAAAAATTAAATTATTATAACATACAAGGATGTAAAACAAAATACAAAATATATTATATATCAGATGAGTATACTTAATTATATAAATCATTAATAATAAAATAGCAATTATAAATAAAATAAAAAAAAACAACATATAAATAAATCAAATAAAATCTTATATATGATCTCATAAGAGTTTACTTCTGTATATAAATTGTAAATTTTGCGAAATAATAAAATGAATTGATCAAATAATATATTAAATATGTTATAAAAAAAAAAATTGTAAATTAAAAAAGAATAATCAAATATAAATAAAATAATATACTAAATATATTATAACTCAGTTGTGTATACTAATATATATATAAATTATAAGTAAAAAAAAAGTAAAGTAAAGTAAAAAATTATTGAATATAAATAAGAATCTATATAAATTATAAATATCAAGAACAATATATATATATATATACATAATAAAAACATTCGATATATTCGTTAGATAAGTATATTTAAATATATAACTCCTCAGTCAATAATTGCATATATAAATAAGTTCTTATTAAATTATATATACTTATAGATTGTGTATATTTACGTGTGAAGTTTAAATTAATCGATGCGGATACTTCGCCCGATTTGTTCTTGGCCTTAACTTTGTAGAGGCCAGCATCGGTTTCGAGTACATCGTCGAGCTCTAATACTACGGTAAACTTATTATCACCGATCGGTTGGATTTTGAATTTGGTACGGGCATCCTCTGTTAGTTTGTTATCGCTGCGATACCATTCGATATCCGGTTTGGGCGACGACAGCAGCTGGCACTCAAATATCAATCGATTGCCATCGTCCTCCTGGTGCAATTGTGGCTTCTTCACAAAGCTGGGAGCGAAATCTTCAGCCACCCCCATGCTGAGGGATATCGATCTCTATTTGCGTCTTCAACGGCTCAGACTCTTAAGCTCTAAAGCACAAAAAAAAAAATAATAATAATCGAAATCGGAAATGTAAATTGTATACTTTTAAAATATCTCCCTTAACTATATAACTATAGATTTAGTTATATAGTAAATGATCAAATCAATGAAAAATTATAATTTTGATATCTGTTTAATTCTGTCTAAATACATCTAATATGCCAGTGTGTTTTAAGCATTTTCTTTTATAAATTCATATTCAATATTTTTGGACTTATAACTATAATTTGGTTGTCTCTTATGTGATCTTGATGCAATTTTTGCCATTGATTAAAAATCAAGTCAAGGTGATATTAATTAGAAACCACTGCCTTTCAAATTGCAGCCAAAGACACCAATAAGAAGGATAGGAAAAGAAACATAAAAGAAAACTGTATGATCTACTAACGCACTGTTAAGGTTTACAGTAGCAGTAGCAGAGTCATTGCTGCTATAGGCAGCTGTTGTACTTCTGCTATTGAATGCTTCGGCCAGTTAATTACGCTGTTAATAAACTGCTTTCAAAGGGTTCAACCAATTAGAAATGTGCTGCATAAGCAACAATTTATTTTGAGTGCTCGCATTATATTATGTATATATCATTATACTACTTGAATATGCAGCTGCTGGTAGCTGGCTACAACCTAGATAATATATATATATACATATATAGATATAACGACATTGCGCACGACTCATCGATATTTTGGAAGATGGAAATTTGATCGCTTTGCTCTCTGTTTGTGCTGCTCTAATGTTTTTAATGGAACAAAAAAAAGAAGAAAAACAACACAAAAAAAAAAAACAACAACAAAAGCAA
Source organism: Drosophila setosimentum (assembly GCA_035043505.1). NCBI lineage: Eukaryota > Metazoa > Arthropoda > Insecta > Diptera > Drosophilidae > Drosophila > Drosophila setosimentum. Next base: position 9,093,513 of record JAWNMY010000001.1, read on the forward strand.
CAAAAAATTCCCCAACCGAAAACGAAAATTTTAAATGTGCTTCTCTCGTTTATTTTTAGTTTTTCATAGACACGGTATTTTTTCTTTTTTGTTATATATATATATATATATATATATATCAAGGAAAAAGCTATGTATGCGAGGTATGTATCCATGTGTATATATATATATATATATTTATGTATGAATGTGTGTATGTATAGTAATTGTTTGTTTGTCACTTAACATAGATATGTATGTAATCACATCACTGATATATATATATATATATATATATATCTATCCAAACATTTCTATACATCTGTACTTCTGGCATTGTTACTCATTCGAAATATATTTCAATTCTAATGTGGAATTCATCTTTATATATATAGTATATATATATACACATGTGTGTGTGTGTGTGGAGAAGAGTAAGAAATATCCGGGCAGATTAAAATATGTATAAATATATATTCATTTTTAGTATCCATATTGGCAACAAAAGGTATATTCATAATCAATACTTCTCGATTTTCGTTGATCATTTTTCCAGGGTCAGACATATCTAATTATTGATATGTAAGTTTATATAAATATATATATATATATATATATATGTATATATAATCTGTAAGTTTATATAAATATATATATATATATATATATATATGTATGTGTATGAGTATGTATAGGAAGCATAGCTATTTTATTTTATTTTTTTCATCACTATATTAATTTAAATGAGCCATTTCTATTTTTATGCCCGACAACCGTTACACAATTCCACGAATAGACGCAGCTACACACATACATACACACAAACCTACATACATATATATATATATATGTATATATATGTATATATATATATGTATGTATATGTATGCATTTATATTTAGACATACATTCGGCATGTAAATATGTATTTATTTATAGATTTGTATTGGATTTTTGTTTTTTTTTTATTTTTTTTTTTGATTGTTAAATTGCATATTTCACATTTTTGTAAGGATTTGGTGCATTTTTTGTTTTTGTTAATTGATTAATTATCTTTTCAATTTTATTCTTTTTTAATATGTATATATATTTTTATTTATTTTTAATTATAATCAATATTGACATGCTCACTTCAAGTGCACTTTAACTTTACATAAACACGGATTTAATATATCTGTATATATACTTTATATATACATAAATAGATATATATATTGTATATAATATATATATATTTAGTTGGTACGTACAACTAGACTACAGATCACACACTGACTGCAAAGCACACAGCAAGAAAATGTTCCTTCTGTGGAAACGAAGCGAACTCCACGAGTGTTAATCTATTACTGTTTCTATTTCAAAACCGATTTCGTTCAGTTTGAATATAAGCATCCAACATCGGACGTCGGGGCGATCCGACAATCGGACAATTGGGATATGCAGACATCGGGCATTAGCATTTTTACCGCTTTCGTCACTTCTCTCTCTCTCTCTCTCGATTCTCATTAAAAATCCACTCTCTCTCGATTTGATTTGTGGAATTTATTGTGCCCGGTTCTTAAAAGAAAAGAAAAAATTGAAAAATAAACAAAGGTAAAATATTGGAAAACAAAGGTATTGAAAATTACAAACAGGCTCAAATAAACAAATGTAATCGGAATGTTTGCAAACTATTTTAAATACATTTGTCCACATTATTATTATTTTTATTTTGTTGATTGATATTTTATATAAATTTATTTTATCTATGATAATTTATATAATTTACGTTTTTTTTTCTTCCTTTTAAGATTTATTTTAATTTTTATTTTAAATTTTTATATACTTTGTTATTACTCTTATTATTATTTTATTGATAAGGGTTTTTTGTTTTTAATGGAATTACATTCATTTACTTTATTGACTGAATTAATTTCTTTATCATTTATATTATTTGGGTTTTATTATTCCGTTTAAAATTTGTTACTTTTATTTTAATTCTAATTCTTTAATTATGGACTTTTTTTAGTTAATTTTAGTCAGGCGTGTCAGAAATTAGTAAAAAAAATTATTTAACATTATAAACTATAATATATTATAATATAATAATTATCTTTTATTATTAATTATATTTAAATCAAATATATGAAACGAAATTGATAATTTAAATGAGTTTGTCAGAATATAAATAAGTATAAAATAACAAGCACATTTTAAGAATTGAAAAATTGTTTTGACTGATTGATCATATAAAACACTTTTGTAATATCCGGTAAATATATCTACATATCAAACAATGTATGTGCATGCTTGCTAGATATAAATATGAAAGTGTTTTCTCGAATACAAAAGCCGTTTATTTATAGTTCTTATTCATTATTTATGACAATTCTGCACGAAAATATTCTATTTATAACCAACTTGTATGTATGTATATCCTATATATATACCTATTATACACATATATAGAGCATAACGTGACTAATGATTGGCAATCATCACAAACAGGGCTAACAAGTAGTTGCCTTTTCTCTGTCACTTTTGGCAAAAATGGCAAAATGAACTCAGATCGTTTCCTAATAAATAATTAATACTAAGTAGGTTATTGTATAATAAATTTAAATTAATAAAACAATATCTAATATATATATTCATATACAGCACCCGATTTATATAAGCCTCTTCTTTGACTTTCTTCAGTTGAAATTTTAATTGTATTATTTATTTTTATTATAATGGTTAAAAAGGATATAATTGTTTTGTGCAAATCTATGTAACAGGCAGGAGGAAGCATCTCCGGCCACATAAATTATATATAAATTCTTGATCAGGGTCAACAGCCGAGTCGATATAGCCGTCCGCCTGTCCGTCAAAATGGAATATAGGTTCTTGTATACCCGGCCCAGATCAAGCTTGCTTTATTTGATCGATAACTGCCTCGAATATTGATACACTTTAATTTCCGATAGCAATAAGTTCTACAATTTTAAAGGAAGGATACAGAAACTGCTAATTAATAATTATATTTTTAATGAATACATAATATGTATGTGCATATTATTGATTAACTGCCTAATTTTTATCAAGATCGGATAAGAAACACTCAAGTTATAGTCGAAAATATATTCTCATATTGATCTCATTTCTATCAGGAGCCGCACGCATTTTTCACGTGATATTGCGTGGTTCACGTGTTTGACGGCAGAGGGCGCTTGCAAAACTGCTCGCGTTTTGATGCCAAACTGTTTAAAGGGGAATTTGTCAGAAAGAATAGAATATGTATTTAATAACTTATTTGATTTATATGAATTTTAAATTGAATTACTCATTTTTATTTTATTTGTAGGTTTTATTTTTAATTCTGGTTTTGATATCACTTTTGAGTTTATTTACTCTTTATTTATATTTATATGATATACTTATTAAATATACAAAACGAAATTATTAAAATAGACGTTTTTCTAGTTTTTGAAAATACTTTGCTATTTTGTAAAGAAATACATTTCTAAAACAAATACTTTCTTCAATGCAGAAAAAAACTGAAATGAAATCTGTACTTATTTATAACTTTTCAAGTGTATGGGGTGTGAGGTACTCAGAAACACACACACACACACAGGGGTGATAAAGGCAAGTACGCAGCTGAGATTTATGCGAGTGATTTAACCAGGAGAGTGGTCTCCCCAGCCCATTGACCGCGTATCTCTCTTCCCGCCTGGCAACCAACCACTTTGCAATATTTTTAATATGCGAATTGGGAATCGGCGAGAGTTAAGGATTATTATTAGAATAGTCCTTGAGCACAATTGTGCGCAACTTCATTAAAATGTTTGCCTAACTTAACTTTATCAAGGGCCCTTCTGTCGCAGTGGGTAAATTGAAATTCTGAGCAATAATTGAAAGCTTTTAATCCTGCTTGATTTCCTTGGCTCTTGTCTGAAATTAGATTCTATAAATATTTGACTGCTGAGCAATTTTGAATACATGACAGATGGCATTTGGAAATTAGCTTTACAAACTTAACAATCTTTAATAAAGTTTACAAAAACAATGTAAATATATTAAATAAATATATATAATAATAGCCTTAATAATACTTACCGGTTTCTGAGCAGAACATTGTAGACTCATATTTTAAAGCTAACTATTTAAACAAAAAATTTAAGTCCATCTGTTAATCAAATTAATTTTTTGTTGGCAATATTCGATTATTTAACATCATTCAAAGCAGTCTGCATATTAAATACTTATTATATTTTAAAATAATTAAAACCCTCTGTAAATGATATTGAATTGTTTATGCTGATAAATAAAAATCATTCTCCTTTTTGTGAAAATTATGTTTTCTAATATAATTTAATAGACTCTATAAATTAAAAAAGTTGTCATATAATTTAATACCTCTACAAATTAAATGAATTTCCTTTTTTATGCTGCAAATTATATTACTTTTAATAATTTAAAATCCTCCTTAAATTAAATTCATTTCTGGTTTTTACTTTTTGTGAAAATTATAGTATTTAAAATAATTTAAAACCCTCTTTAAATCAAATTCGTTTCTTTTTTTTTATACCCTGAACCCATTAAAAATGGGTAAAAAGGTATAATGGTTTTGTGCAAATCTATGTAACAGGCAGAAGGAAGCATCTCCGACCCCACAAAGTATATATATTCTTGATCAGGATCAATAGTCGAGTCGATGTTAATATATTTTTGTGTGTATTCTGCGGAGCCTCGCTACCCCGTTACGATTCAGTGTTTCAGGTGTTTGTCAGCAGAGGGCGCTTGCAGATCTGCTCGCATTTTAGTGCAAATTTTTTTAAAGAGGAATTTGCCAATAATAATTGAATATATTTAATAACTGGGTTCAGGGTATATCGTAGTCGAGTTCACTCGACTACAGCACTCTTACTTGTTTTGTATTGTTTTTGGTGAATTTTAAGTAATTAAATTTAGTTGAATACCCTCTGTAAATAAAATTCTTTTTTTAATTGTTTTTTGTGAAAATTATATTATTTAATCACGCCAATTACAGTTGTAATGATTGGCGGAATCCTTGGGCGGAAATATACAATATGCATTTAACTACAACCTCTCCATGTGCCTAGATCTCTGTTTTCTCTCTGATTTTTCTAAAGTTTTCAATTGTTTTTTAAGAGATATGTAAATTCGATTTTATTTTTTTTTTATTTCTCTTTAATCCTAAAAACCATGATATGAAAAATGGAACCAGTTGAGTCCGATTTATACCCAGGGCGAGTAGAAGCAGGAGGCGAAAAACTGTTGCTTGCCGGTGCCGTGTGTGGCATTGACGCCACCGCCAGATGGCGCCACACTGTTGGCCGCCGCTGCTGCAGCATAATTGTAGCTCATGTGGGCATAGGATGGCATTGCTGTGCTGGCAATCGACTCACTGCCAAAGCCCATTTGTTGATGATGATGGCTGGGACTACAGCTGGATTGCCGTGGCAGATCCATTGTGTTGCTGCTGCTGCTGTTGTGCTGGTGGCATGAGGCAGGATTCGCTGCTGCTGCTGCTGCTGCTGCTGCTGCTGCTGGTGGCAATGGCAAGCCATAGGCAGACAATGCCTCGTAGCCACTTGTGGCACTATGATTGTTACTGTTGCTGTTGCTGTTGCTACCACTTGTTGTAGTCACATTTCCGGCTGTTGCCAGGCTGGGACTACTGCTGCTCGCTACACTCTCGGCTGCCACACTGGCCACGCCCACCAGCTGATGGGGCGCTATGATGGGCGGCGGGCGTAACGGTGGCATGTGGCACGGGTACATTGTGGGCGGACTGAGATCGCGCTGCTGCTGCGCTGCAATTGGCGAGCCACCAACGGTGGCATGACTGAAGCTGGGCATCGTTGAGACGGAGCTGAAAGTACGGAAAGTACCAATCAATCGATCAATTAATATGTATAATACATATATATTAATTAATAATATAAAATACTTATTGATAATAAAAAAAATTATATTAAAAATAATTGTTTTTTATTATTTTTTTTATGTAGCATTTATATATTAAAACATTAATAATAACCTATAAAACATTGATTTGTTAAAAATAAATTAGATTCAAATCAAAAAATATAATTGAATAATTAAATTTAAATTGAAAAAGTCAATCAATTAATTTTGTATTTTATTTATCTATTTAATGCCGACGGTTGCAAATAAATTCAATGAAATGAAATATTAAATGTAATATTTAATATTTAAATTGAAATTCAAGCAAATATAAATCAGTCAGTCAATCAATCAAACTCACCCGTAACCCTCACCAATCGAGATGGCATTGTGATGCATATTTGAATACATGGCGCTGAAGCCACTGTTGAAATTGAGCCGCGGCGAAATCGATGGCACCAGCGTATGATGCCCCATGTGATGATGATGATGCTGATGCTGCGAATGTTGCGGATGCTGCGGCGGTACCTGATGCGAATGCGGATGCCTCTGCTGAAGATGATGCTCCGCACCTATGCCCAGACCCGGCGAGCACGCGTTGCCCACCTCATCACTCAATCGGGCGGCACTAATGGATCGTATCTGTGCCTCCCCAGCTTCGCTTGCTCCACTTCCCGGCCCGATGGGATTGGGCGAAGCCAATCCATTCAGACCACCTATATGGAACAAATATTAAGTCAATATAATAACAACTAGAGGTACTTTGCAAAAAAAAAAAATAGCCCTGAGTTATACAAAATGGAAATATCTAATTAATTTTCTTTTCTTCATTTTAATGAGAATTTTTTTCTTAATTATTACTAAAAACAAGAAAAGTTTTTATTTTGATTTCATATTTTAGGGCTATTTTTTTTTTGGAGTGTACTTACTGCCACTTGAGCCGACCAGGAGCGTGGAGCAGCCCCCGCCCAGACTATTGGGACTCTCCGTCATCGAGGCGGTGGCAGAGGTGGAGGATGAGGTGCCATTTGTGCCCGTGGAGTTTGGGGTTCGCCGCTGATTGCGTAACTTCTCCTCACGTCGCCATTTGGCACGTCGATTGGAAAACCAGACTTGTATCCTCGCCTCCGGCAATCCTATTTTTCCGGCCAATCTTTCGCGTGCAAACACATCCGGATAATGGGTTCGCTCAAACTCTGTAAAGATTGCAGATTGCAGATTGCAGATTGCAGATTGCAGATTATATATAATATAGAAATATGTATATATATATATATATATATATATATATATATAAAATATTTAAAGAAGAGAGCTTAGTAATATAGTAATAGAGCAAAGTAAGAAATTACTATTAATTATGTTATTAATTATAAGATATATAATTATTTTAGAATTCTCTCTCTCTCTCTGCTTGAACTATTCAAAATGATTTATTTATTTTATTTATATATTTAGTTACCTTTTTCTAGACTGTCAATCTGCTCATTTGTGAATGATGTTCGATTCCTTTGCAGTTTTCGCTTCAGTATTAATCGGGCCTGATCGTCTTCGCTGGTGCCAATATTGGAGGCGCCTCCATTTGAGTTGTCTCCCTCGCCAGAACCCGTTTCGTCTGACTGATGACCATCCAGCTCTGTGAGTACAAATTAAATGCGCATCAATTATGTAGTTTAAGTTTGTGCAGAAAGATTGAGTTTAATATGTGTTTAGTACATTTATTGATAGATTTAATATTAGATGAAATTTATTAGATTTTTTAAATAATTCATATTATAAATAAATTAACTAAAATTGTTAATTTATTAATCTTAAATCTTAGCTGTTCTTATATTTGTTTGTTTATATTTAACTATTAAAGTGTCATCTGTCAACACAAATAATAAAATTACTTGAATTTAAATCGAAAAATGTTTCAAATATTTTAAATTTAAATTTAAATATTAAATTTTTGTTTTAAATTACATTATTATCGTTTTTGTATTTTGTCTACATTAAATAACTAAATAAAATGAAATATTTAAGAGATTAACAACATTAACTTTATCATTAACTTATTATATTTTTGTTTATTTTGTTTTTATTTAGACAGCTACAAGTGTCTGTCTTAAATCTAATAATAATTTTTATTTAGAACTAGAAGTCGAGCACTCTCTACAGCTACTCCTGCTGAAGCGGCGTAATCGCCAGGAAATCAGATCAGATCAAGCAGCCGTCCAATATAAACCACATCAGGCTGCCCACATCAAAGGCGCCGCAATTCGCAACATTTTGGATCTCAGCTTGTCACTTTTCTATGTATGTGTGTTTGTGTGTAACTGGCAGTGAATGTTACTGAATGTGACAGAGCAAATAGATGCTGATAGCTGTGAGACATGCCGCAGGTCCGGACTCGGGTCCAGTTCGAAGCACACGTCACTTGCCTAGCTGACTGCAATGTGCTGACAGCCAACTGCCAACAACAACAACAACAACAACAGCCGCACTCATAAGCAAAGCCAAAATGGAGGTGGGGCAAACCAACAAAACACACCACGAATCCAGCCCTGTTTAGCGCTCGTTTCGTGTTGAGCAGACCATTGCGATAGTGTGAGAGAGTGTAAGAGTGGGAGACAGATGGAGTTGGGGATGGCGAGAGTGTGGGGAGTTGTGCAGAGTGACACTTTTACACACACACACACATAGACAAACGCACAGTGACGTGCACACATCCACACCGTTAAATACATTAGAGAGACAAAAACGAAGATAAGGCGAACGAAAAATTGTTGTAGCATGAGGTTTTCCAGATAGGATATTTTATAAATATGTATTTTTTGGCTAAATATTTATGCACCCCATCATCATCGGAACAAGCACCCCACTCTAACCACAGCTAACACCCTCTCCACTCCCCTCCCCCCATGGTTTTGGCGTTTAATGAAGTGTCATCGCCTGTAAAATGAGTCTGCAAATCGCATTAAAAGCAACTACTCGGTTAAGGGTAAGCTTGTCAACAACGACAAGCAGAACCCCCACTCCCCCTTCGCGGCAAGCATTGCCCTTTACCGTTACCGTTACCGTTACCTCTACCGTTGCCCCAGGCCTGGGATTATACGGGGCTACAGTTACATTTACTACTGCTGCTGATGCTGCTGCTGCTGCTCTCCCTCTTCTTTTGCTTCTTCGTTTTCTGCTGTGCTGCTGTTGTTGCTGTTGTTGCTGCTTCTTGCTCTTCTCACGCACTGATTTTGTTTGTTTCAAAACTTTGCCTAAACTAATTAGACCTATGCGTTCTACCTCGCTCGCTCGCTCTTTCGCTCTTTATCTGACTCCTGCTCTCTTAACTATTTGGGTAATCTAATTAGATCCGTGCTGTTAAGGCTTGCCTAGCTCTTCTTTACTTTCCCTCTCGCTCGCTCTTTAGATCTGTGTTAACCTCTATCGTTTAACAGTTCCTCTGATTGGTTTTTGTTTACTGGTCTAATCGAATCCTGAAATATTACATTATTTATTTATTATATTTATATTAATATTTGAATATGAATATACATTTTCATATCGTCATTTATATTTTAATTATTTATATTCTTTACTTTATTTATTTCTCATTTTAAGTTTAAATTTAATTATTCACTTTTAATTGTATATCATTTAAGTTGATACTTTCCATTTAATTACCAATTTGAATTTTTAATTTTTTTTAACATATTTGACAAATACTGTACTTTTCTCAATCCACATTAAATAAATAAATAATAATATATATATCATATACCTATACTTGTTATCAATCATTGTTTAATTATTTTTATTTCAAAATTTTAATTTACTTATTAAATGTTATGTACTAAATGCCATACACAATTTTTAATAAACAAATATTTTATATTATATTTCTGGTTATAGATTAAATACTATCAATTTCATATGAATACTTAAATGAAAATTAAAATTGAGAAACATTGAAAATAAAGCACAAATAACTATGGGACAATATTAATGGCAAATTTTGATAAATAAGTAAATAAAGATTGTGTGAACCCACAAAAAAACCCAATCAATCCAAAAATATTTGAGTAACTAAATATGACTGGTTTTTTTTTTAAGGTTAACTACGGGTTTATGTCTTTGTATGTGTGTGTATGTGTGTGTGTATGTGTGTGTGTGTGTGTGTGTGTGTGTGTGTGTGTGTATGTGCTTTATCTACATATAACTTCCGCATTTATTATAATTTTGGGTGGCACTAAAAATAGTCAGACTCTGCGTCATGAATCAATTGTGTCCACAATACGCACGATTGACTCAAAGTAATGGTCTCTATATATATATTTACATACTGTACACTGCACTCGGTGTATTTTCTGTACTCGGATATAGATTGGTACCTTTCTCAGCATTTGATTTAACTCGACAATTGTCGATGATGGCAAACTTGCCGTGCGTGCGTAAATATTTTGGGCACGTGACCAGGACTCCCAGGATTCACAGGACTCCTTGATTGTCCTTGCCAGCGAGTATCCCTGCTCCTGCATTTGTATCTGTATCTGTATCTGTTTCTGTTTCTGTTGTCTCTGTTCGTCTCTCACCCCGGGCTAACCAAAAAAAATGCGTGCTAAATAATGATACATATATAAAGATATACCCTTGAAATATACACGCTTCTAAGGCAAATAAATGAATTAAAATACGCCATTTAATAGTTATGTTTCTTCAATTAAAAATTTTTCCATTGAATTAAAATTTTAAAAAGCATAAATATTGTTTTAAAATATATAAATAAAAATCAATATTACTTTTAAAATAATATTTAGTAATTAACGCTTATTAGACTCAAATTAAAGTTTATTTTGTTAATTTAAATTTGAAGCCATTTATATTACTTTTAAAAATAATCATTATTATTTATGATGTTTCACATTTAAATTAAAATATATATACTAAATAAAATAATTGTAACAATAAATTGTAATTTTAATTTACAAAGCGTTAATATTAAACATACTTTTAATTAAATTTATTTAATTATATTTATATATTTAATATTTAGGCTTTTTCAATTAAAATTGGAAAATATACAAAATAATGGATTGTTTTGTATAGTTTAAATGATGAATCTTTTCAGCTATTAAACTAAACTAACATATTCTTATTAAATTATGCAGTAGGTTAAATTGTTAAGCTGTACAAAAACAAATACATTAATATAATTTATATTTTCTATTTCACTATTCCGCAAACTGACATGTTTTTTTTGTTAAATTGGTAAATTTCTTATTCGGATTAATTGCTAAAATGTTTACTAAATTTATTTGTGCACTACTTCAGAAAGTACGATATGTATATCAAGTAGAGATCTCTAATTGTAGTAGGGTGCTCTTATCTTATAAAATAAACATATTAGGGCCTTCTCAACTGGTAGTGCAGATATGTAATAAAAGTAGAGCACACTCTAATAGGAGAAGAACACTCTCGACTGTTAATACAGATGTATAATAATTGTGGAGCACTCTTGTAGAGGACTCCCTGGTAGTGAAGATCTCGTTCTATCTCTCTTTTAGTTAAGCAGATAGTTTAAGTATTATTTTATTGTACAACTCGCTTTAAGACTTACCCTTCTTGAGCATCACATCGTCTGGGGCAATGGTACAGTTGCCCAGATTCACGCTCGGTCCACCGATATTGATGAGATCTGTGGGCGGCGTCAACGGATGAGCTGGCGCCGGAGCTGAAGCAGCGCCAGGAGTGGCATATCCACCCGGCGAGGCAGAGATGTCGTTGCTGCTACCATTTAAAGGTGTTGCATACCAAGATCCCGTCGAATAATGACGAGGTGGCCAACTTTGTTGTTGCTGCAACTGATGCTGCTGCTGCTGCTGCTGCTGCTGCTGCTGTTGTTGTTGTTGTTGTTGCTGTTGCTGCTGTTGCTGGTGCTGCTGGTGCTGCTGCTGCTGCTGGTGCTGGTGATGGCAGTGAGAGGCGTGGAGGGGATGTGGACTAAAGTGGCTGCTCGTCATCGTTTGCGGGGCAGTTGCCACATCCAGTGCGGCAACGTGTTGCGTATTCAGCAGACGCAACTTTTCATAGATTGACTCCTGCTCACTGCCCTCGCCAGAGTTGCTCGCTCCGCCACTTTCTGAGGAGTTCAGCGGCGTTGCCGTCTGTATTAGATCATTGCCAGCGTTACCGGGCACCGTTCCGTTGCTGCTCCCAATATTAGTCCCATTAGCAGTACCTGTGACGGTACCGGCTGCCGTTCCACTCCCAATCGCCTTTGAATTTGCGCCGGGATTCGAGTTGGAACTGCTCGCGGAGCCGACGCTGCTCTGCTGCTCCTTCTGGGCGGCCAAATTTCGCAGCACCCGATTTATTGACGATACCTTTAAGATACCAGATAATTACAGATGAATATTGAATACTACATAATTATTAGCAAATAATTACAATAATTATTAGAAAAACATTCACTTCAAATACGAAGAATAAGTGAAAAATAAATTAAAAAACAAAACACTGCACAAAACACTGCATAAATTCTATTAAATATGAATAATAATTCAATTATTAAAATATATTCTCTAAAGAAGTATTTCTTTACGTTATTTCTGGACACACAGAACCATTTTAAAATTGAGAAATACTTTTATTTATTTATCTGATGTATTTATTATATATTTACTTTTATGTTTGAAATTAAATGAATGCGAAATTTAACTACAATCTCAGAGATTATAACAGTGAGATCCTCGTATACCCAGCGCAGATTAAGTTTGCTTTATTCGATCGATAACTGCCTCCGCTTATCAAATATCGATACAATTCGATTTCCGAAATTAAACCATTTTAAAGGCAACGTCTTTTAATTAATACATAATATGCATATGCATATAGTTGATGAACTGCCCAAGTTGAATCAAGATCAGATACGAAACACTCAGGTTATAGTCGAAAATATGTGCTCATGTCGATCTGATTTTTATATATGTATGTTTGTGTGAATATTCCTCAGAACCGTTTTAGATACGATTGCCTGTAAATTTGTATGTGGGTGTGTGTATGTATGTATGTATATGCAATATGTACGTATGTATATATGCATGTGTTTGTAACCAGCTACTTAGGATCAGTTCGTGCTTGTGAATAAGTAGTATTTTTATTTGATTTGAACTATATTCAAAATAAATAAATAAAATAAATGCGAAATTTAACTAAGATTATTACGATTAGAATTAAGCCCGCTGCTCAATGCAGAGTATTTTTTGGTGAGCACTCCCGACTGGCACAGTCTAACTTTTTTGCTCTTTCATTTTTTTCTCCTTTTTTTTTTTTGTTACTTCTATTATTATTTTAAGGCAGTGCCTGCGCATGACAGCGCTTTTGAAATTAATTCAAAAGGCAAAAGCAAAGGCAAAGCCAAAGCCAAAGCCAAAAGCAAAAGCGAAAGAACCAAAAGAAATAAGGCAAAGGGAAAAAGGAAAGAAAGAAATAAAGAACAAGCGGGCAGGCGGGCAGGCAGGCAGGCAGGCAGGCAGGCATATAAATGAGCGAGTGAGAACAACAGGAAAAAGTGCAGTTGAGTGGAAAAATTAGGCAAAAATGTCCTTTCGAGGGAATCAACAACACAAAAAATTGAAATGTAAAAAAAGAACTTATTTTTAAAAACAAAATGAGCGCTATCCCCGAAAGCGCATACATAAATATATATATATATATATATATATATACATATATACATATATATTCATATATGCATATATTCATTTTATCAATTTTAAAATTGTTCACCATTTATTTCAGCACATTTCTCTTAAGCATTCGAAAAGCAATTTTCAAATGTTTAAGCAATATATTAAAAATGTAATTAAATGAAATAGTAGTTTTAATTATGATTTAAATATTTCTGCATATATAGAAGCTGTTAATACTCAAGGTAGGTGAACATTGAAGGACGGCAAGCCTATATAATTATTAACAAGCCAATGAATTAAACTCTTTAATCTTATTCAAAAATCGACTATATAATAAATAAAATGATGTGTGTCCTTTCTTATAAGATGTATTCAAATTATATATAATATGAATCTATATACTAAATAAATTGCCATTGGCAAACTATAAAAAATGAGACAAAATCAATCAAGAAATAATATATAATTAAACTAAAGAAAATATTTATAAAATATATTCAAATAAAGAAAGTAGATGAACGAAAGCAGTGTCGAAACTGTGTTCAAGTTAATAAATAATCAAATTCCAGACAGAAAGTTTTAACTAGCAGAACAAGCAAATATATCTCTTTCTCACACATGCGATCGCATGATAGAAATGAGATCAATATGAGAATATATTTTCGACTATAACTTGAGTGTTTCTTATCCGATATTATGCACTTGCATATTATGAATTAATTAGAAGTCTTCATTAAAATTTTGGGCATTTATTGTTTTATGATATTCGAAAAACGGAGGCAGGTTGCGATAAAATAACGCAAATTTGATCTGCGCCAAGTATACGAGAACCAAATATGAATATACTTTGTGGGATCGGAGATGCTTCCTTCTGCCTGTTACATACATTTGCACAAACACAATCCCCATTTTTAATGGGTTCAGGGTATAACAAGTAGATCGACCTGTCTAAAAGTATTTATTAAGCATTCTATTAAAAATCAATGAAAACCTTAAATTCCAGGATTAAAATTCCAGAGAACCTCTATATACGTATTATAATAATAATAATTAAATTGCAGGTAATCAGTTTAAAAGAATTATCAAATCAATACTTGAATATGAACTTGATATTAAAGATAAGCTTTTAAACTCAAACTAATTTATTTGATTTGAGATCTGTATTTCTTTATTTAGTTTAGTTGCTGCCCATACTTTAATTATTATTTTTTTGTTTTTGTAGTTGAATAGGAAGCTAAACCATAACTGGCAAACAGAGCAACGCTCTTATCCCTCACTGATTTTGTTGCCACCCCGTCGACCTCTCCTGTTCCCTTCCCATCCCTTCCCTCTCCTGTTCCACTCCTGGACGTTGTCGTTGTCCAATCGGTCGTTGCTATTTCTGTTTATGTTTCCTAGGCATGAAAGAAAAAATCACAAAAATAAATTTGTGATATCCCCTCGCGCGTGAATTTCAACGCTTAACGCTTTGTGGTGAGCAGCAGCAGCAGCAGCAGCAAGAGCAGGAGCAGGAGCAGGAGCAGGAGCAGGAGCAGGAGTCCTGTATTTATTTAATATACGCACATTTTCCTACACATTTTTGCAGCAGTGATTTCCCTTTTTGTCGTTTAATGTGCATAAAAGATTTTCCATTCCATTTGAATGAGCACATTTTCCGCACAACTGTCAATGAGGAAAATGTGGAAAATGAGGAAAACTGAGCACAACTCAACGCCGATGTCACAATTCATTTTCCTGCTTTTCTCTCTTCTTTTTTTTGGCATACTTAATAAACGATAAAAAAAAATGCTAATGCTAACTAGAAGGACGAAAAAAATGGCGTCAAGCACACAAGGATAAAAAAATACACAAAAGAAATTCAAATAGCGTACAAAATGCAATATAATAATCTGATGCTTCAATTATTGAGAAAGGGACTCGAAATCCTGGCACACATTTCGCCCACACCTATCTCTCCTCTCTCTCTCTCTTTCTTTCATTTTCTTGTGTCCTTCTCTAACCGCAAAGATAAAAGTGGCAAAATAATAGCCAGGGGCTCTCTTTACGAATAATCTATAATATATATTTATATTTATATTTAAAAGTATTTATAAACAACAAGAAAATCAAACTTATCACAAAAACACTTTCAAATCCTTTCTTACTAAAAAATCTTTAAAATCTTTTTATTATTACACCAGCTATTTATATATAGTTATTGAAAATCAAACTTATCGCCAATTTTTTTCCGGCTATTTACGCAATTTAATTATTTTTTTTTATTTATTTATTTATTAAAATAAAATGAAATATTTATGCGTTTTACATTTAAACAAAATGAATAACATTTGTGGGGGTTATTTATGAATTGCAAAATACAAAAATCAAATTGCAAATTAATATTTATGCCTTATACAAAATATAAAATTAACAGAAGAATTTTTTAAAATTTCTCGAAGACTGTATTACTTTTGTTGAAATTATGGAAAATGAATAAAATGTTTTTCAATTAATTTTATTCGTTTAAAATGTGGATGCTAATGAAATTTTCCATTAATTTAACTAAAAACATTTATAAACACAACAAACTGAAAGCCAATTGAAATATAAATAAATAATAGAATATACCCTATATATCTAAATAATATTCTGTTTGTAAGGAAAACAAATAGGAAGCTAATTAAATAATTCACTGTTTTTTTTTTACTCTATTGAAATATAAAATAAATAATGGAATATATATATCTACAGATATATTTAGAATAGATTTTATAGTTTCCACTTACACTTAAAAAAAAAAAGAATATAGAATAATAGTAAATAGCAAATAGTAATAGTAAACTAAATAATAGCAATAAGCATATAGAATATACCGTCTATATAATATATATATATATATATATATATGTTTTCTGCAGATATGTTTACAATAAATTTTATAGTTTCTACTCACACTCGGTATGTTGTCATTTGTGCACACATTTTCCTGCAACAATCTATCGCGGATCTCCCAGGCGAAGATGCTGGGACATTCCCGTTTATATTGCGAGATTTTACTGACGACTTCAGCAGTTGCCACTCGAGGCTTCGATCCTCCAATCGCACGAGGTCGAATGCTTCCCGTTTCGTAATATCTAAAAAAAAAAATAAATACAAATTTTTGGAATTATTGTATTCAATTTGTTAATGGCAAATGAAATTGAAAAAAAAGTTGGAGAGCGTATTTTACACGCTGTAGAAAATTGAAATAATCATATGGAATTAAAAATAGTATTTAAATAAGTATTATGCATAAATTAAAATGCATTAAATTAAAATAATAAATAAAATGGGTAATTAATAAATTCAAATTGAGATAATAATTAATAGGTTAATTAATTGAAGAAAATAAAATAAAAGATAAATTTGAATTGCGATCATATTAAAAATGAAGATTAAAAAGAAAGAATTAAATATAAATTTTAAACGAGGTGATTATCTAAATTAAATTGCGATTATTTATTGAAAATTATTATTTAAAATTATTAAAAGAGGCAGCAAATTGAAAAACTTTCCACTCATTTAATGGCTTTTTTGAGAATTTAAATATAACGAGTTTATCGATAACTGCCATCGTTTATCGAATATCGATTAATTAAATTTCCGATAGCAATAAATGCCACAATTTTAAAGGCAGAATCTTCTAATTAATACATAACATGCATATGCATAGATCAAGATCGGATAAGAAACAGTTATAGTAGAAAATATATTGCCATATTCATCTCATTTCTATCAAGCAGCCGCAAGCATTTTCTATATGCATATTAATATGCGAGTGCATGTGTGAGAAAGAGATGGCATGATAATCGATGCGAGAATCAATATGTTTTTGTGTGTCGGCAGAGGGCGCTGCCGACACTGCTCGCATTTTAGTTCAAATCTTTTTAAAGGATTTTTTAGAATATATTTAATAACTGGGTTCTGGGTAAATTGCATATTAAATTATTAATAATAATATTATATGTGTGATATGCTTATATTAGAAATTTATTATGCTCAAAGTATACGTTTTTTCTAAAGCACTCATTAAAATTACTATTTATTTTCGAGGTTTAAAGTTTAATCAAAATTACTATTCATTTCAAGAATCAAGACTGATGGCAAAGAAAACTGGTTACTCTGTGGTTTTTGTTAATATTATAATGAAATGTAATTAATATGCTTGATTTACTCACCTGCCTAAGATTTTGCTAACACATCCATTGGAAACTTGAAGAATCCGTGAAATATCACAGGGTCGAGCGCCAGAATGAGCCAACTCCACAATTTTCTGTCGTGTTGAGTCCGGCAGGGGTCTGCCCCCAACGAAAACGCCTCCCAATTGGTTTACCCCACTGTGACCTGCAATTGGATCGGTTTACGTCATTATATATAATTATTTATTTGTCTTGGTATTTAAAAAATGTTTTTGATTTCTCGCAAAAGTAAAAAATATTTTTTATATATTTATTTATTATCAGCAAAAAATACTCTTTTTCTATTCATATATATATATTTTCAAAATTATTTTTTAACTTTTATATTTATTGTGCCGACTGATTTTAGTTGACATTAAATATATAAATAAATTTATCATTAATTTTTAGCTCTAGTTTAGTTGGATATTTCGTTTCCCCAAAATTATATATTAATTACCAAAATTGTATATTAAAAATCAATTGAGTTCTTTTCTTCTTTAATTCTTTAATTTCTTTTC
Organism: Drosophila setosimentum; assembly: GCA_035043505.1. Taxonomy (NCBI): domain Eukaryota; kingdom Metazoa; phylum Arthropoda; class Insecta; order Diptera; family Drosophilidae; genus Drosophila; species Drosophila setosimentum. The sequence continues at coordinate 9,111,771 of JAWNMY010000001.1, forward strand.
TTTTTAAATTTGTAGCTTTTCAAGCTCATTATACTCAACTAAATATTTCAACTCCTTTATTAAAATATTTCTATATATTTCTTATTTCTTTAAGCTTTTCACATTTTTTTTGATTTATTTAAAAATTGTGCTGTGCTCTTTTGTAGCCTTTTATTTTGCTTCTGTTGCTGCTACAAACTTAAGCAGAAACCCGAATTTAATGCTATACAGCAATAGCAATTACAATAGAAAAATCAATATTTGCATAGCAAATAATTGAACACAAATTGAAATCAATTTTGGGCGATTTGGGATTTGCCAATTTGCTGCGTTTCAAATGATGCATAAAATGTATTTTGGCACGCTCTAAAAACGTCAACATTAATACGTATATTAATATGTGAATCTCTATTCAACTATTGAAAACGAGCCATTTTGAAGAACTCTCAACAATAAAAAGTAAATCAAATCAAATGGTCAAGGGCTCTGTGACAAAAATGAGATGGAAAAATGTTGCCTTTTCGTCTAGTCGAGCATGGATTTCAGCCAAATTTCCTAGTATTGATTTGTGAGAAAATCCCCAAATAAAATCAGAAAAAAACAAGAAATCTGCGTATCAATTTAATTCCAACTGATAGCCAGCGAAGCGGCAAACTCAACTGCCACTTTACCTTACCTTTCTTTAACCCATTACCTCAATATCACAATGCCTCAAGACGAGGGTCGAGGCTAATCCCAACAACAACAACATAACAAACTGACCCTAACTGAACTCAACTCAACTGAGTGCTGAGTGCTGAGCAGTCGAGCAAATTAAAGTGACATCCAATTGGAATAGATAACATTGATAAATATCTAAATATGTAACCCTTATCTGTATCTCTTAGCTCTGTATCTCTTATCTATAAACTCTCATTACAATAAAATGAATGCCGCTTTTATTCTTCAGACTGTGTGTCATTATTTTTTTATTCATCTCACTTGCTTTTATTTTGAATTATTTATTATTTATTTTTTCGAAATTAACTGAGATTATTATTATTTGATGTCATTTGCATTTCCTTATATTTATATTTATATTTAAATTTAAAAATTTTTATTTCAATTAGTGTGTATCATTTTTGTTATTAATTTTTTATAAATTAACTGGGATTATTATTATTTGATGTCATCTGCATTTCTTATTTATTTATATTAAAATTAAAAATCATTTTTATGATTTAACCCATTTAATCTGGAAATTAGAGTCCTCTATTATTAATATCAATTTATTTAATTGTATCAAATTTATTTAAATTTATTTATTTAATTAAATTCAATGCATGTCTAATTTAAAAAAAAAAAACTTCTAATCGTTTATATTTAAGGTCTCTATATTGTTAATATATAATATGGGATAAGTGCCTTATCGCAAATATTTATAACTATTTAATGTGGACTAAAAACAATTTGTAAAAAAGGAAGTCAAAACAAGTAAGAGTGCTGTAGTCGAGTAAACTCGACTACGATATACCCTTAACCCAGTTATTAAATATATTCTATTATTATTGGCAAACTCCCCTTTCAAAAGATTTACACTAACACGCGAAACACGCAATCGTTGGTAGCGGGGCTCATGCCATCTCTTTCTAACATATGCGCTCGCCTATTTATGCATACAGAAAATGCTGGCGGCTGCTGATAGAAATGAGATCATTATGAGAATACATTTTCGACTATAAATTGGATGTTTCTTATCCGATCTTATGTATTAATTAGAAGATTCTGCCTTTAAAATTGTGGCATTTATTGCTATCGGAAATTTAATTTATCGATAATTGACAAACGAAGGCAGTTATCGAAAAAATAACGCAAACTTGTACTGCGCCTGGTATACGAGAACCTATATTCCAAATTTTTTTTTCTAGCTCTTACAGTTCCTGAGATCTGCGTGTTCATACAGACGGACGGACGGACGGACGGACGGACAGACGGACATAGCTATATCGACTCGACTATTGATCCTGATCAAGAATATATATACTTTGTGGGGTCGGAGATGCTTCCTTCTGCTTGTTACATACATTTGCACAAAACCAGTATAAAAAAGAAAAGAAATTAATTAAATTTGAATTCAATATAAAAGTAAACGTAATGTTTTTAAAAAAGGAATATACATAAAATAAGAAAAGATCGCGTGGAAAGATCGCGTTGAAAAATCAGATGGAATTAAACACAATATTTGAATAGGTATTATTCATAAATTAAAAGACAAATATATTCAAATTAGGATTATAAATTGAAAAGTTACATAATTGAATGAATTAAATTACAGATAAATATAAATAGCGATTATATTTTGAGAAAGAAATTAAAATAGACGTATTAATAATAATTATCTAATTAAGTTATATTATATTTATTTAAATGTAAAACATTTGAAGGAATTGAAGATAGTACTTGAAAGGGGGTAATTAATTCCATAAGATTCAGATTATATATTTAAGAATAAATTAAAGAATTCAAATTGAGAAGGAATTAATACTAATAAATTTTAAAGATGTCACTTAACTAATTAAATTTAAACTATGTACATTTAAATGAATTAAAGATCATATTTAAAAGGGGGAATTAATTACTTATAATTCAGATTATATGTTTATAAGTGAAATGATCAGAAGGATTAAAAATAATATTAAAAATATAGATTAGAATTATGCGTGGCATTCATTTTTTATGGCTAACTATAAACATATGTATACAATTTATATATATGTATATGTAAATTGGACAAATGAATTATGCGATGATTTACCAAAAGTAACAAGCCAGACAAAGGCCAGAAAAAAACATCTTGCAAATGGGATTAACAATGTAATTACAACACAAATCAGTTGGCAAACAATTGTGCTCTGGGTCCAGAGGGTCCTGGACAAGGATCAGAATAGCAAACTGGAATGCTTCGCGTGAAGAGAGCATGACGAGGGCAGTAAACTACCGCTAAAGAGCCTCTATTGTGTGTGCTAAACAGAGCCAGAGATAGTTAACGAGAGAGAGAGAGAGAGAGAAAGAGGGGCCGGGGGTAGGTAGGGGCAGCGGTACGGTTACTGTCCAGGACAGTACAGGACACTAGAGAGAGAGAGAGAGAGAGAGAGAAAGAGAATAAACAAAATTCTGACTGCTTTTGTTTGTTTTTATTCGACTTTCGGCTTTCAACAGTCGTTAATTGTTTTCATTTGTAACGACATGACACGATACGCTCCTCTGTCCGTCTGTCCGTCTGCTTGTACGTCTCCTCAAGATCATTATTATAGGTGGAAAATGATTGTATTGATCCGCACACACACACAAAGCAAAACAATGCCAGGAACATGACTGAGAGTACTTAACAGCACAGCGGGCACCGAGAAGTGGAAGTGGAGGGTACCCCAAGTACCGTACTAACTTGCCGTCAAGCGCATACACTCAACGAAAAAAAATGTTTAGAATATTGCCCTGACAACTAGAAAGTTTTACTTGCTTTTACAAATAACAATAATCATTTCTAAAGTTATACATATATTTTGTTAAAATTTAAATAAATATAAATATATTTTTTTATATTTTCAACATTAAGAAAAATTCTATTATGTTGTGTTTTGTTTTCATTTATTAGAAATATTTTCCATTATTAACAGACATATTTTTAAATATATGTAGAAAAATAACAATTTTTTAATTATTAGAAATATTTTCTATCCTTAAGAAACTCGTTTCTGATATGGTAATTTTTTTTATTTAAAGAAATATTTTCTATGATTTACAAAAGCATTTTTAAATGCAGAAAAAGGATTTTTCTATTTATAATGAATATTTTATATTATTAAGAAATTCACTTCGAATATGGTGTTCTTTTTGAATGTAGATATACGGATTTGCAATTATTAGAAATTATTAATTAATTATTAAAAATTAGAAATTTAATTTCTATAATATAGAAAAAATCCTTGCTGATAGTAAGGTTATAATTGTGAAATTAGCTCTCTATATAAATTATATTTAATAATATTATATATAACCAAAAACAATTAATATAATATTTTCACAAAGATAACAATAGCCCGAAAATTATACATATTTTTATTAATTTTAGAAAAGTGAAATCTAAAATTAAAAAACAAAATTGCTGATAATAAATAATAAACACAAATTATTGATGTGTTTTCTAATTAATAAAAAATATAAGAAACTCTTCGCCCACTTGCCAAAATACATGATTTATTTATGTACTTATTATTATTTATACATATTATTTATATATATATATATATATATATATATGCCGAAATTCAGTGATGTATTTTTGCAAGTGTACGACGCATGTCAATGCGCGGACAGTCAGTAGCAGTGAGCTGTGTGTTATAATGTGTATGTGTTCTTTGCCGCTACCCTCGACCCGCTACCCGCTACCCTCAACATCTTTACTTGGACTTGGCATTGTTGGCAGTGATCAGCTTGGATATGGTTTTTGTTTAAGTTGGGAATCGTGCTCTGGTCTTTGGTTGGGTTCATTGTGGTGCCCATAATTGGCAACATCTGGCATCTGGAGAATCACACAAACTAAACAATTCCATCAAACAATTAGTGCACACATCAATGGGGACTAACTTTTTGCAATTTTCACACCAAAATGTCCCAAATCAAAAAAAAAAAACAACAACTCAATTCATTTAGCGCAAATCGATGCGGAACGGCAAAAGGTACCTGAATTAAGTAGTCTGAAGTGTCTTACGCAAATTAAACAAAGTTCTATTTCTCTGTTTTCAAACATAATTTGTTTAAATTGTGACCTTTCCGATTAAACTGGTTTCAGGGAATACCTAAATATTTCAATTTCAAATAAGCAAATAAGCAAATGCTAGAACCAAAAAATAATATTATATATACATTTAAGGTAAGCATATTGTGCAAAGTTAAGTTTGAATTAAGTTTGATTAACAAGCAACAAATAATATTTACTCAGCTTTCAAAAATACCTTAATTGTATTATTTGTAATTGAAGTATTTAAAAAATATAATCATTGCTCTGTTATTTGCTGTAGCTGCAAACTTGAACAGCGCAGATCGCAAAAGCTTTTTCAGCTTTTGGCGCTCTGTTAAACTAATGTTATGGCTATCAGAGATGCTCTCTTCTGCATGTTCAATATTTTTATTCACTTCATATGTAACTGCATGTATTAAAAAAAAATGCTGAGCGGCTTTTATTTATATTTGAATTGTATTTGAAAGCAACTGGTAGTTTTTTGTTTTGCATTTATAGCTGTTTACTTAAAGCCGAACTAGTCGGAACTAGTTAAGAATATGTTATAAGAGAAAGAAGAAGAGAGAGATCGACATACATTCATCATCGGTGAGGTGGTAGTAGGTTGTGGTAAAGTACGATGATGTAGAGTGTGGTGGCTGTGGCGCTGTTGTTACATCCGCGGCGGCATCCATTGCAGCTGTTGTTGCGGCTGCTGCCGCCGCCGCCGCTGCCGCCGCTTTGCCGCCCATGCCGCCAATGCCGCCAATGCCGCCCAAGCACGGCAAATTTCTCATAGCAAGCACATTGTCTATAAGAAAAGAACAAAGTAATCGGGAAATGAACAACATGGAAACACTAACACGTAGAGACACGTGCACATATATTTAGATAAATACTCTATGATGTATGTATGTGTGTGTGTGTGTGTGGTTTTTGAATGCTTTCCGTGAACTATGCTTGAGCTTTGCTCAGTGGTCGTTTAGTACATAAGGCCAGCGTCGTTAATTGCAAGGAAAGCGGGATCAGCGCTTAGTGCTTATGCTTATCCAGTAGCAAACTAATAGATTATCACATCATTACCGAACGCATTTTGTAGGCATAAAATAAAACAAATTAATTAGTAATGCTCTCGTATGCAAAATTCTGTATGCTGAAGCTTCCAAGTTAAGCACAAACTTCAGGTACAAAAGCTGTGCACACATTTTTACATATTTCTTATATGTATTGCTAGCTTATCCGGTTTACTAACTCCTTGACTTATGTTAACGGCTATGCCATTTGTGTAATGAAGAATGACTGAATGAATGATCAGTATGTTTATGTTTAAAATTGTTGTATCTCCTAGTATCATTAATCAAATTTTATATATATAGTGAGCTTTTAAGATTTTGAATAATATATATGTGACTACATTTCAAATATATATACTACACATTTTTCCGTACTTAATTAATTCCAATAGTTTACCTTTAAATTGGAGTCGTATAATATTTACGATCCCTCCCTCACACAAGCTAAGTAAGGAGCGGAAAATCGCCTACAAAGAATACATTACAAATTGAGTTCGAAATGATTATATTTTCGCTTCTGGGTTATCAATTAATAAACGACAAGCAGCAATGCCTTATGCTTCTTCTTACAAAAGCTTACCAAGATCTATGCTTCTGAGAGAGCAAAGAGATTTGCTCAGTTGTCTCCTAACGACGGTTGCCGACGCCGACGGCCGACAAATTCTATTCTAGCGGCGCTAAGTCTCCAGCTCTCTCCCACTCTCTCACGTTTCGCTCTCTGCTTTTGCTGCTCATTCCCCAGTCCACGCTGGGCTCATGTCGCAAATAATGCGAAATAAAATGCAACTTACACGCATCTTAGCCATTAAGCACATAAATGTTTGACAGTTTTCAATTTTTATGCTTCCCTTGCAGGCTATGCAATTCAGCATTTAAGCGTTGGCCCCTTAGAGACTTAGTAACTTACGTTTAAAACTGCCCCACATTTTAATTATTTCGATTTTCTTTGCGTTTGTCTTTAGCCCACTGTGCTTTGGGCTCACAACACTAAAACGTGCGAAGCTTAAGCTCTGCTTTAAACGTAATACACATACATACACATATATGTAAATGAAATGTAAGCACTCAATTCTAACGGGAGCGCGGTAAAAGAGACTGACTGCTTCTGAAATTTAAATAACTTAGCTGATGGCATTTTGAGTTCTTGTTTAAAATTACTTAAGTGTATAAATGAACTAATTATTAAATATTAACGAATTTATATAAATTACAAAATAACAGCGATATTTATTCATAACATTAGTAGCAGCTTATGTGCTTTTAATTGGACTTGGCTTGTTTTTAGCAGACTGAATTCGGCACTTGTTAAAGAAAGTAAATTAGCAACTAAGTATTTTTAAGCAGAATCAATTCCATTGCCAAATAATGCCTATTTATTAAAGATCTATATAAATTATGATATCGGTAAAAGCAACCAAGTAGTTATGACCATTCCCAAGAAATATTTTACTTAGGCTTAATTCTTTAGCCCTTTATTTTAGAGAGTTGTTTAAGGTATTATTAGCATTATTTAATACGGGTTTGTAGTTGGACTTATACGGATTTAAAAGCAAAGAAGCATTTATTTATTAGTAAGAATATGTATTATATTCACAGTCTCTATTTTTACTACGCTGTATATTTAATATACTATTTCCTATATAATTAAGACGGAATTCATATTTGCAATATTATTAAAGTTAATTGCTACAAATATTTATAAAAAATTTCCATTCCCAAAAAAATGAAGACATAGTATAACTTGGGCATTCACTTACCCTTATGGTTCATATCCTCTAAGGTGGGCAGCCGTTCGATGAGGGCTCCAGCGGACCAAGGAACGCTGCCAATTGTGGCCGGAGTCGGTTGGAGTGTAAACATAATGCACTCGATATGTACTCAAAGTATCCGATGTTGATCACCGATAAACTATATATAGACTTTCGATTTCACTTGAGTCACTGTGTATTTATTTTTCTTTTTTAATTTGTATGCACTTTTTGCGAAACTTTTTCAAGAACAAAAACAGAGGCCATTAAAAATTGTGACAATTGAAAAGAACGAGAGAGAAAAAATTAAATGCCAGGACTTGCAGGACTCGCTGCAGGCGGCGTTGGCTACACGCAGGGTTAACGCCGCAGGAACGCAATGATCACAAAAAACCAGCCTCAAAGGAATTCATGCAGATGCCAACGATATATATATGTATTGCTTTGTTTTTTTTTTTGTTGGCTTTTGTTTCAAGTTCACTTGTTCATTTTTCACTCTTTTTTTGTTTGATTTTTAATTAAAGGGGGCATGCAACCCATTCCAGGACACTTATCACATTTTCACTTTTGCCATTTATTTTTAATTTGTTTCCTTACACTAATTACTTTTTGGTAAATATTTTAATTTTGTTTACTATTTGAACCGTCGGCAATAATTTACACACAGTTATGCAGTTACAGTTACAGCTTATAGTGCGCGTTGCCACAGTGTATGAATGCAAATGCCGCGTTTCGAACGTGGCTTGCAAACGAGCCAATATTTGTAGCGCGTTTGCTTGCAGCCAAACTGCGATTGGCCGTCACAGACCAACCACTTGACAAGCAACGCGACTGCAGTCGTCGTTGCCTACGCTCATTGGCTCTTTGCTTGTTTGAGTAGCTGTCTCGCTCACGCTGCTTAGGCCGCTGCTGTGGGAAAGTGCAGTGCAGCGAGATATAGGCTGGGCAAATTTGAGCTAAGCGCACACTGTAAATGTTTGTGTGTGTGTGTGCGTGCATTGAGTGTGCCTTGCCTTGGGCTCTCTCTGTGTATATATATGTGTGTAAGCTTAGTGCACACTTACGCTGTGAGCTCTAAGCTCACTTTCTGAGTATGTATGCGTGTGTAAGCCTGGGCCATAAAAGCTCGGCTCATAAGTACGCTGTGTGCGCTTTCTCGCTGTGTGCGTACAATTTGTGCTCTCTCTCTCTCTCGTTGTGCATTTTTGTCTCTGTGAGCTTGGGCTGTGTGCTCTCTCTCTCTGTCTGTGTATGTGTGCCTAAGCCTGAGCCTAGTGCGAGAAAACAGCAAAGGCAAGCAAAGGCCTTGCTAGTTTTCCCCCTCTCTTTTTTCGTTAAATTGATTTGTAGATGACAACAACAACAAGAATTGTTTGCATATATTTGAGCTGGCAATGCTGCTTAGCATAGCACAAACGCATACACATATATATTATATGCACATATGAAGCGCCGCTATCCGAAGCTGTATTTGTGTGTGTGTGTGTGTGTGTATGTGTGTATGTGTGCTTTTGTGTGTGTGCTTTTTCTAGTTCGCTCATTCGATTTAAATGTTGCCGAATGAACGAACCGTATTCCCCGACTATGTTGAATTCTATTCGCCCAATTGAATTGTGTTTCATGGCGATACACACAAAAAGAAAAAGCCGCTAGACGATTCCGTTAACTACCCACACACAACTTCCGTTACGACAAACACACACACGCACACAAATACAATTACGTTTATGCTTGTGGGCGTTGTTCCTGTTCCCGTTTCACCGTAACACTGTAAACGGTTAACGGGTAGCGGGTAGCGGTAACGCGTAACGAGTAACTGTTAAATGGGCGTTTGCGCTTGTTTTCAAAATGACGCAGCAAGACACACCCACAACTACAAGCGAAGCGCATCGTTTACCATTTGTCTCGCTCTTGTGCACTCTGTCAATCGTTGTGTGCGACAGAGATATCTTTACATGGCGCACGCACTTATTCAAATTTCTGCTGCTGCTTCTTCTTCATTGTGTTTTTCTTTGTTCATTTCTTTTTTTTTGCTTTTTGCACACACAAAATGTTTACAAAATGCTTGTGAAATTTGTTGCAAACGTTGACGGTGAGGGGCGGCATGTGGCATGTTGCATGCGTTGACACTTTGCCGCAGGTGAAGCTGCCCTAAAAATATTTGTCTTTTCTTTTGGTCAAATTTTATATGCCAATAATGTGACAAAAAAAATATACACATACAAAATTACGTATTTAATTTTATTTGAACTGCGTGAGAGATTTTGGTAAAAGTATCTTATATATAGTTGTTTTTATAAACCTTTCTGAGTTAGAAATAACAAGAGTGAATTTCAGATTACTTTTAATGCGCTTAAATTTAATGTCTGCGGAAAATGAGGTATTGGAAATAATATTTACTGGTTCCCTTTGGCAACAGAATAATTAGAAATCAGGAGATAATAGAAAAATATGTTAAAAAATAGTTAGAGCTGAAATCATTAATATTTAGAAATCAATTAAAGAAGAACATACTCCTTTTGACAACATAATCTTAAAAAGAAAATTAAATATATTAAAAAATTAAGATACAATAAAAAAAAAATGTTTAGAGAAGAATTTCCATATTTTTTCATATTCCTCTTGGAAACAGAATATTTGTAATTTAACAAGGAATATAAATGTTGTATATTTATTTTTATTACTAATTATAAAGAGCAGTTTTATGTATTTCGTTGTCAATTATTTAATTAAAATAATTATTTATATTTTTGTACAACAATTAAAAGAGTAACAATAACAATCTAAATAACTATTAAAATAAAGCTTTAAAGAATAATCATAATAATAATAAAATTAAAGTTACAATAAATAGATAAATAAATTTGAATTAAAAAAAAGAAGACAAATCAATGTTTTATAAACTTTTAAGTGAACATATATATTTTTGTATTTAGTTATATATAAATACAAAAAGTAAGCTAACAACTTAACTAAAAATTAAAAATAAAATTTAGTGTTTATATTCATTTAATTTATTATAGATTAGTTAATAAAATGTAGTAATAAATTAGTAATAACGAAATTATATGAATCTTTTGGCTGTCTAGAAATAATCCAAAGCTATTATTATTATTATTAATATACAAAAAATAATAATTATTATTATTAGCTTTATTTTAATTTGTATTTTATTATTTTTATTTATTTTTAGTTGACTATTCTTTTAGGCACTATTTTAGATTAGGCACTGTGGGCAGCAATAGAGGGTATCTTTTCCTGGTGCGTCACCCCTTTTATTTATTTGTTTTTTCTTTGTTTTGTTTTGGAATTTTAATTTGTCGAGATTAGATCAAATAGAAGCGTGCGCTCTTCTTCTTATCACATACCGTATATAACGGTCCCCCATTCAAATATTAAAAGAGCGATGAAATAAATATAACAATATGAGTATTTTTGTATTTTTGTATTATGGAGACAGATGAAAGTAATTCTCTCTCAGCAGGAAACGGCGAACAGGCGGCACACAACCAGCACCCAACACTTGGTACTGCTGCCCCCCTTCTACACTCTGCCCCTGTACAGCCCTGCTACCCCCTCTTCCGACACGTGTCGCGTTGAGCGGCGTTACTGCAAAAGTTTTCCGCTTCTACTTAGCACTAAGCACAAAGCAGCAAGGACGAAGCAAGAAGGTCCAAGGGGTAGATGAGTTGAGTCCAAGGCCGGATTCGCCGCCTGGTGTGTGTTGGGTGTGTGTTTCGCACCAATAAGTAGCAATAAGCGAAAAATCTAAAACAACTTTGCAGATCTGCATAGGTAGATAAATAAATATATATATAATATATATATTTATATTTATATATATATATTCTACATAAAGTGAACATATATAAAAAGCAGAGGAAGTATATCTAACATCAGAAAAAAAAAGAAAAAGAAAGGAGCTTATTATTAGTTTTTAACACAAATCTGTAAATCTAATGGAAAATAAATTACTTATTTAAAAAAAAATGCAAAATATGCTCTTAATAGAAATATATATATATATAAATACTAATAAAAAATACAACCAAAAGAAAAAACAATCAAATAAAATACAAATTTAGAAAATATAAAAGGAATATATATATTAACAATATATAAAAAAAATATATATATATTTTTTCTAGATATACAAAAAATATATATTTTAATGTCTTAAAACTAGGAAGGCATTTTTTATATATTTAGAAATTATTTCTGAAAAGAACATTTCAATTAACTTAGTAATAAGTAATAATTAATTAATTAATTTATTAATGAAAAATATATTTTTATAAAATAGATATCAGAACATTTATTTTTCGTTTTAGGCCAATTTTATTTATGATTTATTTTTCTAAGTGTATGTACATAAGACTGAAATTGAGCACTGTTAAAATGAGAAAGCTGCTGCTGCTGCAAGATGTGGCAAAAACAAGGAACCATTTTTCCTGGGGAAGAATTTTGAGTTTTTGAATGCAGATGTTTTTTTGCAGATTAAATAAAAGTGTAAGAAGCGTAATAAATAGTGAAAATTGGACACGCTTTAAATCAATCAAAGCAACTCTGAAGTGAATTGGGCTGAGTGGGCGTGGCGATTAATGATTACGATTACAATTCGATTATCGTAAATTTGCTGAAATATTCATTTAACTGCTGTTGTTGTTCTGTGTGTGTGTGTGTGTCGCTGCTGCTGCTGCCGTTTTGATATGGTGTCGCGTTGCGTCCTGTGTGAAGTCTTGCGCGTAAGCGATAAGAACCAACGACGCAAAGCGCCTTTATACACAACAGCAAAACACACACACACAGACATAAAACACATACAAAGCAACTACAACTACATATCGTAACGGGTAAACAGACAAGTTAAAGCTTTACCGGTAGCAGTTAAAGCTTAACCTAAGCCTACGAACAAATTCAACGCGTCGGACGCGATCCCATAAGAAGAGAGTGATGGGAATTAATGTATTGACTGCAGCAGTCTGCAGATCAGCGAGCGAGCTTTGCACTCAAGCAGAGCAAGGAGAGCGCTATTAATAGCTTAACTTAGGAAGCAAATATAATTTATGTATATGTTTAAATTAGGCAGCGCACGGCACCAAATTCAAATATGCAAACAAAGTAAACAAATTAATGATTAATCAGACCATCTTAAATACAAATGAAATTGTAAATGGAGTAGAAAGACTATAATAAATATGGGTTTATTCAAATGTAAAATGCAAAGATTCGAATATGACAAGAAAAAAACGCAATTGTTTAACGTTAAGAATGGAAAGTTCGATAAAGAGAGCAAATTTGGTTTAAGAAGTAAGTCGTCTTTTGTGTATTAAAAATTTGTATTTAAATAATAAATAAATAAATAAATCTCACAAGTGTTCTTATTTTTAAAATTAAAGTAAATTATTATTTTTTAATTAAAACTGATTTAAATAAATATATAAATAATATTTAATTATGAAATGAATGAACTATAGAATTAATTTTGGAAAAATTAATTATAAAATTAATCATATTAATTAATAAATATTAAGAAAAATTAATGTAACTCTTAACTATTAAATATTAATTATTAACAATATTTAATATTATTTATTAAATTTCACTTAATACCTAACTATTAAAAATTAACTATAAGTATTGACTATTATTTATTAACTATTTATTATTAACTATTTACCATTATCCATTTACTATTAATTATTAACTATTGACTATTACATTTGAACTATTCATTATTATCTATTAATTATTGGCTATTTAGTTAATAATATAAACTTTTTGGAATATTCATTGATTACTATTTTCATCAAAGATTCACCGTCATAATTAATTTGCCAAACGATTTTCAATCGATTTGCTTTTTTGTTTGTAGAATTTCGCTGTTAAGCCCCTGTTAACACACACACACACACACACATACACACGCACACGCAAGCACACTGGGTATAATTTACACAAAATTTGCTTAATCCATAATAAAACGCAACAATTATCACACTTGAAATTTGTAGTAAGCCCCTCATTTATGTTGTTGGTGTTGTTGTCCCACCCCCCGCAGGGAATTCGACTAACGAGCCATTAAACAATTAAAGCATCTCGTCAGCACTCCAAACAGGCAGACGGCGACAGACAGACAGCGGGAGAGAGAGAGAGAGAGAACGCTTGCCCAGCGAAGCATTTGACCAGCCAACCAAATGCAAACATCCAAAAACACATATCACTAAAGAAACACGGGGGAATGGGGGAAAGTGGAAAAGTTGCAAGCGGGCAACGGTCAAGCGGGCGAGAAGATATGGAGGAAAGAGAGCCTGAGCAAGCGGGCATAGAGGAAATACAGCTTGTGCAAGCGGGCAGAGAGAGGCATGGGCAAAAATGTACAAAGTAGAGGAGGGTGTGGGGAGATTTACCGCTGTTTCACCTAAAGCAAAGCTTCATTTGACTGCCGAACTCTCGCCTTGTCTCAGTCTCGCAGCAGCAGCAGCCCAGCGCTGTGAATATGTTTCAATTATTATGAGCATTCCGTTTCGTTCCACACCCACACACACACTTGCATAAGGGCATACGTATAACGGACATGAGGACTTATCACTTAACAAAAGCCCAATTCATTTTGCATTTCATGCAACCCCAACATGACTGCTTACACTCGTAGAAACGGTGCTGAGTAGGGTGAGGAGGTGTGAGGTAAAAGGGGCGTGCAACAACATCCCGTTGAGTGCCAGCAAAGAATGCATGCGTAATTAAAAGAAACCATGCTGATTTTTCACTCATAGTTTTAAACAATTTGTTGCTAGCAGTTAAGCAGCAAATCTTTAAAAACAGGTTTGAAACCTATACAAAAATAGTATGTATGTATGTATGTATATATGTATTTATATGCCTTTTAAGCTATAAATAAAATGTATAAATTATAAAACAACTAAATAACACAAAAATAAAATAATATACAAAAAATATATATATACGAAATAAAAATTCATACATTGTTGTTGTGTTTTTCTATTTTTTAGCAAAGTTTTTTTCTATTATTAGTAAATAAATTTCTAACCAATTAATTTGCGATTTCTTTGTTTGATGTAAAAAAAAATACTCTGAATAAAGAAATTAAGTTACTGAAGAATAATTAATATTTTAAGCTACCCTGCCGATGTTTATCTGTTAAAATATATATACACCAAAATATTTATATAATTGCATTTATATTTATAAATATTGTATCTAATTATATATATTGTATACTTACGTAGACTATTTATGTATACTATTTAATCGACTTACAGTTGGAATATTTTGGAAGTGTGGGATTTGAAGAAAAGTGATAACATTTTCGAGTGTCTGCTTCTTCTTCTCTCTAGAATTTAGAAGGGGTATTACCAACTCTATATGTTCTCTCCAAAATTGGTATTGTAAATGCGCAACGAACCGTTTAAAGATATCTGATTCAACCGAATCAACAACAGCCACTGTTACATTTACCGTTACTATTACAGTCAGCAACCCCTCCCTCCTCTCCGTCTACCTATTTCACAGAGCAGCATTTAACATGTCTAAATATTTTTGTTATTACATACTACTTACTTTTATTATTGCTCTTCTGCCTTCTCAGCACCCCTCTTTCTTTCCATGTTTTTTCGTTTTGTGTCTGCGACAATCACACAAGCACACACGCACACACACACATACACACACAGACGCGATGCTGAAAAGCATTAAAAGCATCCGAGCGAAATATCAAAATTCGACAAAGTCGAGAAATATTATCAACGGATTAGAATCAAATTTGGGAACGAGCAAAAAACGATTAAAAAAGTCTAACCGACTATCAGATACCCTGCACTAGTAGACAAAATATAATACATAATAGAAAGAAAAACTTAATAAATTATAATAAATAGTAAGCAGTTATCCGCAATAAAAAAAAAACATATAAATTATTTCTGGTTTTTTGGAAATGTCTAAATAAAATTATGAAACCTTTAAAAATAAGGCTGCAATTTCGAAAGAAGAAAAAGTCAGCTCAGTTTATAAATTTTAACTAACTTTTTGCTGAAAAATAAAAAATTTTATATTAATATATTTATTGGTAATAAGCGAAAAAAAACACCTTTCCAAATTTCAGAAACTGTTTTTTCGTATACTTAGATTATTTCGAAAAGAATTATTCTAGTAGTTTTATCTTCATTTTTAGAGATTCATTTGTAAATAATAAAAATTTAATTATATAAAAGCGACTTTCTAATTTCAAGTCATTTACCTTTATATTTCTTTTCTTTATGCTTGGAAATTGCTAAGAAAATAAAATGAAAATCAGCAAAAAGAAGGAACAGGAACAGAGTTTGTGCATGCGAACGAGTATTCAGTGTACTGATGATAAAAAAAGTGTGCCACAAACAAATGACTAGAAAAACTGGCAGAGAAAATTTGTGGAGAGCATACGCTTGGTGTTTTCCCCAATGTGTGTGTTTGGTAGGCAAATTATTTCCCTCCCCAATCCACAATCCCCTCCCCACTACCCCCTTACGACATTCCCTTTTCTGCCTGGCCTGCTATTTCACTAAATGCAAGAGGAGTAGAAAAAAGAGATGGAGGAAAAGGAGGAGGAGCATGAGGAAGTGGGGGAAGGAGATGCAGTAAATGTTGGGGTTTGAAAAGCCAACTGAGTGGAACAAATGTAAAATCAACATTATCTCCAATTATTACGAAGCAAACTTATTTCAAACTTATAACAACAAAAAAAAACAGATTAAACGGAAAAGAATTAGGTAATTAATTGCAAAAAAATATGCACAAGTAAATACAACAAATATAAACTAATAAATATCAGTCGAGTTCATTTATTAAGGATAAAAACAGTATAGAAAAAAGCTAAATCTATAATTAATGTATTAAAAATTTAAACCTGTTTTTTTTTTTAATTTACATCTCAATAAAATAAGTATAAGTTAATTAAAATCAGTTGAGGCAACATAAAAAATTAATTTATTACTTTAAAAATATTTATTTATTTATTTAATGTATATATTTAAATATATTTATTGTTTTAAATTTCCAGTTATGTGTTTAATTTAAATTGAATATAATTTAATTTGTAACTATAGTTTTAATTTAAAATTTCTGTTTTACTCAAACCTTTTTTAAAATAAAAATAAAATTATATTGATTTTGGATAAATTAGTCTTAAATGTAGTATATATATTTACATACATATTTACGTACATATTTCTTAGTATTTAGTTATTTATATCTGTATAGAATAAAGCTTACATTTTTAAATGTATATCAATTATTTTTATTTAAATATATTTTTTATTATTACATTTTTATCAATTAATTTACTTTTATTAATTATAAATAATAATAAGAAAATATATATCTAAATTAATTTGCTATTATATATGCATATATTTGTTAATATGAAATGTATTTAATATATAAACAGTTTAATAATATAAAGAAATATATGTTTAATAGTATCTGCTCCTCGACAGTTTATTTCTTGCTTTCACAATTCAAAATAATAACAAGAAAGGAATCTTAAGAACAAACGTCACAAATAAAACCATAATTGCATGTTTTCACACGAGAACCGATCTTAGTTACCCCCTCCATCTTTCTACTCTCTCATTTAGCATGCAGCGAGGGTTGTCAGCACAAAAGGGCTGCTCACAAAAAATGATCTTGACGAAAAGTTTTTCGCTTGCTTTGGCAAGCGGCGCACGCTGTTTTTTTGTTGGGCACACGCTGAGAGCACAAAGTAACAGCAGCAGGAGCAGGAGCAGGAGCCAAGATCAGAAATGTTCGATCTGCACTCAAAACAATGCTTGAACAATGCACACAACAATAAATAGAAAAACAGAATTTCGGTGCTTTCTCAAAGCAAGTTGCTCAATACAAATGTAAAAATGTGCATATGTGTGAAATTTGGCATGCACACATGCAAGTATACACAATGCACTGCATACGCTAATTGAACGAAAGCCCATAATTATCGATATTGCTATCGATATTCTAATAGCGTTTACTCATATTGGTTTTGTTAAATTTATGTTTATATATAAATATATATATATTAAATATTTTATATTTGTGTCTGTTCAATTAAAATAAATATCCATTTGCATATAAATTTGCATAGGACTCCGTTTTTGGTTATTGTCAAAACCACAAAACCAAAATCGCACCCGCAAGCGTAAAACAACAAGAACAACAATAATAGCAGCAGCAGCAAGCAACAAGGGCAAATTCAAGCACACGAATACAAACACACAAACACAAACGCTCACAGCGAGCGAGAGTGGGAGGGCGAAGTATGCACACAGAATGTATACATTTGGGTCAGAGATACACAAGCAAACTCTGTGGTCAGGATTCGGGTAAGCCGCAATTGCACGTCGATACAAGTGCAAAGCTGAAGTATGTATGTACGTGTGTATCTAGGTAAATACGCAAGTGCAAAACTTGAGCATATGTGTTTGCATTGCACACAATATGTATCTTGAGAAGAGGTATACAAAACTAAGCAGCACTCAGTTTTCTGTTGCTTGCTATAATATTAAGCAAAGAAGCATATCATACTTTACTAATTACGGGGTAACTCCTAGCCAAGCTCTCCATTTCCCCTTCCCTGCTTCCTAGCGCATTGTTGAAATGATGTTTTTAATATTAGCTAACTCAACAAACAAAATAATGCTTGCTTTGTTTGTTGGGTTGTGGACTCTGCTTGACTTCGTTAAGTGAGTACATTTTGATAATTTATCGAAAGTGAACGACATTCTGCGCACAAATTTCTCACTTATTGAAACTGAACGACATTTTACTCATTTTACGAAAAATACAGATCAATGAAAACAAAAAAATCGTTTGCCAAAGAAGAAAATTGAATTTTTTGACTGACTAATTTTAAGATTAAGCTGGATTGCTAACTGCAATGCAATTTGCAAAGAATTATAGTATAAAATATACAAAATAAGTACAAGTTTTAATTACAATTGATGAAAGTAGTTGAACAAAAATTTCCGATCACGGAAAGAAAAGCGCTAATCAAGTTTTTTTTATAGGAAGTAAATTGTTGTTGGCTGTGGCAAATCAAGTAGTAAGGGACAAAAACACAGAGAGACGCTGAAAACCAGTTGGGAAATCGCAACAAAGTGATGAATGGGCATCAAAAAGTGAGCAATTGATGATCCAAGGAAAAACTCGCCGCGACTCGATAGTTATCAGCACTTTTTGCACTCTTTCCCATTTGAGTCCAACTGTTTTCCGATTGCTTCGTGGGCACTTTTACATTGTACTTCTTTGGAGATCATTGAAAGCTCGTATCGATAATGATAAAAGGTGTGCTATATTAGCATATTCACATTCCAATTGGTTCATTTACTTGCTAATATAAATGGCATTAGCATATTTACATATTAAGTGAACTAATTCTGGTTCAATTACTAGCTAAACGAAAGTCTATCAACTTTTGCAGTTCGAATCGATTATAAGCAATTGTGTAATCGAGTATTTATTTATTAATTTTATTCGCAGAATTAATAATATATAATCTACTATTATTTAATTATTTTCACCACTTACCTTAACTCTGTTAGGTCATTTATTCAATACATTATTGTTTATTATATTTAAAATGCCATTTTATTATTTATCTCTCTAATATTTTACAACTTTCTCTAATTTTATTAGGATATTTACAATTCGGCGCCTAATGCAATGTGCCAACAGCAATCAGAACAAGAATGCTTTAGAAAGGTTGACAATAATTGATTCGAAAAAATGCCGGGTAAAGAGATTTATGTGTATATAGATTTTTGTTTTAAATTTTGTAAAATATTATAAAGTACAAATAATATAAACATGTAAAATATAAATATATACATAATATATAAACAAATAACAAGCATTAAATTAAATTCTGTTTTAATTCGTACACAGTGTAAATATTAATAAAAGAAACAGGGCCGCAGCACGGGTACAATCAGCAAAATCGTCAATTACAGCTGTTTATTTTAGCAGCAGATACGATTTTTTTCCACTGCTGCAGTTGACAAAAAGGTGACGGATTCAAACAATGAAAGAAATTGCGAAGAGCGCAGAACGAGTGCGAGAGAGCGCGCAAGTGAGTGAGAGAGCGAAGAGTGTAGAACGATATAAAATGCTTGCGCCCACCCACACACACATACATACATATAAATGGGACCTGGTGCCCTAAGCGAACGGCGCAGCGCACACTCATCATCCTCAACGACGGAGCAGCAGAGGCTGCTGCTGCTTCTTCTGCTTCTTCTTCGTGCTTATGTATGTGTGTGTGTGGTCGTATGGATGGTGGGATTCGGATCTGTCAGTTAGTTGTTATATGGCACGCTCAGGCTCCGTTGTATATCGCTGCCCATTCTGCTTATCCCGATTGCTGCCAGCTGTGCTGTTTTCGTTTTCGTTTTGTGTGATATTCGCCACCTCGAAAAAAAACTCGAAAGAAGCGCGTTGCAATTTTCGAAAATCGAAAGACAAGTGAAATTTATAAATGACAAATGTGCGAATTACACACACAGAGACACATATATAGAGAGAGAGTATGTGTTTATGTATGTGTATATCTAGTACTTTATATTTGTACACACACACACAAACACATTGCTAAATGTTCAAAATAGAATTTCGCGTACATACAATTAAAACAAAAATACACACGTACATACATATATATAAATATATATACATATATATAAATATATATACATATATATAAATATATATACATATATATAAATATATATACATAAATATAAATATATATACATATATATATATATATATATATATATATATATTTCACACGTCTTTAAATATGTTTGTTATCTCGATACGTAATAAATTGTATATGCACAGATTTAAGAATGTTTGTGCAAATATATATATGTGCCTGTGTCTGTTATAAGTAAGTTTATTTACATATGTATGTATGTGTGTGTGCTGTTACACACATTATTGTTTACATATATATACTAATGAGCATGTATTTGTATGCGTGTATGTATGAAAGGAAACAACTGCACTTTCCAGCACTGAACTGAAGTTCAAGAGCACAAAAATTGATTATGATGTTTATAAATGGATTTAATTGAATACAATAGAGTGTGATCAACATCATCATCATCAACATTATCTTCTGAGTATAAAACGCATACACACACATGCATGCACATATTCTTTTATTCCACTCATACATATGTATGTGTGTGTGTGTACGTTAAAGCATTGCAATTTCAGAGAATAAACAAGCGCGAAAAAAAACTACAACAATGAATGCGGCGGCTGCTGACTTCGCTGTTGCTGCGCTGCTGCTGCTAACAGAGAAAGAACAGCAACAACAACAGTGCCCAAAGTGAGAGTGAATATCTACCCACACACACATATGCATCTGTATGTCTGTTATCACACAGAATTTATTAAATTCGGCATTAAATAAATAAATAAATAAAAAGTCGTCGTACGCCGGCTTCAAATTGAGCAAAAAATGCATTGTACTTGAAATAAAGTCTAAATATATATATGTATATAATATATGTAATTATATATATATGCAAAGTGAACATTAAATATAACAGAATATGCTGAGATTGAAACTGTTAAAGTGATTGCGGCTGCTGATTGCTGATTGGTCTTACTTGGATAAGAAA
Organism: Drosophila setosimentum; assembly: GCA_035043505.1. Taxonomy (NCBI): domain Eukaryota; kingdom Metazoa; phylum Arthropoda; class Insecta; order Diptera; family Drosophilidae; genus Drosophila; species Drosophila setosimentum. Next base: position 9,133,012 of record JAWNMY010000001.1, read on the forward strand.
ATCTCTGGTGAGTGCACAAACACACATACACATTTGCATATATATGTTTACAGTAATGTTAATGTGTATGTGTATGTACAGCTCTGGACAATTAAATAGCACAGATGAAATGCTAGATGCTTATTATTAATTCATTAATTAAATTATAATTAAAATAATAATATAATTATTAATTATTGTTCATTAATGAAATAATAATTAAAATAAAAACATAATAAAATATTCATAAATAATTTTACACTAATTAAATACTGATTAAAATAATAAAATGATCAAAATCATTATAAGTTATTGTTTATCAGTTAAATTGTAAATAATGAGTAATAATTAAAATCATAATAACATAATAATTAATTATTAAACATTAGTTTAATAATAAATCATAATTAAAATAATAAATACTTTATTGAATTAAATAATTATTACAATTATTTTATTTAATTAATAAGCAACGCTATTTTTATTTATTTACTAATTATTTAACTTAATACACATATAATAATTAATTAAAATAGACTCGCCAATCAAATACATTTTCGGTCATAATAATAGCACCACTCGCACATGAAATATATGTAAGTGCTTAAGCAACTTATGAATACTTTTCAAATTTATTTATATGTTATTATAAAAGTATATATTATCATAATATTATTTGTATATTATACATACATCGTAATAAAAACTGTCCTTGAGTGGTGCTACTATTTCAACCGAAGCTGTAGCATATCTTTATAAAAAGTTCATAAATTTCGCAATTGGTGGTTGAGCTGGAATACGTTCCGAACTTGGCCTATGCCAAATTTTGGCGAGGGTTGACTTTCAAGGATTCATTCGCAAATCTGAATGGAAAATTATAAATACATTAAATATAATTCTATTATTAATTTCAGCAACAACAAACACAATACAAATTCAAAAAAAATATGGCTGCCAAATTATTGAGCAAAAGACCAGAACAAAGAAGTCGACCTCTTTCGAAATCGAAAAGCTTCACAATATCTGTTGATCAGTTTTACATACAAATGGATAACGATACAGCACATCCTGCTAAGACTTCCACATCGAATTCGAATGTCGAGCGCTGCTGCTGTCGACGTCGGCAACAAAAACCACATCTGCATAACAGTAGCTGGCGGCTGCGTCTGTTAGTCTTTCGCTATGCGACCACAATTTTTATGTCAATGCTTTTGCTGTTTGCCACTGCGCAAGATGTAAACAATCAGCAGGCGACGCCGATTGCAACGAAAGTGGGTGTTGGGGAGAGAGCCGCAAGCAATGCTTTTAGCACGCTTTCATTAAGCGACGCTCGCAATTATAATGTGACACACACACATGCAAACCTGACGAACATGCAAAGCGAGCAGAGCGAACAAAGCGACCTTAATGAACCGAATGAGCAGCGAGAGCTTAACGAACCGAGCGAGCATCGAGAATCGCAGGTGTCGAATCCACGCATCGTCAGTAGCAAAGCAGGACTCGAGCTATCAGCAGCGAATGTTGCTCTACCAGCGGTTAGTATGAGTCGCAACAGTTTAATTAGCGGCGACAGTGTTCTACAACGTCAACTGCGCGAGAAGGCCAAGCAGGACAGTCTCGAATCGATCAAAATGCACATTTTAATGCGATTGAATTTGAAGCGTTTGCCGAACATAACCAAACCCATCGCAGTGCCACAGAATATCTTGGAGAATTTCTATAAAACCTACAATGCATCCATTTTGAGTACAACAAAAAAAAAGACCTTTGAGCAAACGTTACTCAACACTGAAAATCCAACAGAATCGCTTGAAAATTCATCGGCTGAAATGCAGGCTGACGATACGAATGCTTTCAAGGATTATTTACCATTTATTCAAAATTTTAATTTCGATGAGCACCGAAAATTTGACAGTGATTTTACATTGAATGCAGCTTATGGGGATAATGGCGAACACGAGAGCATTCTTTCGCACATCAGCAGCATATATGTGTTTCCAGAACGTAAGTAAAATGCACATAAATTAAAATAATTATATATTTTTATAGAAGAAGCTTGAACACACTCAATGCAGACTGTGCTTTTATTCCGATGCGTATATATTTAATTGAATTGTGTCATTTGCTTAACGCTATGCAGTTGCATTGCAGAAAGTGCGGCTTACGCTTAAACAACGGCAGGCTGCTTGCTTTGATAGCGCAGCTTTTTCACCTCTTCAGATTAAATTTAATATTTGCACTGTGTCAGTTGCTCAATGCTATTTAATTCTTGTCTACTACTTGCATATACATAAATAATAAGCTTTTCATTCCTTGCAAACCTCGATTTACGTGCATTGTGTCAAATGATCAATGCTATGTAACTACTTTGGCTAATAGGCTTGCTGAAAACATAAGGAATTAAACTTCTGTTTTTCTTGCTAGTAGCTTTTTCTGAAAACTTAAGTTTTGATTAATGTATCGTGCGCTGTCATTTCTTCATTGCTATATAACTTCTACTTTAACCATTCTTGCCACTTACTAGGAACAACTGCTAAATACTTTTATTTTCAATTAATTTGTATTTAGAACACAAGGAGCCACACCTGCGCCATAATCGCAAATCGGATGTGCTACGCTTTAAACTCGATACAGGCTACTCAGATATCTCATATGTGACGCTCCATTTATATTTGCGTGGTTTTGATTGGATTCGCAGTCATCAACCCAAAATCTTTGAAGAGTTTGCCGATTCCAAGCATAATCAGGATATTATAGTCGCATTACATCGGCCGATTCGTCCCACAAATAGCAGTAAATATACGCACAAGGCAAAAATGTTTGAATTTCGCCACAAAATACCCTCGGGTCAGGGACAATGGGTTAATGTCGATTTGAAGCCGATTTTTAGCGCCGCCGAACAAACGACGGATACAAATCAAACACAGGAAATACTCATCAAAGGCGTCGATCCCTGGATGCGACCCTTGATTGTGACAATGGACACCGGTGCAAGCAGTAAAAATCCACTGGTAAAATACATAATCAGTATTTGTATACTGATCCATAATCAAGTATATACAAACGTATGCTTATCGATGAATATACAAACTCCCTTACTTTTCTTCCTCCTCTCTCGCACACAGACCGTTCACATTGAGATCGGCACGAAGAAGAAGTACCGACGGAAACGCAGCGTTTTCATGGACTGCACGGAAAGTGATCACGATATGCGCTGTTGCCGTTATCCGCTCAAGGTGAATTTCACCAGTTTCGGCTGGCATTTTGTGGTGGCGCCAACATCATTCGATGCTTACTTTTGCAGCGGTGATTGTCGTGTGGGCTATTTGGAACAATATCCGCATACACATATAACGGCACTGACAACATCGGCGACGCCATGTTGTTCACCAACCAAAATGAGTTCCTTAAGCTTATTGTATTTCGATGATAATCACAATCTAGTGTTGAGTGTTATACCAAATATGTCCGTTGAGGGTTGCAGCTGTTCCTAAAAAATTCATTTTCAAATTATGCATTTACCAACACACCAAACACCCGCGCATATATAAATATATATATATTTATATAGGTACTTTCATACATATGCATAGTTATGTACATACATACAAACACACATATTTACGCATAAATATAAACATACATATATACATATACATAAATACGTTAGAAATGTACCTGTAATATGTTTGTTTACATCGCATCTAGTTTTCGCTAATTAAATAATTTTATTTGCTTTTGTATTTATTTTTGGCTTTTTTTGGTAAGCAAAATTTAAATGTAAATAACTGCGTAAAGGTTCAATTTTAAGTATCTGAACGTGTAAATAACCTAATAAGTGTGTCCAGTTTTTTTATTTCGTCAAAAAATTTTTACCTTTTATGGCAATAAATAATAACTGTAACAATTCAATATTTTGAGTGGATATGTATTTACTGGCTTTAACGGAGCACATGCTGGAGTGACCATATATTTTTACTTAACTATTTTATTTAAATGTACATTTATGTTTACAGTATTTTTATAGGTTAATCAATATTAGTGTTGCCGTTTTACACGAAGCGCTGCACTGGTCACACCGTCTCGGCGAATTCAGCGATGTCTGTATTTCTGTTGTTGTGTGCGTGTAAATTTCTAGCAACGAACTAAAAAAAACGGGGCCATCTAAATATGTAATTTGTTATACAATATGTGCTCGAATAACTGTGTTGGTGTTGTTGATTTGGACTATGTTGTGCTAAAGGTGCGTTAAGCGACGTCTAAATTACCCCTCCTCTTCCCTATCCACTTAAACAGTATTCGTTTTGTGTCTGTGTGTGTGTGTATTGTAAATGTGTGCATGTTCATACATGCAGGCTTGTACACATTTTTTGCCCCATTTATTGTTATTTATTTGTGATTAATTGCAGCTAAATGGTAGCGATATTACATCATTGTCCAATTATGAAGCGGTTCAAATGTTCCTTCAAGCGAAAGAAAATCTAGTTGTTGAATTATGTCGCAAGCAGAACAAGGATAGAAATTCGATCAGTGCTGATGACGTCGATGCAGTCAAAGATGACCAGCATGCGCAAATGTCAATAACAAAGGTGGCCAGCAATACGAATGCGATACTATCGCTGCCATCAGCAGCAGCAGCAGCAGCACGGAATCAAATCATTTTAAGCCTGCGCTCATTCAATGCTGAGCCTTTGTCGGCCACAAAGGAGACGCAAACGATTGAGAATTTTGTCGATTTCAAAAAGAATCGCGCGCGTTCCGTTCACAACAATGAACTAGCTCAAACGATAGCCGATCATTTTATCGAGCGTGAACATCATCTGTTCGAACAATGCCTAGAGCCCGAAATCGATATTGAGGTGAGTTTCACCCTCTCTCGCTCTCGTTATTTCTCACTCAAGTTTTGTTTACTTTCTTTTACAGGAAGTGACGCTGGTGAAAAGCGAATCGGCAACGGATCCTATCGGATTGAGTGTTTGTTGCAACAATGGATTCTTGACCAACAAGGACAGCGTTGAATGTATTAAGCCTGTGATATGCAAAGAGAAAATAGCTGATGCCGCTGCTGAAGTGGATGCGGATGTAAATGTGTGTGAGGATGTGTTCATTAGTGATATTAAGCCGGAGAGCATTGCGTACAGAAATGGTCGCCTGCGGCGAGGCGATCAAATATTACGCATCAATGGCATGGATACGAAAAGTCGAAAGCAAGCCGAAACGCAAATTGCCGAAAATAATATGACAATCACGTTGCTGGTCAGTCGACTTTTATATCCGGTGAGTAAAAGCGAGTTAAATAATGGATGAGTTGAAAAGAGTCGCTCATTTTGTGCGTTCATTCGCTCGCTCATTTGTATCGTTCAAGTTCAACAACGTCGGGGAATATACTACTCATTTAACGTTCATTTCGTTAAGTGGGCAATAATTTCACTTACGTACAGTTAACTGAGCAGCTCAAGCGAACTTATTTAAAGGACACTTCGATTTTCATTAATTTTATTTATACTATATATATTAAGCAATTCATTTCTTTTCCAGGATGACGATGACGACGACGACGATGACGATGATGAGATTGTGGACGAGGATGAGGACGATGAAGACGTTGACGTTGATGACGATGAAGACGATGACGAAGAAGATATAGATAGTAATTTTGAATATGCGAATAGTTTGCTTACCGATGACTACACAAATGTGGTCGATAAATTAGACAAAGTGCTGCTAACACAACGCCAGTCAATCAAACCGGTGATCGAGCTAATAACCGGAACCAGTTCAATGTCCAAACCCAACAAGAAAGCAAATGCCGAAATATCGATGAAAAAAGTTTCAACCAGCGATAAGACAAAGTTGCGCAATCCAAATCAAACAATGTTGATTAAAAGCCAACCACCGCCGCCAGCGCCAGTGTTGCAAAGTGTTGCAAAAGCGAAATTATATGATTACGATGACACCGAACATATTTACGAAACGATACCCGAAGATGAAACGGAAACGGATCCAGAACCACTCTACTGTTCACCATATCAAAGTTCCAATTATATGACAGCCCTGGGGTCATGTTCCGCCGAAACGGATATTCTAGAGATGCAACAACAAACACAGCGTGTGGCACAATGGCTGGGTATCAAATCGCATCCACGCAACGCGCACACTTTGACAAGTCGCTCGAGCTTCTCCAGTAATAATAATAAACAGCAAAAGAATCGTATTTCCTCTTCGCATCGAGTTTACACGTTGCGCAGCGGAATCACAACAAATACGAGTGGTTCCAGCAGCAGCGGAGCAGCCACAAATATCGAACCGGAAATGAACATCAGCAATCATCAACAGCAGCAGCAGCTACAGCAACATCAGCTGTTGCATCACAATCAGCTGTTGCATCAACACGAGGAACTGGAGAATTCATCAAGTGCCTATAATACGGGTGGTTCCAATAACAGCGCCTCGCCTCGCCAGCATCAACAACAGCAGCAACAAAATGGTTCCAATAATATCGAACTAGAATCACTTCCCACAGTTGCAGGCCAACAACAGCCTGCCACTGATAATAATCTCATCACCAGTCCAATTGGCAACATTTTAATGTTGCCTTTTGGCAACAAAACAACGCCTCGCTTACTACAAAATACGCTCAGTGGTATATTATATTATAAATAAAATATGTTTTACTATATTCAATTCAATTTTCTTCTCAATTGCAGATGCTGCCATTTTAAGTAAAGTCTGCGGAGATGACATGCTTCCGTTTCCGCTCAAGCTGGACTCCAAACTAATGCGAGCCAAAGCAATAACAACAGGAGCAGCAACTGCAGCTGGAACAACAACTGCAACAGCCGTAGCAGATGAGCAGCTGGCTCAATGTCCGCAATTTAATGCTCCCAATTTGAGTCGCTATCATTTTGTGAGTAGTCAGGAGGTAATTACATATTATTATTTGTTGAAAATTGTGCAAATCTTAACGATTCTTTGCTACTTATCGACAACTGATCGAATCATTTGCTTGATAGCGCTGTTAAGCTAAGTGCTATGAAATCGCATCTTAATTTTTAATCTTATTTTTGTTAGTTATTATTAGTCGATAATGGGGTTTCCGTTTCTAGACTTGCTGAGTAAATACTCAAATAATTAATTCATTTCGATTAATTCGCATCGTGCATTTAACTGTTGATTAACAATTGTTTGCTGAACAATTCTATTGACTATACTTAACGACAACTAAACGATGACTTTTCGCACTTCCTGTCAACGCCAAAGGATCCTAGCTAACGCTGTAAGGTTGCCTTGCTGCACTTGCCGCTTATCGCCGCCATACTTTTTACAGATAATTTAAAAAGAAAGAACAACTGATAAAATACATATATTTTTATTATTAATTTTATATTCGCTAAGGTTGCAAATAAAACTGCCACAGTGCCACAGCCAAGTTCGATACTAGTCACCGCAGAGAATGTCACCGAAGAGATACCGATGGTGTGGAAGGTAAAACGACGACCAGATGGCACACGTTATATTGTGAAGCGACCAGTGCGCAATAACGTAAGCGTCGGCATACGTAAGAGTATACGTAATAGCGAGTTGACCACAACAGAGGAGGACACAATATCAGAGGTGAAGATCGGACGCTATTGGACGAAAGAGGAACGTAAGCGACACATAGAAAGAGCTCGTGAAAGACGTCATTACCAACAACAACAACTGCTGCAGCAACAGCAGCAGCAGCAATAACTACCATGTAATTAGCTTTACTTCCTTCCAAATCCACTGTAGAATGAATTTACTTTATATGTTATTAATATATGCAATGGCTATCGACATAAGTTCGTATCCAACAAGAAAATGAAAAGAACAAAAAAATGCCGGGTTTCAAAAGAAAAAGTATTACTCGTATAAATATATAAAAATATAGATTATCGAATGGAAGCCAAATATGCATCTGTTTTTAAGCAGGATCTTTGGCTTTAAAAAAAGTCTTTCAAAATAGTATGGCAACTCTGCAAGTATTATGTAATTCAAACCACAACATTTCCTCCTACTTTTGCATTAACATTACGTGCACATAACATACATAGCTCGATTATCACTAATGTTAAGTGTGTTGTCTGTAAATCTAGTTTCAAATAAATATATATTACATTTTGCCAGTGTTGCAGTCATTTGAAAAGTGCGCCTCTAATTTATTTTAGGAGTATTTTAATTTTATATTAATAAATTAATACTGATTACTGAGTTAGAAAAGAATCAAAATTAAGATTCAATAACGGGTAAAGCCAACAGATTTAAACTTAACGTGGCGATGCACTACGTTAAATTTGCACATAAGAGTCTACGTAGAGTCAACATTTATCTTACATTACACTTAAATTTACACATAACAGCTTTCGTAAAACCTACAGATTTTAACTTTTACTTTCTTTTCATTATTTAATTAATTATGAATTGTATTTTATTTATATAAAATAAAAGCAGTTTTGTTAAAAAAAATGACGACCGAAACAATTTGCGTAACGTGTGGCGCAACAGATACTCAAATTGGCTAATGCAATTACTCAAATTGGTTAACCGTTTGGCCTTAACTAAACTCAACAGCAGTTGCTAAACAGTTGTTAACATGGCTGTTATGTGTGCGCTGCTAGCGTCCTGTTAGGTATGTCTGTTTCATTAACATTCGATACATGTTAAATGTATATGCTAATTTGTGAAGCCGGCAAAAAAAATTAATTCCGCAGCCGGCAAAATTATACAAAAAATATTAAAAATTAAACAGACGAAAAAAGTAAGCAATCTAATGCGTGTGAGTTTGTTGTGTGTGGTGTTGTCCAAATTGTTTGTGCACTTTACTTACATGCTATGTGTGTGTATAGATATCCTATGCTTTACAAATGCCAAGGCGTGGCTGGCGATCCTAACGGAGGCTACAGTATAGATATGCACAGTTTATGTGTGCGTGTGTGTGTCGATGTGTAGGTTGTGTTTGTGTGTGTGTCTGTGTCTGTGTTTAGCTGCGAACTAACATTAATGCTTAAGCATTCAAAGGCTGAGTATTTTTATTTTTTTAGCAAAATGCACACACACATATAAGCATATGCATGTGGATACACATTTAAGTAAGGATATGTAGAAGATTGTGGGTTGGTGGGTGGGGGTATAAAAATCAGAGAGAGAGAGAGAGAGCGAGAAGTGGCAGGGTGAGTGACACAAGCCTTGTTAGGGGTTGTTCAATGTGAAGCAGCAGCAGAAGAAGAAGAAGCAGAGAACGCGTATATATAATATATATGTGTATACGGAAGCAACGCGGCTAAAACGGCAACGGCCAAAAAACGCTCAAAAATAATTTATACATGCGTAAAAAAAAACTAAAACTAGCAAAATAAAAGCATAAATAAAGTGAACGGTGTACAAAAGCAGGTAGCTTTGTAAAGTGTGCACGTTTTACTTTTTCTTTTTATGTTATTATTTAGTCTACCTATGTGTGTGTGTCTGTGTGTATGTGCATGCCTATAGATGTATTCGCACGCAGATGCGTGTGTGTGTGTGTATGTATACCAAATGCATTTCTGTATTTTTGTCTTGCAGAAAAAAGAAGCAGAAGAGGAATCCAAAGGCAAATGCCAAAGCTAGATCGCTACACACACACACATGCATAATTTACGTTTACACGGGAATTGAACACGGTTTCGAATGGAATATCACAAAGAGCATTTTAGCTGAAAATAAACAAAATACTCGAAAACGAGAATGGCGCATATACGACAAGTGGTGAGTTAAAAATAAAAATAGTAATATTAATAATAATATCTATCATTTATATTAAGGTAAAATGGCGTTGATGTAATAATTATTGTTCAATTTGTCTGTCGGTATTTTTCGTTGCATCCTATCAAAAGACAATATAAGAAATCAAAAATCAGTGTTATTAGTATTCGAAATGTCGCAAATGCTCAACAACATCAACATTAATGTTAATATGACCGATTCAATGCGCAAACTAAATCAGCATCAAATGATTGAGCAGGTGAATAAAGTGCATCAGCATCATCAAAATCAGCAGTCGCTGCCACTGTCCGATGATCCACGCACCTTGCAGCTGGCCTTGGAACTGACAATGGTCGGCTTAAGCGAGACAAACAATCAAAATTACAGCGCACAACAACAACAACAGCACGAGTTCGATTTGGGTCCGTTAAATGTTGTCTCTGCTGCTTTTGCACGAACTGAGCTGTCAACGAACGGCAGTTCGGGTCTTTTGATGCCCAGCGTTGGACTCGAGGACAGATCGAAGAAGTCACAGAATATGACCGAATGTGTTCCAGTGCCAAGTTCCGAACATGTTGCCGAAATCGTGGGCAGGCAAGGTAAGCTAATTTTACAGCATATAGTTGAGGGTAAAATAATAGCAACACTCGCACTAGAAATGTTTTAAAAGTTGTTTTTTTTTATTAAAAAAGGGAGAAAAAACATTAAAAATCCACATTTAAAAATATTGTTTTGTTTTTCTTATTCATAAGAAAAAATTTCAGAGCGGTCCTATTATTTTCCCCGCAACTGGGAGAGAGAGAGAGTTGCATCGAACATCGAACATAGTCAATGCAGCGATCGGCAGCTAGAAATTTTTGGTGTGTTCGGTGATAAACTTGTTCGAACGTTCGATGTGTGCTCTCTGATTATTTTAAATTGAATTAATTTTAAGGTAGGTATTGATCATTATTAAATATGATTAATTGAATATTAAATTAAATAATTAATTTTTACTTAATTACTTAAATTTGAATTATTATTTATTTATTGATAATTTAAAATTGATTGATTATTAATTTATTAAATATGAAATAAAATTATTGTTTGATTGCCCATTAAACAAATTAAATTATTAATGTTTTTAAAATTGTATTTGAAATTGAATTACTATTAATTGAATGATTTTAAATTGAATTATTTTATTAATGATTAAATGCAATTATCGATTGACTTTAAAGTGATTAATTACTTAAAATTGAGTTAAAATTAATTGATTAGTTATTTACTTTGAATTGAATTATTCCCTTATTGATTACTAAATTGAATTTTATTTATTTAATTTACTTAGAATTGATTAATTGAATTATTATTAATATAATTTATTGCCAACGAAATTAAATGATTATTAATTGATTAATTAGGTTGCAAGATAAAAGCCCTACGGGCGAAGACAAACACGTACATCAAGACCCCGGTGCGGGGAGAGGAGCCCGTGTTCGTGGTGACCGGTCGCAAGGAGGACGTGAACAAGGCCAAGCGGGAAATACTCTCGGCAGCCGATCATTTCAGTTTGATACGAGCGTCGCGCAAGCCTTCGATTGACGGAGCGAGCAACAGCAGCAGCAATAACAGCGGCAATAACAGCGGCAATAACAGCAGCAATAACAGCGCAACAACAGCTGTTGGCGGGTCATCTGCATTGGCCCTTGGCATTGTGTCGCGTGCTCAGTCGGGTCCGCCGTGTCTGCCCGGTCAGATCACGATACAGGTACGCGTGCCGTATCGTGTTGTTGGTCTCGTTGTCGGTCCCAAGGGCGCAACAATTAAGCACATTCAGCAGGAGACACAAACGTACATTGTGACTCCCTCGCGGGAGAAGGAACCGATTTTTGAGGTCACCGGCTTGCCGGAAAATGTGGAAACAGCACGCAAACAAATCGAGGCACATATTGCATTGCGCACCGGCAACAACAACAGTGCTGGGCAGCTGAATGAAAACGCCTCCGTTGCTGGCAGTGAATCGTTGGATTCGTCTGAATTTGCTACATTGCATACGATCAACACTCTGAGTCAGATATTAAACGATGATCTTAATTCCGATTTGTTGTCATCGATTTATAAGAGCGATTTATCAAATTATGGCGACAATTCCATAAATATGCCAGCTCATAATATAGTTGGCTGTTTTGCCAATTCGGAACTAGTTCCCGGAACAGCAACGGGAGCAGCAACAGGCTTAACAGCAGCTGGAGGCTTAACAGCAGCAGGCTTAACAGCCACAGGCCTAACAGCAGCAGATGCAAATTTCTCACTGTTGTCTACAGAGTTGAACGATCAACAGCAGCAGCAACAACAACAACAGCAGCAGCAGCAGCAACAACAGCAGCTACATACAAAATATCGCACATCGAAAAGTTTAACATTTTGTCCAGCAGCCACAGCCACAGTTGCAACAACCACTGTTGTTGCATCGAACATGTTGACTCGCTCATGTTCGTCGGCCTCCTCAACAGCGTCCACAAAGAGCACCAATAACAGTGCCAATAGCAGCATCAATACACCGCCCGAACTGTTAAACATATGGAAGAATTTAAACGATTCAATTGATGTAGATGAAGGCATTGGTGACTCGCCAAGTATTTGGAGTCTGCCCACGACAGACAGACAGACGGTAACAGCGGCGGCCAATTGTTCGCCGAGTGCATCGATCAGTCCAACTGATTCGCTGTTAACCGAGCACAGCCTGAAACTTAACAGCAACTGTAACAGCAGCAACAGCAACTGTAATCCAACCGTTCACAGTCAGTCACGTTCGAGCGCGGACAAGGTGCATCGCGAGTGTTTTGTGTGCAACGAACGTGAAGTGACAACGGCTTTGGTGCCCTGTGGACACAACATGTTCTGCATGGATTGCGCCAATCAGATTTGTGTCTCCATCGAATCCCTTTGTCCCATTTGCCATTCGATAGTTTATCACGCTATGCGCATTTTAGCCTAAACACACAACAGCGGTCAAAAAAATATAGTTACAAAATTAGAAAGTTAAATTTAAACACAAAAAATCAATACTGAATTTAAGTAAACATTTACAGTTAAATTCTCCTTGAATTTATTAACTTGCTATTTAGTTTTTATTATTGAAACTGATCATTATTAGAGTAGTGAAAGTCTTAAAATAATTGCTAATTATTTTTATGAAATTATTATTCAAATTGATGATTATTAGAGTAGCAGCAGTTTTCTCAGCTAAATAATTTAAAATAAAAACCTATTTATTATGGCTGCTTATATATGAATATGTTTAGTATTAGGAAAGTAATATTTTAAAACATTCCGAATTAATTTGTTTTTGCTTTTGCCAAATTGAATTTTAAGTTAGTTTGCAAATTTAGAAAAGATCTCGATTTGAATACCATTAAATGAGACATATTTTTATAGAATGCTACTATTATTTTGAGAGCAACTGTAAGTACATACATACATACATACATACATACATACATACATGCATACATACATACAGACATACACACACACACATACAGACTGACATACATACATACATACATACATACATACATACATACACACACACACACACACACACACACACACATACATACATACATACACACACACACACACACATACATACATACATACACACACACACACACACATACATACATACATACATACATACACACACACACACACACACACATACATACACACACACACACATACAGACTGACATACATACGCACGCACACACACACACACACACACACACACACACACACACACACACATACATACATATATGTTCCATACTTCTGTGCAACATTTCAGCGACTGGTTGATGTATTGGCTAACTGCAGATGTCTGTTAAACGATTTCGTATTCAATATTTATATTAATAATTGACGCATTTAAATCAGGAATAAAAAACTAACCAAAAACATGCAAATAAAGACAAACAGACAAAGGGACAGATAGAAAGCATGTAAATATTTTCTAGTTTATTTAACTGGCATAGTATTCTATGTAAGCGGCGTGTTTTAATCCCTTTTTAGACTTTAGATCACATTTGATTATATATATATATATATATATATAATCAAGCATTTTAGTCAAATACGATTATCAAAAACGAATAACCCAAATATATACATATATATAAATCTGGACTCCTCTCTCTCGGTGTGTCAGTATATAATATATATATATTTATATAATTTTCTATTCTAAGTTGACTGATAAATAGGCAGTAATTTTAAGTGAATCATAATATTTACAGAAAAATACATATATATATGTATATATATATATATGTATGTATATATATATGTATATGTATATATATATATATATATATATATATATATATAAATGAATTATATTATTTTATCACAATACATACGCATATATAGAAATATTCATATATATAAATATATAGAAATTTAAATACATACTATTTAATGTGAATAAAAAAGACTTATATATTTATATATATTAAATAGCCAATCCAATATTGACAAGATCAAAAATAAAAATGAATATAGTGCGCTGAAAATCAGATTATTTTTTTGACTATAAATTGTATTATTTAAAAATAAGAAGAACAACAAAAATCTAGTCCAACCAGATACTAAATACTAAAGTTGATTATTATTATTATTATTAATAATTAATTATTTATATTATTGTAATATTTAAATTTTTTTTTTTATCATAATATTTATGTTTTCTCGTTTTGTTACAAATAAAAAATAAATTGTAGAACAAAATAAAATATGAGTGAGACTAAAAAAGAATTAATTAATATAAAATGCGCAAAATATTGAAAAACTTACTTAATCACATGCAGTAAGTTAGTACAATATAAAATATACCAAAAACGTACATATTTACACAATTATGTTTTAAATATTAATATATATTATATATATATATATATATATATAAACTGAAAAACACTATATGGAGTTTAGAAAAAAAAAATCAGAAAAACGCAAAAAGTAATTAAACAGAGTTTACAATATCCATTAAAAAAATATTATATATAAAAATCAATTTTGTGTTCGGCTGCAGGAAAGGAAGCATTTGCAATTAAATTCTAAGTTCGTTGAGGGGGGCAACAGGGAAAATGGGAAATCTACTTAAAATTTCCAACTAATCATTGATTACTAAATCGTGCATCTTTTTCTTCTGCGGAGATAATTTAAAATTAAATTTAAATATATTATAATTTTTGTTTTAATGGCTAAATTGGCATTTAGTTAAATATGCTTTCTTCTCATTTATTTATTTGTATTTAAATAAGTAAATAGTTACATTTCTATAATTTATTTTCTTTATTTAAAATTTATTTATTTGAATTTGCTTTTGCAGCTATGTTTTGTTATTTTAACTTCTCTCACTAAGTACTTTAATTTATACAACTTACAATTTTAATTTTTAATATACTTACTATTTACTTTTTTATTTATTTATTTATATAGCTACATTTTCTGGCATTTATTTTTTTCTTCCCCCCCCCCCCCCACCCCTTTAATATTAACATAATTAACTTTGCTTTAATATCTTTTTTAGACTTCTCTCATTAATTATTTGTTAAATATATTACGAGCTAAAATTGTTATTCTTTTATTTTATTATTTTTTATTTATGTACATAAATTTCCTATTTATTATTTTCTATTATCCATTTTTATTTTAATTATTTATTTAATTGTATTTTTTTAGTTAATAAATTTTTTTATATATTTTTTTTAATATTATTTTAATTATTTATTTCGTTGTATTTTTGTAGTTAATACGTTTTTTTTATATATATATATTTTTAATATTATTTATTTAATATCTTTATTTTTGTAAACTCTCACTAATTGTTTTTTTAAATCAGCTAACTACTCTTTGTATTTTATTTTTCTTTAAATATTAATATGGCTAAAATGGTTATTTCATTTAATTTATTTAAATTTATTTATTTTTTTCTCCTCTCCATTTTGTTTTATATTTATGTATATTTGTATTTGCTGCAAATCTATTATTTTCCATTCTCCATTTTTATTTTAAATAATAATTGCTTTTCTCCTCTCCCCTTTCATTCAGCTTTCTTTTGTTTGAGCTGCTCTTACCAGAGTATATATATTTGTTCAAAACTGAAATCATTATATATGAAGGTGTTTACGATTAATTAATTGTACTTAATGCACACACCCAAAAATCCGCGTGAAAATATTTTTTTACACAGAATGTAAGCTTTTACATCGTATTTGTAGATGGCGGTTAAAATATTTACAACGAATATTTTATAAATGTTTCTTATTAAACTTGTAAGACCTAAATTAAATACATAATACAAAGCAGAAAATAAATATTATATATATACATAATATTATTATCAATAGTGAAATATCCGCATTGTGTTCGTAAGAAAGTATATCTTAAAAATACATTTCATAAATCCAACTTTAATCGGCATTAATTTTAAACAAATACTAAGCAAATACTAATGTCGATTAAAAAAAATAAATAAATAAATAACTTTATATAAGAAATATATACAAAAGATATGTATCACTAAATGGTTATATAATAAAATTTTTCCAAAATATTCAAAGGCGTCTCTTATTTTATTTATTTTTTGAATAAACCGAAAGCACTGGCAAAAAAATATATCAAGCCAGAAAATGGCTAAGACGGCAGCTCTGTCAGCTCTCAGCTGCAATGCAAGAGTATTTTGCTTACCTGTCCTTGTTCCTTATCCGGATCGTGGCTCTAAAGCTTCAACTATTATAGGCACCATATAGTAGTCAAATATAAATGTAAATTAAAATGGAAATAGAAAAAATGTACAGCTTGCAAATGTCCACGTTCTTTATCCAGATAATGGTATTTACACATATATATATATATATATATATATATATATATATCATAACCTCGTATGATCCGCTGTTATGCAGAACCCATTCCCAAAATAAAACAGTTGCTTTTTTGTCATTAAATAAAATAATAACAGTATTTTATGTACTGAGCTTGACTTTTATATTTTTTGCTGAATTCGTGGTTGGGTTTTTTCTAGGGTCTTATAACTGTCTTTCTTTTTTTTTTTTGCTTAAATTTGCATTAAGAGATTTTCTGTTTAGAGCTATAGACGAGTTAGAACTAGCGAAAATATTAATTTTTAAATGAATAAAACATAAAAATAGAGGCTTTCAAATGAATTGATTTGACCTGATCGATATACAATTAATATTTATATATATATAAATGAAGAATTGATAATGATGTCCTGACACCGAAACCAATAATTCTACATTTGCCAACATAACAAACGTGCTGCGATTCGGCCAAGCCGAATATTTAAATACCCTTGCAAGTTTGAAGATTTGAATCCCGATAAATGATGTTGATGATGATAATGAATCAATTTCTATTTAAATTTAAATTTATAAATTCCAATTTCCGTTTCCATTTTCAAAATGTTAAACGTTCATTTAAATTTCAATTGAAAATTCATTTAAAAGTTCAAATTTCCGATTCCTCTTTTCAAAACGTTTGCCTGGCTGCTCCCGAATTTGACAATTCTTTCCATTTTAACAATGTAAAAGTAAAAAAAATAAATACAATTAATTAGTGTTTAATAATAATTGTAATTGCTTTTGTTTATATTATTAGCTTGATTTGTGGATGAATCATGAATTATTTATTGTTATTATTTGTTAAATAATTGCATAGAAGTTGAGACTTATATTAATTATGGGGACGGAAGTGCTTCCTTCTATATACTTTTTAATATCGCGTAGCTGCGATAAGTTAGCATGAATTTTGTGGTGATTTTTGCGAGGGTATTTCTCAAATCAATGAATTAATTTGCTCTTATGTGTTAGGTAAGTATGTATATTATAATATAATATGCGTTTACTCTGGCTCTGGGTATAATTGTACTATATGTTAGTTACACTTCAAGTTGAACGTCTATCTATATATATATATACATATATATCTCGATTTATATATAGATATAGATATATATATATATAGAGAGGAATAGCTAAGTACTTGCTGCCACTACTTAGTTAGCTGTACACACAAACATTTCTCAAACAAAAAGCTATATATATACCTGATACGTAGTAGTATCAGTATATATATATATATATAAGTGATGCGTACATGTGCTGAATCTCCAATAATTTTTTTTTTTATTGGGTATTCGCGGTTTACTTTAGGATAAGTGGATTTTGTATTATATATATATATATATAGTATATATATATATATATATAAATAAATATATATAAATATATATAATATATATATATATATATATATATATTTAGTAAAAGCACATTTACATATAATTAATTTTAACTTTTATTGATAAACGAGACACACACACAAAGATATCCCCTCATCCTCATTCTCGTCCTGCTCCTGCTTAGTTCGCCGATGAAAACATATTGGTGTTGTCCCATTCTAGCTGATTGATGTGTGCAAAGCCATCCTTTATAACTATACAAAAAAAAAAATGTATTAATATTATCTATAATACTATTTATATATCTACATATATATCTACATATATATATATATATATATATATATATATATATATATATCTATATACAAGTTAAGCTCACCTTCCTCGTCTTCGGAATCAGAGTTTTCCGAATCGGAGCTCTCCTCGGATGCGGCATCTGTTTGCATTGGATTTATGGTTATGGTCAAAGCGGAATCATCCCAAATTAAACCTTCATCGGCAGCCTTTTAATGGAATCCAAAATATATGTAATTAATATATATACATAATAAAGTGTATTCAAAAATAAGATACATACATATATAAAATATAAACATAAATAAAATACATACATAAAAAAAATATATCTTTAAATATTTATTTTTACTTTTTTTTTTCTTTAAAATTTAAAATTCGCATTCCTACATTTTCTTAATTAATTAATAAAAGGCAGTCTGTTTAAATTAGATATATTTTATATAGTATAGTATATATTTGCCTACCTTGGGGCAAGGCTGGTGACGATCTGAATACTTTTGGTTATTTTTAAGTCGGGCAATTGAAACGCCGCAGAGCAAAATTACGAGGAAAACGCATATCAAAATGAGCAGCATTGTGGGATGCGAAGCTTCAGCTAAAATATAGATATTGAAATAGATCAAGATCCGATATTTGATATAGATATGGATATAGATACCTTTGTGGACAATTGCATGCACATGTGACTTGGGCTCCTGGACATCATTAGTATGCAGCAGTGAATATGAAAAGAGTTTTGTATCTGCAAACAATTTAAATAAAAATTAGTAAAATTTAAATTAATCAAATAGATAATAATAATAGTAATAAGTAATATATAACAAATAGTTAATATTATATATAAATTAATAAACAATAAAGAATAACTAATAAAATAATAAGTATTAAATCATAAATATCTAATAAAAAATATCAAATAGTAAATATTATATATGATTTAATAAATATAAACAAAAGAATAACTAATAAAATATTTAATCATAAATAATTAATAATATATACTAAATACTAACTAACAACTAATAATAATATTAATATCAGTCTCACACTAAATCTTTCCAAAATTGCCTTAACTAACCATAACATGAATTAAATTAAAAAATTAACGATAACAAACTAAAGTAACATTTAAAAATCAATTTGAAATATATATTAAAAATGTATGAATAAACAAATATACGTAATTATATATATATATATATGTATTCAAAAGAATTGTCAGAGCTGTACTAATTTTAATTGATAATATAAATATTAGATGAATGCTGATGCAATTAAAAATTAAAATAAACATTAAACATTATTAGTAAATTATAATAAATAAATATATATAACGATAACAACAGCATTAAAAGTATATAATTATTATATTATTGTTTTTAGATAGAAATAGATATATATATATTGACATATTAATTAATAAATATTAAATTAATGCTGATGCAATTAATAATATATTAAATATATAGATATAGACTTGGCTATACCTTGAACATTCTGATCGGCATTGTGATAGGGGGATGCTTGTGCTGCTGCAGCTGGATAATTGGAGTCGGCGTCGATTGTTAGGGGTGCTCCCGGTGCGATGGATGTCTTTGTGGATTGCTTCGGATGTAGGACGGTCAAAGTCAGCGTGTATTCGACGCTTTTATAATGGGAACTCAGCTGGGAACAGGACAATTTGAAGACGCGATTCAGATAATAGGCCGGCTTCTTGTTGCTGTAGACGAGTGCGCGTAGGACACTCAAATAGTTGCTGATCGAATCGGTGCCAATCATTTCGACGCCATCCTTGTTGATGTTCGTCCTGATGTCCATTGTCGAGGACAGCGATTCGTCGCCATCGATTTGAATTTCCTCGTGATCCGGATTCAGAGATGGAAAAACAATCACACTGCAGCCATCCAATTTCTCCTTCGGCTTTTTATCATTATTACTATCGATATTATTATTATTATTATTATTATTGTTATTATTGTTATCGTTGTTGGAGATGCCTATGTAAACTCTGTCCAAGATATGTACGCCCAATTTGATTTCCTGATACGAAACAAGCTTGTTTTGAGTGCCTGCAAAAATTATTATTATTTAAAGATCTATTTAAATTATTTCAAAAATAGTATAAAATCATTTTTAAGGCCTGTTTTTGGGAGCTACAAATATTATTCATTAATTCATTTTCTAAACTAAATTTAAAATAATTTCAAATAAAGTCAAAATATATTTAATTAATTACTTAGACACATAACACATAACAAAAAACCACTTAGACTAACAGTAAGTTAACAGCAACAGTTATGCTTAACAGTGCGTTAACAGTCAGTTGTAACTTTAACTATAATTTGCCGGTTTCTCAACCGATCGTAATGAAATTCGTTTAGTTGATCAATCACATATCATACATATATATGTTGTATATCAATTACAATACAGTGACTTTCAAATTGTGTCTTTTATTGCTATCGTAAATCGATAATTATATTATTCGAGAATAGAGGCGGAGTAAACAGTTTTTTGCATGCACTTTGTCATAATCGATCACTTTTTGGCGATATATAATAATTGTATATATAAATGTATGTATAGTTTTTCATAATCGATAACGTTTAATCGATTTAAAAACAGTATTTTACATGCAGTTTTTATTTGATCGAAACAAGGTTTCCATTTTCAGTAAATAAGGCTTACAATTGAGTGTTTCACTATCGATACCTTTTATGCAGTTTCTATGGTCTATAGCTTATTATCGAAATGTAAAAATTGTATTAAGTGCACCGGCAGTTGTCCCTAATTGATAACTTCTAAGCGGGACGTAAACAGGTTCTAGGCAGTTGTTCGCTATAGATAGCTTGTTATCGATCAGAAAAATAGCATTTAAAATTGATAATTACCTGATATGGCAATCTTGCCCGGAAACTGTTCCTCCTTAAGCTTATCGACAGCGAGTTTTCGCCTCTGCCCATCTACAATTGAATCCGTATCTGTCTCTCTATCCGTATCCGTATCCGCATCCGTCTCTCTGTCTGCATCCGTAATTGGGAGAATACCAGCTGGTGTCTGAATGGGTTCGTTGACCATGATGTACGTCTCGATGGTGGGCAGACGGAGAGCGCTCTGATTGGTGCACATCATCGTAGTTCTCACTTCGATATTCCTCCGGCCAATTGTGGGTGACTGTTTGACATTGATATACTGAATCTTGCGCATGAGTTGCTCTATTTTATGCTTGCTCTGCGCCTCAATATAGATCTCATTCATTTTGGCGTTGAGCTGCACCTGAAAGTCCTGCTCCGTCGTCGGGGAGTCGGCCTCCGCCGTGACGGGCAGCAGGTGTTCGGCGCAGCTGGTACCACATTTAATGTCCGCCGGCGAGAGTATATTATTTAGTGCCACCTTAACAACGGATATATCACCAAGGAATCCATGCTTCAGTCGATTCTCGGAGCTCTGGAAACAGGCGCCGACGGAGAGCGTTGTATTGACGCCGTGCGCCGCATGCAGCGGCCAATCATCGATGACTTCCGGATTGGCGTGACGATCCTCGACGGAGCTTTCGAAGCGCACCCCATCGACGAAGAGCTCCACTTTGCCCGACTGCTCCACGTTAATGACGTAATAGTGCCACTCGTTGTCGCAGACCTGCGCTATCTTCCAGCGCCATTCCGCCGGACTGAAGATGTTCAAGTCGCCCTCGTTGTAATTCTTGCGCAGCAGCAGGATCAATCGACAATTGCGCACGAAGAGCGCCATGTGATGTCGATTCATCTTGTGGTCGTCGGCGCTGCACAGGATGTGCTCCTTGACGTGCTTGTTCAGCGGCGGACTTTGACTGGCGTGTCGGAAGACGCTCACAATGCTAAAGGAGTGCAGCGAGAAATCGTGTCGACCAATCAGACTGTCTGGCAGCACCACGCCAGCGTTACCATCAAAGTGGAAAATGGGCTCCGGTCCCTCGTCGAAGCTCAACTCCTTTGTCCAGTCCGCGCCGCGTGGCAATAAATCCTTGAGTTTTTTGCTCGCTGTGCAGTTGCTGATGTCGCGATCGCAGCCAAAGGATATGTGTTTTGTCTTTCGGCGTTGTCAGAGTGGGTAAAAACAAAAGTATTATACAAATTAATAGTCATTTAATAGAATTCACCTTGAGTACGACTGCTGCGTGTATGTTGAGTTCATCGGGACTGCACAATATGTTGCACAGATCCAGGCGGGCATTGGGGAACAGCTGCAAGCTCTCAGTGCTTCCAGACTACAACAAAAATCATTATAATTATTCATTTATTTAATATTTTATAAGTAAAATATAAGTGCAACATGTAAGAAAATGTTTTCTTTATTATCGGTCAGTTTTTCATTAACCATTGCTTTTTATCGATAGCTGCAGGCTCGCAGTGCCGCAAAACTACAGATAATTATACATGATTGAATGACATATATATGTGCATATAAGAAACAAACAGCTGTACTTATTTTTTTTTTCAGTGTATTTAGCGATACCAAGTAAGTGTTAACGTTTTATAGATCGATCGCAACAGAAATGATAGCAACTGGGTTAAAGTTGGAAAAAGCAATAGAAAAAGCTCAAAATGCAGACAGCTTTTGTGAGAGGCGCATACGAAAACGAAAACACTTAGCTATTATATTGCGCCAAGCAACCAAGGGTTAATTTTTGGGAGAGCGACCGAAAGCGAACGCAGTTCCAACTAAGGGTTAAAGTTTGACAGAGCGGTCACGACTGGGTTAAAGTTTAGGAAAGCAATAGAAAAAAGCTGAGAAAGGGTTGAGCTTTCTGGTCGTGCTCAGATCTAAACAGTTATCGATATCATATAACAGCTATCGATACTCACCGTATAATCGATCCGCTCGGGTATGCCCAGAAACTTGGCATCGCAGACGCGTCGCACCTTGATGCTGACCATTATAGGCGTTGATTCCTTCATCGCACAATCGAAGGCGACAACGGACAGGATGTGATTGTGGGAGATCTTGTGCGACAACGGCTCCGTATTCTTGATGGAGCCTTCGTTGTCGATTGTAAACGGCTCATCGCTATTCAATATATCGTATTTGCACACATCCCCAAAGAGTGGCGTGCAATCCTTGTCCGTTGCCTCCACACGAATTATCTCATTGTAGAGCTTTCCCTCATCCACTTCGGTAACATAAGAGGGCTGTAGAAATGTCGGTGCATACTCATTGATATCGATAACAGTGATGTGCACGTTGGCCGGATTTGAAGGTGTTCCATCGCAGTAAATCGCCACTATCTCGAAATGATAACTCTTTCGCTTCTCGCAGTTCAAAGTGCGACGTGCCTTTAAAATGCCTAAATTGTTCACCAGCTCAATCTATAAATATTGATTGGTAATTATGGATAGGCAAATGCATAAATATATAAATCTCTCTAGATCTCACCTGGAATGGTATTTCGTGATATGGCTTTTTTAATATGCGAAAATTGCATATTTTCTCCTCGTCAACTTTAATCAGTGGCGTTATTTCCACCAGCGTCTCATTTTCGCGTATCAATCCGTGGTACGACTTTTCCAATATATATTCTGAAATTATTCGATTATTATTTTGTTTAAAAAATAAATACAACGATTACAAATAATTTTGATTTAACAACAGTAGTATTATATATATATAGATGTTCTTATTAATTTACTTATTATTTATTTAATTTATTACCTATTTATTTTAGTATATATTTGTCCAAATAATAATATGAACTTAAAGTAATACACTAATTTAAGAAAATGGTTTTAAACATAAAAAATTAATAAAATTAGACATGAATTTTTAATAAATGGAAATAATAATAAATATAAATCAAAACAACATAACAATGAATCAAATATAATAATAATCAAATAATAAAAAAAAAACCAAATAAAATCAATAGTAATAACAATAATAAATAAGTAATTGAGTAAATGCAAATTACATAAAGACACACCTCGTTCTGTTAAATATTCGCGTTCATAATAATAAAAAATACATAATCGTCATATAAATAATGTCAAATAAAATAAGTACAAATTATATAATTAATAAAGAAAAGCAAAACTAATTGAACGCACCTAATTGTGTTAACTATTCGTATTTATAATAATAATAAACACATAATGAAACATACCTCGTCATACAAATAATGTCAAATTAAATACCTACAAATTATATAATTAAATAACTAATTGAACGTACCTCGTTGTGTTAAATATTCGTCCTCATTTTCATTGGAATTGCCGCCGGTGGATGCCGCAAAACCGACCACAACACTCAGAATTATACCCAAATAGAGACAATTCGACACCATTGTGCTAGAAAAGGGTTAATGGATGTCCCAAGTAGACCTTCTTTATTTTCTGTAATTATTAATTTTTTATTTTAATAATTAAAATTTTGTCACTATAAAAATGCACAGAACAATCCTAATTTGTTTTCCGTTGTTTTTAATTGATGGTTTAATTAGTATTAATCACAATTTGTCATTATTGAAATGCACACAATAATTTATTTATTGGTGTCATTTTTAATATATATATTTTTTTTATTTATTATTAATAATATTTAGTTGCAATTTTGTCAGTATTAAATGCACAAAATAAGCCTACTTTTTTTTAATTTAAAATTGAATTCTTAATTTTTTAATTATAAATATGAATTAACAATTCATTTTTTGTTTTAATGTTCCGATTGTTATTATTAATTTTTTATTTTATAAACTACGCCAATATTTATTTGATGTAATTAGAATCTTCTTTTAAATCACTGAAAATTACATCACAATTAATATTTATTTTTATCGCATAGATTTCCAGAAATTAAAACACAGATTCTATCGTTAATCCAATGCATATTTAAATGCATTCACAAATACCCATGCATAATGTGTGTAGGTGTGTGTGTATGCCTGTATGAATTTGATTTCATGAGATACACATTTTGCCAGATACACACATACAGATGTATTTGCTATGTGTGTGTGTGTATTTTTAAAATTTATATATACATTGATAAAATATTCAAATAAATAAATCCTTTAATTGTTAAATTTCCCTTTCATTTCAAAACATTTTGAATGTGAAAGAAATTCATTTGGATATTTTTCACACACACGCAAAAGGATAAAATGATAAAGATGCAAAAATCAATATTTTTGTTACCCACATATATTTTTTTTTGCTGTTTGTTCGGTGATTTCTTTGTTCTTTGGTTGCGCTGTTTGCGTATTTAACTTTTTTCAAAGTGCAACATTTAATAAGAACTTCGCTAACAGTTTATGCCGTCTTTACTTGGACTTTTATTAATTGTTTATCCGACATTTTTTAATGTATTAGCCCAAAAGAAAAGAATCAGTTGTTCGCTTCTGCACTAAAAAATCCCAAATTATGTTGATGGTATTTGATTTATAAACTTACGAAGCAATCTAACTAACTATCGATTACTTTGTGTTCTATCGATTGCTTATTGCTTAGCGCTTGCGAATTTAATTCCTAGTGTTGTTTTAACACTGACATCAAATCAATTAATTTAATTTTAAATTGATTGCGATTAATTTATATGTTTAATATAATTAATACGAATATTGCTAGGCAAATTAAACAGACAATCAAGTTGAAACATGTCCAGCGAAGTGAGCAGCTTTTATATGTGTATATTTATTGCCTTGCTAAAAGCTTTTACTTAACGAAGCAGTAAATCCTTTCGTTAAGGTGCATATACACACGCACACACATGTATATATGCAGATTTATAAAATACAAACAGCAACAACTTTTGAATTGATCTATAAATTAAAATATTTTTCACATGCGCATACTTATAAACTTTCATTCAATTTACATATCTCTTATTAAACTATGGTATTTACCCAGCGCATTTTCATTTGTTACAGAGCAGCAAGAGCGAGACAGAAAGCGCTACAAATTCCGGCATTGGCTCCAAAAAAAAAAGCATCGGCAACCAATTTCATTCATGGCGCAAATGTGCGCACACATGTGTACCTATGTATACACATATATACACAAACACATACACAAACAGCATACAAACGCAAATACATACACATCATATAGCTACGCCCACGTACGCTCAACCAAAGCTTTAGACAGGCGCGTAGCCGAAGCTTTTCGTGAAAGAGAAAAGCAGAGCTTTGAAGCAGAGCAGCTTCTTGCCAGGGTCTGCGCTGTGGATGCTGTTTCGTCGCCGTCGCCGTTGCCGTTTCAATTGCAGCCTTTAACTCTCTTTGCTCTATTTCAAAATTTAGTTCGGTTTACGTCGCGCGTAGGTAAAGTTCATATCACACATACACTTATAAAAATCCAAAAAAATATATATAGAAAAAAAAAAATAAAAAAAGAGTAATAAACAAAAAAAAAAAGTATTAAAGCAGTTGCAAGAAATATATATTGTATGTAATAAAATTATAATTAAACAGGCTGTAAAAAATGTAAGTAGGCTGTTAAAAGACAAAATACTTCTTGTGTGGGTGTGGGTGTGTGCCTGTGTGTGTGTGTATATATTTAGGTCGATTAAGCCTAAAACGAAAATACATACAAATATAAAGACTTGTATGTGTGTGTTTGGATGTTTGCGCAACTTTGTGAATGAGAGTTGATTTCCAATTTGAACTTGGCAAGCTAAGCTTTTGCCCCCACCCCATTTTCTTTAGCATGTGTGTGTGTGAGTGAAGTTTAACATTACAGCGCGTCGACAACTTTACACATGTATATGTGTGTCTGCGTGGTGTACACATACGAAAGCTGTTAAGTCTGAATGAATAATTTCTGAATGGCCCACATATATATGTATGTATGTATGTGCGATGTGTGTGTGTATGTGTGTGTATATAAAAAATGCAAGAGCAGCCAAAAAGTATGCAAGAAAAACAATAATTTACTATTAAAAATACAAATTAAATAAATAATATATTTGTATATATCTATATATATATTTAATAAATCTATATACACTTTTATTTAAATTACATATTCTATTTTTTTTGTTGATTATTAAGATTTGTATAAAAAAAGTTCCATATTCCATTGGTTCCCACCCGACAGTGTTGAAAAATGGCGTCGCAACCCAGGTACAATACTAACGGTAACGGTAATAACGGTAAAATGAGGCTAACTGTGGCGGCTCTCACGAACGACTCCCTTCTTCTTCTTCTTCTTGCCATTTGTCACCCAAAATACCGCAGAAAAGTAAATGAAACCAAAAACTAAATTTCAATTTAAATTTCAATTCAATTCACGTTTTGAAATAAGCGCACTAATATTTGTTTGTCCAGCACCTTGCACCAATAATTACAAATTGTTCAAAGCAAAGGCACAATTTTAATAAAAACAATAATAATAATAACAATGATAATAATAATAATAATAATAATGATAATAATAATAATGATAATGATAATAATAATAATAATAATAATAATAATATTATTATTAATAATAATAAAAATAATAATAATATTTACTTTTTTTTTTTGATTTGGTTTATTATTTATATTAACTGCACAAATAGAAACGAAACAGAAAAATTCATAAAAATATATATATAAAATCAATCCAATGACTACGGTAAAAATACTTCTGTTTAGGTGATTTTCTCTATTAAATATAGTAACTTAATTATAGCACTTACAAATTGAAAGAGCACCAAAATGAATATACAATATTAATAATTAATCACTTTCGATTTGTTGACTTTTATGCTCCTGTAATAATTGCACGTCCTTGTAGTTTATATTTAAGCTAAGCATTTGCCTTAATAAATTTCTAATTTATGTTGTTTATTTTATTTTGTATATAGACAAATCAACATATTTAAAGAAACATATCTGTTGACAACTCAACAACTTTAATTGAAGGTCGTTATCTGAATTAAACGCATTTCGGGATTTTCATTAGGCATTTGTCAAATATGCTTTGTTACCACAGTATGGTAAGTACATAAAAAATTAAAAAATACATGTAAAAATGTTCTAATTTATTTATTATTTAATGTCACCTATTACAGAATAAATTAAAATAAGTAAGAGTGAACTCGACTACGATATACCCTGAACCCAGTTATTAAATATATTATATTATTTTTGCTAAATTCCCCTTTAAAAAGATTTGCACTAAAATGCGAGCAGCTCTGGCAGCGCCCTCTGCCGACAAACACGTGAAACACGCAATCGTTGGTATCGGGGCTCCGCAGAATATACACAAAAATATATTGAGGCTCGCGTCGATTATCATGCCATCTCTTTCTCACACATGCGCTCGCATATTAATATGCATACAGAAAATGCTTGCGGCTGCTGATAGAAATGAGATCAATATGATAATATATTTTCGACTATAATTTAGGTGTTTCTTATCCGATCTTGACGAATGGGCATTTGATCAATAGTATGCATATGCATATTATGTATTAATTAGAAGATTCTGCCTTTTAAATTGTGACATTTATTGCTATCGGAAATTTAAATATATTCTATAAATGGAGGCAGTTATCGATAAAAATAACGCAAACTTGATCTGCGCCTGGTATACGAGAACCTATATTCCAAATTTGTATCTAGCTCTTATAGTATCTGAGATCTGCGTGTTCATACAGACGGACGGACATGGCTATATCGACTCGACTGTTGACCATGATCAAGAATATATATACTTTAGAGGGTCGGAGATGCTTCCTTCTGCCTGTTACATACATTTGCACAAAATCTTTATTCCCTTTTTACCCATTTTTAATGGGTTCAGGGTATAAAAATACAGAAGCTAAAAAATAAATTACCTTAGATTAAAAAAGAAATTAATACTTCAATTTGAATTCATAAGCTAAGAAATATTTATAAGATTTCTGGGCTTATTTCCATTATTTATTTGAATATTTATTATTAATATATTTATTTTATTTAATAAATTACAAATATTTACACGAGTTTTGTGAAGCAGAAAAAAAAAGAAAATGACTTATTTTGTAATAAGAAATTAAATTAATAATTAAATAAGAATTAAATAAAATCCGAAGACTTTTCATTATCCAAATTTTAATATATATATTTCAAATATTATAAATTCTAAATGAACATATTATTATTGAATTATTTACAGCACACATATCTGCACTTGTACATATTGGTGATATTCGTTTATGCGACACATGGCAGTGGCAACTTTTTAAATGGACGCAGCCACGTCGACTATGGTGTCCAAAGAAATGGGGACAGTGCCAAACTGGTCAAAGGCGAGGAACGCACAACAAATGTGAATGTGGGCGAAGTGTTTGTGCCCAAAACATTTCCCCTAAGTGCACAGGAGCCAACCTGTGAACAGCTGCGAGCAATGTGGATGTGAGTTTGGATATATATATATATATATATATATATATATATATATATGTATGTATGTATGTATAAATATATAAAATATATAAAATTGATGTAAACAAAATACAGATTCTCCAAGCGACAATCTCGGGCAGCGGAAATCACAAATGAAATACCAACATATCGCGATCCATTCACTTATAATGTGTGGGAACCACTCTACTCCAATTCACGATTGCTTGGCTCGTAAGTACATATGTATTAATATTTGATAATATAATTAAACATAATTATGATTATAAATATAATTAACTAAATATATAATTGCTTCGCATGGGATAGTATATATATATTAAATAATTCAAATAAATAAATATAAATATAATAATATATATAGATATGTATTATCTATAAATAATAATTAAATAATGCCCAGGATTAAATATTAAAGAATAAATCACAAAAATATATAATTGCTAGGATTCGTATGGGATAGTAGATGGTAGTAACTATATTTAAATAATACATATAAATATATATGTATATGTATTAATTAAATTCATTAAATTCTCGACAGAATTCGCATGGGTTCCCGGGAACGTGCTCGTTCACCCGTGTTTGGGCGCGTTGTCAGCCGGGAGCCAATAATTCCGCAGCGTGTCGCCTTTGAGCAGCGTCAGCGTCATCTGATCGATGGCAGTCCGAGTGCTTTCGGACAGGCGTCCCGGCTCTACGGTGCCGAGGTGCGGCCCTCGGGTGTAGGAGCCACGACGGGCTCCGCATCGCCACGTCGCTCCAGCCAGAATAGATATGTGGGCGTAGTGCCCAACAGCAGCAGTAGCTCCTCCTCTTCCTCCCCTCAGGAACACTCAAATGTGGGCAGCAGTCAAAACTCAAATTCGGTTGCCGTCCAGGGCAGTTTTCAGAAGCTCAAGGAGCTCATCTGGACGGAGCGGGCCAAGGAGCTTACCCAGCAGCGGCGTGCCGAAGAGCTGGCTGCCCGTGCAGCGGTTCTCAAGGAAATCGCCAATGGGCAAAAGTAAAAATCAAATATCTATCTTTATTTATTTATTATCTATGTATTTCTAATTTGGAAATGCTCAAATGTAAGAAACGAATATATATATATGTATAAATGTATATATATTAAAACATTTAGTTTTCTACTATAATTGAAATCAAAAAAAGTACTTTCTTAAATTCATTTATATACTGAAATTTGTTATATACAGAATGTTATATATTTAATTCTATATTTATTATTTAATTTAATCTATGCTGCAGTTATTTTATTTAATAATATAAACTACAATTCATTAAATTCATATTTAAATATGCAAATTCAAAATCATAATTGTCCTCCGCATTTTCTTTATATTTTATTATAAATATATATATATATATAGAAAATAGAAAATACGGAAATTCATATAACTAATCCGCTGATTATAAATTTTAAAATATATTAAAATAGGGTTTTTTTTATATATTAAATATTTAAATTCAAATAATTTATAAGCTTCTGCAGTTTGCTTTCATAATTAACACTCTTCTGCATTTGTTTGTAAATAAAAATAATTTAATTTATACACATAAAATATGTAAATAGCTATAATTAAATCGTTTCTCCAAAAAAAAATTAATTTATACACATGAAATATGTAAATAGCAGTCATAAATTCTGATCTCTCATTTTTTTCAGTATTCAATCGTCGTATAAGATGCCCTTTAATCGGGAAGACGACTCGCTGCTGATGGATGACAATCGGAGTCCGGACAGTGGCGGCAATCAGTATGTGAACGATGAACGTGTCTCCATAGCAAATATACAAAATTTGGATGGTAATCGAAATGGAAATGGAGGAGGAGGACAGAGACAGTACAGTGGAGGCCATCGTGCATCGACGCGACGCATTGGTTCCACTCCATATGGCACTGGGAAGGGAAAGATGTCAAAAGTCGGCTCTCGCATTCGAATGCCAGCCACAGAAAGCAATCTGGGCGATTTATTGGATCAGGATCGGGATCAGGCTGTTATCGGCATAACGAGGACATATCCGAATCGACAATCGCATTTTAGGGAAAGAAATCGTTCGCTTTTAAAACTGGTAACCAAAAAATCAATCTATTTCAAATTTATAATTTATCGATATTTATCTATTGTCTTTAAATGTTGAATTCTTTTTTGCAGTATTCACCAATTGATTACTTTCAACGCAACACTCGCAAATTGGACAATTTGCAAAACGATCAAAATCAAAGTTCAAATTTAAATGAGAATTTTTTGAGTCTTTTTGTGCCCGGCTTGCTTAATGCGAACAACGATGTGGCTGAGGCTGAGGATATAGCTTCGGAACAAAAATCGAATCAATTTGAATTTGATTTCTATGATAATGATGCATATTAAATTTGAGCTCTTTTCAAAATGACAAAATGGAAAAGTTTCAATTGTTTTTTTTTTTTTTTTAATTTTTTTCATTTTTAACTTTAAATTTAAAGATAAAAAACCAAAACAAATGTAAATACATCAAGTTAATAGAATAGGAGCAACGGTTGTCAATTCAAAAAGATATATATTATATATAAATATATATATATATATATATATATATATATATATATATATATATATATATATATATATATATATATATATATATATTAATATACATTTATTTGTATGGTATAGAGTACCTAAATTACATCTAATATGTAATATTCATATTTGCTTAATTATCAACTGCTGTCGCACTAAATTCGCATATATCGATAACAGTTATGTATATATATATCGAATATCAATCAGCTTCTATTTCTGATATTATATATATAGATATTGCCAGGGCTGTTGTTATTCATTTGCTTTATCCTTTTGTTTTTTTAATAACTTCTTCACGAGTACCTCCTAATTGCTGTGAAAAATAATGTGAAATTGTCTGTACATACAATATTTATTTATAAATATTATTATAAATATATATTATATATATAACTATATTTAATTATTAAACTAAGCTCATTTTATTTGGCTTTATTTTACTTGAAACTTGAAACGCGGTTTTTAAACAAATTCACAGTTTTATTATACTTTATAAATTACTATAAACTATTAAATTAAATATTTAAGTCGGTATTTTCAGTCAAATGGAATTCAGGTCATTCTTGAAAATCAATTCACATCAAATATTACTACTTAGTTTATTTATTTAATTTATTGTTAACTTTAGTTTAAAACGTGTATTTTTTTTTAATGCTCAATTAAATAAACAAATAAAAATTCAAATAAAAATGTGCAGCTAATCGGGCATTATATATTATATATTTTAATATATATTCGTAATCGTATTTAACGTTGTCTTATATATATATATAACTATATATATATATATATACACTAATAATCAAATGCTTCCAAAATAAAACAATCATCAGAAATGAAAACGCAACTTGAATGAATAATTTAAATATGGCATACAAAATCCAATTCTACTGAACGATCAATACATATTAGCTAGTCATTAACTAACACACACACACACACAATTGTATAATCTAAACTGTGCCTGAACTTAAAACACGAAAATCTGAAAGAACTAAAAAATAAACAATCAAATTGATGATCAAAAATAAACCAACTCATTTAACATATATATAATATATACAATTCAAAATCATACATATAAAATCAATATCTAACTTTTCTCAATTTAAAAATGTTCTATATATATTTTTTCTAATATATTTTTCTTTAGTCATTTCAGATAAATCATCAATTCATAATAACAATTAATTTTATAAAGTTTAAAATTACTAAGGCTCATAATTTATTAATTTATTAATTCTTTTTAAATTATTTAAATATTTATATATTTTTATGAAATTATTATTATTCTTATTTATGCCATTAATAACATTCAAGAAAGGCCACTAATTTACACATGCATATATATATACATATAAATGAAATAAATGTCAATTTAACATATCGAACTTACCCAAAGTACTTGTGCTACCTATATTATGAGAGACTAATAATTGTGTACTAATCAACTACATAAATAATAGATAAATACATTTATATATATATATATATATATATATATATATATATATATAT
This sequence comes from Drosophila setosimentum, assembly GCA_035043505.1. Taxonomy (NCBI): domain Eukaryota; kingdom Metazoa; phylum Arthropoda; class Insecta; order Diptera; family Drosophilidae; genus Drosophila; species Drosophila setosimentum. The sequence goes on from JAWNMY010000001.1 coordinate 9,166,749, forward strand.
ATATATGTATATATTGGTCAAAATTCATGTGTAATATTTATGAAATGAGTATTAAATACACAATGAATATCAATTATTGCAAGTATGCCTGATTTTATTAAATGTTATTTAGTTATTATACTCCACATTGTATAGAGAACAAAACAAAAAACTAAAAAATTAGTAGTATAACTTTCTAAAAAATACATATTTATAAATATGCATAAACAATTGACAATAAATCTCTAGTTGTGAGTTCCGGACAATAAATAAAATAAATAAAACATTTTTAGTATACATATATGTTGTATATAATACTATATACTATATCTAAATATACATATATATATATATATCTAGAAATATATATATTCGATGTACGATTACAATAAATATAACATGTTCCAAAATTTTATTGAACTAAAACTCAAATTGTCTACGCATGGTTGGTGTTTTTAAATAAATGCCAAAAACAAAAATCATATGACAAATATTTAAAAGTATTTAACTTAAGAGGTTATTGTGAATCTTATTGTATAACACACATATTGTATATTGTAAACGAATCAACAAACAAATATATATATATATATATAAAAAAAAAATTGGATGAACTGAAAAGTAAGTTTTTTTTTTATTTTTAAATCAATCATTTTGATAATCGATATTTATCGAAAGCAACTTTGGATGGGATCTGTGAATTTTCTACAATTATTTGTCAAATTATTTGCAAAATTAATCTTGCGATTGTAAGGCACAATAACTTAAAAATGTATATAATTAGAAATGCATAAATTTTAAAAACACACATTAATTTGTATCTTTATAGTCTTTATTCACGTTTCACTTGATGCTTATTTTAATACTTAATATGGGGTATATTAGTGAATGAACTGCTCCTTCTGCATCTCGTTGTGATCCAATTTTCTGAATCGCCAGCCTCCTTGGCCATCAAACTCAAGAATATGTGTGTGGAACTTCCTAAAAGTAGAATAAAAATAGAAATAGATCAATGCAATAGAAAAATAGATATAAATAGATATAGTGATCTAATTTCAACTACCTATATATTGTCTAGTAATATATATTATTTCTATAATTTTGATCAGTCCTTTTAAATTTTTTTTGCGGTGCTGAGTTTTTAGCTGCGGAATAACTCATGATTTTTTACAAAGTGGAGTTTTTGCTTGCAAGTAATTATCTAACAATAAAATACATATATTACAATATCTTATCTTACCAGAGAGTGGGTCGATGTGTGATTGTCAGCAGCGTGATTCCCATTTGCTTGGCAATCTCGTAAATGGAGCTCTCCACATCAATGGAAACGGCACTCGTACACTCATCCAGCAAGGCATAACGAGGTCTACAAAAATAATCGTATAATATATACAAAATAAATATATATATATATATATACATATATATATATGATACGCACTTATGATAGAACAGACGGGCGACAGCCATGCGTTGTTTTTCACCACCAGACAGAATATCCTTCCAATCACGCACCACATCGAAGCCATCACTAAAAATAAATTAATATAATATATATATATATAAAATATAATATAATTTGTATATATAAATTAATTAATTAATGCGCAAGTCAATAATTGGAAATAGAATTAGAAATAGTTAATGTAAAAAAATAAGTAACATAGATAAACAAATAAACTTGTAAATATTTCGTATATTTTTGATTTAAATTTCAATATTAAATTGTAATTATTTAATTATTAATTGCATTGAATTTATTTGCTACTATTTGTAATTGACTTTAATTCACTTTAGCTGACTTTATATAAATAAATAAATAAGTTAACAAATAAACACATAAATTAATACACAAATAAGAAATAAATAAGTAAATAAACACATAAAACACACATAATTAGAAATATAATGAAATATAGAAAACGAAGTACCTGTTATCCGTTTTTAAATACACACGGCAAACCAGTAAATATTTATAAACTATTTAACAATTATACATTTGCTTACCGCTGACCAATGTGCTCCAAGCAGACCATTTTGAGGATATCCATGAGTTCGTTGTTAGTGATATTCTTGCGTTTCATATCCTCGCGTGTATCGGGGTAAATGATCTGATCGCAGAGACTGCCGATGGACATATAGGGTCGTTGTGGTATATAAAACATGCAAGGCTTGTTTTCAATCGGACGTGGTATGTGCAACTCTCCGGCATAGATCGGCCACAAGCCGCTCAAGATGCGGAACAGGCTCGACTTGCCACAGCCATTGGGACCGGTGATTAGAAGATGAACGCCTGGCTCGATGGTTAAGGACAGGCTTGGCACAACAATATCACAGTTGGGTGTCACCACGGGCACCGCGCGCAAACTAATCATATCGGACAACTGCCCCGCTGCATCATCTGTGTAAATAATGCGACCCTTAGCAATTGGTTTGCCATCTCTGAACTCAAGGATGCCATTCACCTCATCATTGTGCTCGACAACTGTGGCCTTGCTGTAGATGCCCTGGGCTGTCTCCTCGAGGACATCCAGCATGCCAGCGACACGATACGTGTATCCTGCGAGGGCAACAATCTCCTTGTACGACGACATCAATCTCTCAATTGCATCTGCTGCAGAAATTAGCAAATTTCGCGCTGTTGTCAAATATTGAGTGCGTTCACTAACACTAGAATCGTTGCTGTTACTGTTACTGTTACTGTTTACAGTTGCACCTGTTAAGATGGGCAGGGATACCATGACCATGCCCGTGCCAGACCACACATACTTCATGAAGAACTGCTCCAGCATTATAAACCACAATTTCTGACTGAATATCGAATTCATTTGGTTCACCAAACGATTGTAAGCCTGCCTTAGCTGTTGCAGCTCAACCTGAATCGGCAAAGTAAGTAGAAAAAGTTGAATATATAAATAAATAAATATATAAAAAATTCAATTAATAAATATATAAATAGTTCCATTAATAAATTGATAAATTAACAACAACAAAGAATATTTACATAAATAAATAAATACATTATTATTATTAAATAAATATGTAAATTAATAAATATACGACAATAATAAATAACTCAATAAATAAATAAATACATAATTAAATAAATAATTAACTAAATAAGTATGTATATACATAATAAATAAATATATAAATTATTAAATAAATATATATATAAATAAATAAATAAAAATATGTAAATAAATAAATGCATAAATAAATATATATAAAATTAACTAAACATATAAATTATTACAACAAAAAAATATGTATATATATAAATAAATAAATATATAAATTATTCAATAAATAAATATATTAATTACTAAATAAAAAAATATAAATATATATAGATAGATAAATGCATAAATAAATAGAGATAAAATTAACTAAACATATAAATAATTACAATAATAAATATGTGTATATGTAAATAAATATATAAATTATTAAATAAATAAATAAATACCATAAATAATTAAAAACATACAGTTTTTTAGACTACAATTGAATTTGATTATTTCTGTTTTAAATGGCATATCCTAAACTTGTCTATATCTAGAATACCTTGTGTCCGCCGTAGAACGCGATCTCTTCGGCATTTGTAATGATGCGGGAGTGGATGTGTCGAAGGTAGCCGTAGCGATTCGCCTCCTCGGAGACCAGTTGTCCGAATTTGGGTGAAACAATCCGCAAGATGTGCGCCGTGAGTGCAATAACACTGACAGACAGGGCGGGGCCTGGAGAGGAACAAACGAAAGACACTTATTAAAATAAGTAGGAGAGGGACGAGCATTGAGAGCAATAAGTGCCTATTAAAATGTTGGCCTTCATTCTTTGGGAGGAGCGCATCAGAGCCAGGCCAATTAGCATCAGATCGAAACAGGGTTTTGTCAAACTGCTGTACAAATGGGCCACAGAGCTGGCAAACACCGAAATGTCCTCGGTAAGTCTACAACAAATATAAATATACAGGTAAATAATATATATAGATATAGATATAGATATATAGATATAGTATGGTTTACCTGTGATCAGCGTTTTCAATTCTGCCATCTAAATTCGATACGCGATAGTAGTTTTGATTTTTGAAATACAAGCGATATGAATGACGCACCAGTCGTGTTCTAGAAATAATATATAAATAGTTAATTTAAATAATATAATTAAATTAAATTCATATTAAACAGTTTACGAAACACGGAAATGGAAGAAAAAAATGTATTAATTAAAATAATTAATTTAAACTGTGTGCGCTTTTACAAATAACTGAAAATATGTTCAATTAATTATTTAGACGCGAAAAAAGTGAGTTAACAGTCAGCTTGTTAACTTGCTTCTTTCTCAACCGATATTAATGCAATTTATACAGTTGATCAATAATATGTTGGTTATAATTATTAAAGAGGCAGATTAATCTTAATCTGCACTGGGTATTCGAGAATATATATGCCAAATCTGAGATGCACTTATTCTTACAGATTTGTTGTCTGTAAACTTTGACACCCTGTATTTGGTGGGGCGATTACTTAATTACTTACCGAAATGCCAACGCCAACTTGCTCTCGAGGAAACGAATCATGGAATTGACAAAGGTCGCTGGGATGGCGATGCCAAACCATTTGAGCAGGACGAGGGCAAATTGTTTGACATCCTTGCGAACGATAAATTTGACGATGGCGCCCTCTAGCGCCGCCACATAGATGCTGAGGAAGGTGCGTGAAATGAGGCACAGAGTGTGCACGGTTAACAGCCCCGTTTCGTAGCAGAGCCTTTGCGGTATCATTATTTGGACGAGCATTCCGAGCTGCTTGAGAAATTCCCGATTCAAACCCGGTTCGAGAATTTTTCGATTTTTTGCTTGTTGTTCGACGAGCAACTTTTCCGCTTCAGCCAATTTTAGATCCTCATCGATTTCGGTTGGTGTGAGTGACCCGCCCCCACCTCCTTTATTGTCTATCCTCCTTTTGTAATCTTCGTTCTTGCCGTTTTGTGCCGCATCTCGGATGTAGGGAACAGTTACCTTAACGGTTAATGCAAACAGGGCTGTTCCAACCAGCGCATAGCTGAACGCCTGCTTGGGCAATCCACACTGTTCATACTTTTCGGCAATGCGATCCACATACTTTGACAACACTGTCATATTTACATGCGTTCCACTTGTTTGTATTTGTATATTATATGTGTATTGTATTTAATAACAAATAAGTCTATCAGATTTCACACTGCAAATAAAGAAATGAAAATTAAACAATTACTTATATGGAATGGAATTTATTAAACACTATTTTTCAATATATATATATATTATTTATTGAGAGATTGTGAATGGTATTCTAGTTATTTATAAATTATCTGATACTATTTTTAATTATTTATTTGTATATACGTATAAATATAAATTATGAAATGATTCAAATAGAATACGGAATCAACAAAACAGAAAAAGAGCCGCCATTCAACTAGAACGGTCAAATATCAATTGACTGGGCCAAGTTAAAATTGAGGAGACCCGATCCAGAGCAGAACCAATGTTATGTAATCAAAGCGCACTTCACACTTTCGAGAACCTAAATTGCTGTAAAGCAAAGTTCAATCGCTTAATCATTTAATCGACTTTAACGACGCTGTTTGAAATAATGGATTAATGGATTAATCGGTTAATACTCACATTTCTCTCCGAAACTCCTAAAAATAACACACGCTATTTTCTACGATCAATTCGACAAACGTCTCTTTAGTAACTAAGGGTTTTTTGCCCAATACTAGCCATAAGTGCTGCAAATTTGTAAATTAATATTACCACAATCAATCCAATTGATAATGTGTACTTTTTTATTTTGGATTAGATTAGTTGCAAGCAACGCAGAAAAGTAGCTGTGAAAAATATATTTTTCGCATTCTACGCTTATTTCCGCATAAAACTTAAATTAAAAGATAACAAATTTATCTATATAGGAATTAGAACTTAAAATTCATTATATTCTTCAATGTATTATTTTATTTATGCATTTTTAATTTTAATTAAAATAGTAATTATCAAAAGAAAATTTTAGAATTTATGATTTATTTTATGATTTTATTTAAATTTAATAGTATATTTTAATCTATTTTATTCTATGTTATTATTGTTGTTTTTTTTTTATTTTAAATTTTAATTCATTCATTTTAATATCAAATTTAATTTGATCTACAGACATTTTAATAAAACCTTCTATAAAATAATAATTTAGAATTTATTATATGCTTTCATTTTTATATATTATTTTATATTTTTTTATATATATTATATTACAAAAACAAATATGAAGATAATAAATATATGTTATAATAGGTGGCAGAATTATTATTTTGACCCCAGCTGTATGTGTGTGTGATAAGGCCAGTGTAATAAAATCATCGATACAGAAAATAAACAAAGGCGCTTAGGAACAAAGAAATCACATTTTTCAGCGATTAGCCAACGGAAGTCGATTAAAATTGAGTTTAAGCCAAACTAAACTAAAATTGAACTTTGCAACTAGAAAAAACAAATTGTTTAGAAGTTTAAGGGTCAAGCAGATCTGTTTTGTACTCTGTTCGCAATTAATTTGAGCTGAGCAGGTTGTTAAGTTTCAAAATAATGATTAAGAATGTTTTTTATTGCTTGTTGACTTTTGTAATAATAATTATTATAAAATGTTCTGGTTTTGTTTTTCAATGTGAGCGCACAACTTACACCTGTCAGCTATTTGTCGTGCACGCACAGCTGATTGTTCTGCGCACATGCATATGTATTGTGATTGGCGTTTTGCATCTGTGTTTGTGAGTTGTGCTTTCTTGTGTGTCAGTGTTTGTTTTGCGCTTTGTTTTCACACGCCTTCTTCGTATTCCCTCGATTACAAAATACTTTATTGCGAAAAGCTGCTGACGAACAACAACGCGCCGTTTGTAGATAAAAAGATAAAGCCAAACTGATTTAATAGACAATTGCAGAATTAACGAAATCTATGCAGCATATATACAAGTAACTAAAAACAAAACAAGTAAACAATCAATAAAAATCTAGTTTACAATATTCTGGGCAACGCAATAAAAAAACACGACCGAACAACGCGAGAGCTTAAAGCTTAATGTTTGTCTTCTGCTGCTGCTGCTGCTGTTATTACTACTAATACATACACATTTGTACAAGCTTAGTTTTTCAGCTTTTCCTTTTGCTTGCTGCTACAATCAAACCACTCACACACACGAATAAACATATGTGCGTAATCGTGTGTGTATTGATATGGAACATTTAATTGAAGTCCAATATGCAACGTAAATAAAGAAGAAGCAGAATAACAGAAAAAAAATGGTTAAATTTATATATTTATTTAGCATGACAAGTAAATATATATATAAATACAAAGCCTTCAACCGGAATAAAAGCAACTCAACTAAATCAACATGTAGCTTGCATGTGTGTGTGTGTGATTATATCTAACTTTCCCACTTAAATATTGTGATTCAGTGATTCAGTTAGCTTCTGATACTGCAGGTGTACAAATATAAATTTTTGAATTTATTTTAAATACATTTTTCAAAACGAAACCGGTGTTTTTATGTGTATGTGTATGACATATTTTTGTAATTAATGTAAATATATAAATATGCATATATGCATAACGTGGCCACGAGCGAAGCCGGCTATTTAATAAATCAGGTGTTTGCCTTGCCAAATCGATATACATACATACGTATATGTATAACGCATTACCGTAAATACCCGTTAAGCGCGGCTCGCAGCAGGCGGTGAAAAGAGATAGCATGTTTGTTGCGTCCTTCGCAACCGATTCGTGATCAAACTTAACGGACTAATCGAGCATGTTTGATGCAGCTTTATACTTATACTCACACTTATATTTATATATTTATTTATTACTTAGCATTCAGCATGGAGGACTGTGATAAAACGGACTCCTCCGATGAGTTTTACGACGCCTGCTCGGAGCAGTTGGAGACAAGTCCTTTGGAAATGGACTTGAGTACTTCGCTGGAGGAGGCGCAACTTGCCATCAATTATTTCTTTGACAACAAGTTCGAGGAGGCTCGCAACCTGTTGCGACCATTTGCCAATTCGAGCATCTATCACTCGATGGGCAACGCTGTCTTCGCATTCCTCGAAGCGGTTCTCACCTTTGAACACATCGACGAGGCCTCCGCGCAGCTGAAGAAATGCGTCGAACTCTGTCAGCGATTTAGAAAAAAGAGTACATTAACCGAATTCATTGGCAGCACTTTCAAAAAGGTATTTATATTTTAAAATTTACCAGAAATTATTTACTTTTTAATAATAATAATAATAGTTAACAATTTAAAGTTACAAATTAAATGATTGTAAAAGTAAATAATTATATTTGAATAACAATAATAAATGCAAATTAACCGGTTTAAAATGAAAAGTAAACAAATAATAAATAATTAAATATATAAAATAAATAAATAAGTAGAGGCAATTATACTCTTAATACTAACTTAAAATTGCTCACAGTTTAATAATATTACTAATATATATCAATTTAAAGTTACAAATTAAATAAATCATTTTTAATATTAATAAAAGAAAATTTTAGGAAAATAAAGCTGCAACTAAATGGTACCAATTTAAAAAATAATAATTAAATCAAATAATAAATAACTAAATATAAAAAATAAATAGAAAAATAAAATTTTTAATTAAACTTACAAATGATATGTTATAAAATTAGTAAGTTAATAATAGATAAAGAATAAAAAAAATGCTAATTTAATAATAAAAATATGTAATAAAATAACATTAATAAGAGTATTGATACTTTCAGAGAAACTTTAATCTACTCACCGATCTGGAGTGCCATGCCGAACTCTGTTTGGCGGAGGCACTTTTGCTGAGCGCCTTGTTGACCTTCATCGAGGACGAGAATCTCAGCGGGCTGATCCGAGGCAGCCTCCAAGTGCGGCAGTGCTTTAATTGTTACAGGTAGCGAGAGAGATTAGGAAACTGAGTTGGCTCAGCTTATTATTATTATTAGTGATTATTACAGACTCTGCGCCCAAATAATGAAGCATCGCATATGGGAGGTGAGTTCCGCCGGGCTGAGGAACCATTTTAACAGCGGAGTCCACATGGGCATTGGTACTTTTAACCTGATGATATCAATGTTGCCCGTGCGCATCACTAAACTGTTGCAGTTTATTGGTTTCTCCTCGAATAGGGTTAGTAATTAATTAGTAATTACTTAGTAATTAAATGGTAATTAATGCTCGAATAAGTTGCTGAATTAAATATTAATTAATTAGTTATTGAATATCAAATAATACTCGAATAAAATTAGTAGTTAGAATTAAATGGGAATTAAATGGTAAATAATGCTCGAATTAGGTGTGCAATTACATGGCAATTAAATATAAATTAATTAGTAAATTAATAGCAATTAATACTCGAATAGTTACATGGAAATTAATTAAATTAATTAAAGTAATTAAATGGTAATTAATCATAGAACAGGATGAATAATTACTTGATAATTATTTAGCAATTGAATAGTAATTAAATGGGAATTATATGGTAATTACTGCTTGAATTAGGAGTGGGTTACATAGAAATTGAATAGTAATTAAATAGCGATAATGTAATTAGCGATAACATGGTAATAATCCTTACAATGTAATTATTCAACCAATTCGATGATTAATTACCATTTAATTACTTAGTAATTATTTGAAAAAAACTGACCAAAATGATCTCACCAAACCATCGCAGCTTGATGGCCTTAATGATTTGCGTGCTGGCCACCAGGAGAACGGTCTACGTCAGATACTGTGCGTATTATCCCTGCTCGGCTATCATCTGATGGTCGTGCCCATGCTCTGCAATCGTCAATCGCCAAGTGATCTCAAGCAGTGCGATGAGATGCTGAGTGGACAGCTGACTAAATATCCGAATGGTGTCTGGATGCTCTTCTTCAAGGGACGCGTTGAGCTGTGCAAAGGCAATCTGCGAGCAGCGGAGTCGTGGTACATCAGATCATGGAAATCTCAAGATGCCTGGCCACAATTCCATTACCTCAGCTACTGGGAGCTGCTCTGGCTAAACTGCATGCAACGGAACTGGGCCAATGCTCAGTTCTATGCCACCCAGTTGCTGGAGCAGAGCAACTGGTCAAGGGCCATCTACGCCTATCAATTGGCCGTCATCAAGCTAATGATCGGAACAGAGGAGCACCTGCGAAGCGTAGATGCCCTGATGTTGGAGGTGCCTGCGAGCCGGCAACGTATCGCTGGCAAATCGCTGCCCATGGAGAAATTTATGGCGAAGCGAGCCGAGCGTTATCAGAGCCAAAATCGGAGACTCGTCCTGCCCCTCATCGAGCTGTTGTACTTGTGGAACATGTTCAAGTTCCTCGGCAAGGATTATCATCTGGCCGATGGCGTCCTTCAAATTATCGATAAGGAAATGATGGATTTAACTCGATTTAGTCACGAATCAGTTCATAATTCTTATCATGCCGATAATCGGGCTCTGTGTTTGCTGCTGCGTGGCGCCTGCTATGTTCAAATGGGCAAAATGGGCTTGGCATTGCAGTGAGTATATATATATATACTTGAATATATATAATATTTACAATTGTGGCAAAAATAACAAAAAACAAGCAAAACAAATCTGTCCTTTTCATTTGAATTAAATTTAATTTCCTGTGCGAGTGTTGCGATTATTTTGCCCACCACTGTATATACCGTGTACTACTTTCAGAGATTTTCGTGACTGCATTGCCCAAGTGGGTATTGTGGAGGATCAGTTTATTATACCTTATGCCTGTGTGGAAGCTGCCCTTTGCCACGCCTCCGACAATCCAAGTTTGGCCATAGCCATGCTGCAGGACACCAAGTAAGTCAATCAATCAGTCAATCCCTAAATCAATCACAATTCTTTTGTTCTTTCGTCCCTTTTTAGAAAAAAGTATTCGAAATATGCTTTGGAATCTCGTCTTCATTTTCGAATACATGCGGCTTTAATGGGTCTTAATGGAAATATTGGCTAACGAACAATTATATATAAATTCTATCGAAAGCCTGTTTTCTTTCTTTTGTTAATTTTTGGTTGTGGATCCAGTATTGTTTAACATAATTTTAAATATAGCGTACATTTATTGACAAAATATATCGATTGCTTGCTCTATTTTGTAATTTTTTATGTTTGGTCTAGTTTCAATTACGAACTCCAGTGTTGTCTAATTCCCACTCAGGTTTGGGTTTGAGTCATTTCCAAGGAATCGCAAGAAGAATCGAAGGAAGTTTCGTATTTATTTTTTTTAAATTTAGTAATTTAGTCATTTTATTATAAGAGTAATTGTGTTTCATATACATGCACAGTTATACAATTAATATGTATACATATTTATCTTCATCTTATTTTGTTTTATAATGATAAGGGGAATTCCTTTTTGCTTTTTTATCATTATTATCGTATATGGTAAAAATGTTATGTGTTCATGTGTTGTAGTGCGCATAGTTGAATCAATATATAATATAATTTAATTTAATTTGCTTATGGTTTTTCTGGATTTTTTTTTCATTTTCTGCATTAGTAGAAATGTTTATTCGTAAATCGATGATACTTAAATCATCCTTAAAAGCCCTATATAATTGTTAAATCTATGAATATATAAATTTATATATATATATATATACGTGTTTTGTTATCGATTTAATTTTACATTAAAAATGCAAAAGCCTTATCTAATCAGTACTATTTACGCATTAAGAATTTTAACATTAGGTGTGATTTTTTATACACTATTTTTTCCAAAAGCAATTGTGTTCTTTTTAAATTTAATTCTATACATTTTACTCATTTTTTAATGCTGCATTTCTTTTCGTGCAGTGTTTTCATGTTTGAGTTATTTTACAGTTATATATTTTTTATAGTAATTTGTTTGATTTTTTTTTATTAATTTAATGTTGAAATGGACGCTTTGAAGCCAGACGGTTTTCAACTTGTTTTTTTTTTTTTTTGAGTTTAAGACTTAAATATTTATTTTTAAACATTAAACGCTTTTATTCGTCTTGTTTTTAGTAAATAATTCTAAAAATTGTGGGGCTCAAAATGGCATCTCAATTTTTAACAGATTAAAAGGTGAAATTGTGAAAAAATTTAATAATATATTAACAAAAACTTTACAAAAAAAAAAAATAAAATATTATATATAAAATGATCATTTTTTCGCATTTGAAGTAATTTAAAAATGCATATGCAAAACTGACATTAAAAATTCATTTCATTTCTTTTTCTTGTCGTATCTAAACTTTTATATATATATATATATATGTATATATATACATATATATGTATACGTATATGTATTTAATATAAAAATGAAATAAACCCTGTGTGTGTGTGTTTACAGAAAATACTGCTTACAATTAACAGTTACTCCTAATTGATACATATTAAGTAACAGCTACACATACATACATAGATGTCAATGTCCCATTCGCTGTGTGCGTGTGTGAGAGAGATAGCTGCCAAAAACTGTCATAAGCTAAAGTTCTGCATATCTGTGTGGTGTGTTATTTAAACTAAGCAGTAATATATATGTATGTGTGTGTTTGTACTCAATTTGCAAACCATATTACAATATATACAAAATATATAGATATATAAATATATATATATATACATATATATATATATACATATATATATATATATATATATATAATTATATATGTTAATAATAAATATTCGAGTTTTGAATACTACAATTTTCTGCTGCTTCTTTTTTTTACAGTGTGTGCATGTGTGTGAATGTATGTATGTATTTTATATATGTATGTATATATGATATATGCATATATATGTGTATATGTATATGTATATGTATATATTTATGTATATATATATATGTATATATATATGTATAAATATATGTTTATATATATATATATGTATATATATATATGTATATATATATATATGTATATATATGTATATATATATATATGTATATATATTTATGTATATATATATATATATATGCATATATATATGTATATATATATGTATATAAATATGTATATGTATATTTACATATACATATGTATGTATATATGTATATTTGTATATATGTATATGTATATCACAAGTTTGAAGAGAGTAGAAAGTAGCGAATTAACTACAAAAAATTGTGTGTGTGAGTGTTGTGTGGCAACAGCAAGCGACGGCAAATTTGAAATTTATATATATTTTTAGCTAGCTTAGCAATCGATGCCGTTAATATTATTGCTGCAAATTTGCGTTAAGGCATTGCGATTTTGGTGCTGGTGCTGCTTCTTACTGTGAATATCAGCAATTGCGGCGACTCCTCCTTTTGCGCTTAAGATTACTCCCTTTGCATTCGCTGCTGGCTTTGCGTTTGAGATTGCTCCTTTTGCGTCTTTTTCGTTGGATGCGTTAGAGCTTGCTGCTCCAGCCGCTCCAACCGCTGTTGCCGCTACTCGCTGCTGGAGGGAGCTTGTTGCTGTTTGCTCCGTTTGCTGTTGAAATTTGGCCAATTTCTGCATATTTTGCATATGACAAGCATTATTCGTTAAACTACTATCGAAATGCTCCGAGCTATTAATTAAATTGGTGCACTCCACATTGCAGCCACCAATCATTAAATCGTCGTCTTCCTCTTCTTCATCTTCTGCTTCTCCATCTTCATCTGCTCTATATTCCTCCTCCTCCTCTTCTTCTTCATCTTCCGCTTCGGAATTGCGTTGATTGTTGTATTGTTGTTGTTGTTGCAACTGTAATTGTTGTTGTTTGTTAACCAACACTGTTTGATCTCTTTCAGTGTTGTTTAGCTCGTAATCAGCGCGATTTATGAAATTTGCCGGATTTTGTTGTCTCCGTTGTTGATAATAATGCGTTCTTTCCGCATGCGCCAAAGTCTGAGCACCATTTAAACGCTGTCCTCGATTGGCTGCAGTAAGAGCCGCAGTTGCAGCCATAGTCTGAGCTGTTGCGGAACCGTTGACTATGTTGCTCAACGTGCCACTTTTGCGTACTCCACCATTATTATAATGATTACCTCCTCTTTCGAAGGAATTATAGCCCGGATAACGCAAGCCCGCCGTAGACGTTGAGCCGCAAGAATTTGTCGTTGAATTCGAGCTGCGACGTTCCGGTTCCAGTTCCGGCTTGCGGCACTTTGGCAACTTGTGCACAGTTCCAGTAACGACTCCGGCATCTTCTACGGCTCTTTCCTCTTTGAATACGGGTCGCTCGAAATTGTTAAATTCATAGCCGGAATTTGGTTCGTGCAACGGTTCGGAGTAGCAACTATCGCTTTGCAGTAGCAACATTTGTTGCTGTGACGAACCGGAATTCGAACCGGAACCCGAACCGGACCCGGAATTCGAAGCGGAAGCCGATGCGGACGCGGAACCGGAACTGGCGAGCTTTTGTAGCGTCGTTGCTGTTGTTGTGGCACGCAAATCAAAATTGGGATTCTCATAGTGATCAACGGTTCCGTCCGTCAAATAATCATTGCCCAAATACGCCGTAGTCGCTGGCCGCATCTGATGATGATGATGATGATAGCGTGCGCTGTTATAATCCTGATTGTGGCTGTGATTTCGCATGGAGCCCGTGTCGTACGGCCGCTGATACGTAGGCTCCGGCTGCAGCTGATAATCCGTAATGATTCCGCCTGGAATGGGATTTGTTGCACCGGCTGCTCCGCCGACTGTTGTTGCTCCGGTTGGTGTCAGCGAATTTAATGCATAGCTATCATCGTAGATCAATTTACCCGTACGCATTGTATACGTGTGCAGATTTGTGTTCGCATTGCATACGGCCGGATAATCCGTGTCAAAATGTTCCTGACTCGAACTCGACGTGCAGGGCAGAAAAAAATTTGCGACATTCGAATGCTGAGAATGATGTGGATGCTGTGATGGATGCTGTTGCTGATTGTGTTTCTCTCGTTCGGACAGACCCAAATTATTTGTGGCACGCACATCGCCATTTAAGGCAACCCCGCCCGGATTATTGCCGGGATTGTTGCCAACGCTCGTTTTGAGACCGGTAACCCACGAAATTAGCGTAATAATTGCAATTTCGATGAGACGCAAGGAGAATTGATAGCCCCATTGGAGCCAATCCAAGTCGGAGGCTTGATTCAGTATCAAAGGTCGCGTTGTCGAAATGTAAATGGCGCCCAATATTTGCAGGGTTGCCAACAACACAAAAAGTAAAGCGCTGGCAATCGTTATGTGAATGGCATAAGAAAGATTCTGATAACCATGAATATAATTCTGAGATTTACTCTTCAAAATGCGCTTGAGTATACGATAAAGATATAGATAAAGCAGGCCCAAGCTGAGGCAGATAAATATGTAGATAATCTGACAGATGAGGGACAGTACCCGGGGGGGTGGGGCCGGATTAGCGGCGGGCAATTGTTGCTGTTGCTGTTGCTGCAGTTGCAAGTGCAAATGTTGCTGTTGCAATTGCAACTGTTGCTGGCGACGCAGAAATTGCTGTTGCTGCTGCTGCTGAAAGTACATATGATGATTGTGCAACGTATACGACTCGACATAGTGCAACGTGATGCACAAACCCAAATGAACGCCGCAGCCAACGACAACCGTCAAGGGACGCACCAGCGCCGAATAACGATTATTTTTATGATTCAGCGATTTTAGAAACAAAAACAATATCAAAACAGCAAAAGCAACCGTCAGCAAAGTCGCCGGCAAATTGAGTAAAAGTTCGCCGGCGAAAATGGGGAATGTGCTGTGAATATTATAGGCATCGATGCACAAATAAATAATGCGCATTCCACAGATCGCAATCAGAGTCAGATGGATATATACGAAATAGGATTGCGCAAATAGATGCGTCAATTTGTTAAACGTAACCAATTTGTAGAGTGAATAAACAGCGAGGATAGTAAAAAGGACAACGGACAGATAAATGTGAATATTCCAAGCCCAAGTCCAGGTGACATGGGAGACATTTAGAATGTTGCCACCAGTTCTTTCCCCATTTGGTGGCAAGTTGGGCTTAACACTTGATGTGAAACTTGTGGCAGCTGCCTCACCAATTGCTGCTGCTGCTGCCGCAGGAGTTGTTGTTGTTGACGATGCTGATGTTGTTGTTGTCGTTGAGGATAGATTATTTGTGGCAGCCTCCAATTGTTGCCGGCTCTTATTAATATTTGGACTAGAAGATTCCGCATTATTATTATTATTGTTGTTATTGTTGCCACTACCAGTGTTGCCAGCTGCATTATTATTGCCACTGTCATTCGCCTGTGTTGCCACCGCCACAATTGGCGCTGCAGGCGCCTGTGCATAATTATTGGGCTTTTGCGTCACTTGCCTCAACAACACGGCAGGTATATCGCCCTTTTTACCATTCGAACCCAAAATACGGCGTATATTTGGCAACACTTCCTGTCGCTTGTTTGCCTCCTTGTTGCTCGCCTCCATCGACAACTTTTGCTCATTGTTATTATTATTATTGCTCGTATCTCTTTCGCTGGCCTCCATTGTCGTGGCCTCATTGCGCGAAGGCGTATTTAGCGCTTTTTTACGTTCCGCGGGCTTATTGGCCTCCATATAGGTTTCATTTAAGCCAGAATTGCTGTTAGTTCCTGACTCCGCCGTATTTCCGATGGAAGCCGCCAAGTCCGGCGGTCTAAACGGAATCCTTTCGTGCCCGGGCATTAGACTTGGCGGCGGAATCGGTCTACGATTATTAAATGCCACCGTATTCGATATAATGCCCTCATTATTTGTGCCACGCAATGTGGGCTTATCCGCAAATGGATTTTGATATTCAGGCGGCAACGGTGGCGTAAAAAAAGATCTCGATGGCGGTGAATAGGAAGGTATATCACCCGGATACATGGGTATTGTTGGCTGTCCGTTGGATTTCTTCAACAAGTTGGGTACTACACAAAAATATATATATTTATAAAGTGAATTAGTTGTTATCGAGAATAATTACTTGACGGCATTGGCGTTGAATTGTATTGCAGCATTGTGTGCCGTTGACGTTCTCTGTCCCTTTCGCGCTCGCGCTCTCGGTCGCGTTCGTGACTGCTGCTGTGATGACGATTCGGATTCGGATATGTTGGATTATTGTTGCTCTTAAGTATGTCGGCGTTGGGCGCTGAGGTGGGCAACGCATGATCTCGCTCCAAGTCCAGCTCGTAGGTGCGATGGCGACCAGCGTTGTGTTGCGGCTGATGCGCCGATTGGTATCTAAATATATTACATATATGTTATATATCAATTTGGTTCTACCTGTGAAATTGTAACTTTTTGTATTAGCCATAAGTGCCGGTAATCGGAAAATGGGGGATATCTTTACGGTTTGTACATAAATAATATGTGCAGTATATTAAATATCAATTGGGAGGCTAAGCCTTAAAATTGTGGCATTTGTTATCGATAAGTATCAAAAACCGAAAAACAGGGAAAATTTTGACAGTTTAAAGCTTGATAGTAAGTCAATGTATTATATATATCAATTGAAACGCAATATCTTTAAATTTGTGGCTTTTCGTCTTATTGATATATATAGCTAGTCACAAATCTGCTGTCCACAGGTGCGCTTCTGCTTACCTGAGTGTGGTTAAGAGTGGCGTTGCCACCGTAGTCAGTCCGAGAACATAACTGTTATCGGGTATGCTTCGTTTGGTCGTTGAAGTGGTGCCATAAGCAACCTTGATGAGGACAGCTGCCACACTGCGCTCCAAATTGTCCAGTTTATCCAGATAACCGCTGCTTGACGCAGCTGCCACAGATGATGATGAGGAAGAGGAGCTGCTGCCCATCAGACCTGTTGTCGCATTTGCTGCCTTGATAATTGCCCCATTTCGATAACCCGTATTGTTTAGGGCACTACCAGGACCATCTAATCCTATTCCTACTGTATCCTGCTCCTGCACGAATATCGCTTGTGTTGACCAATTGAGACACAGCAATAATGTGAAGAGGACTCCAAGCAACATATTATAATTTGTACGACCTCTCTGCTGGTAGTGCCAATTTTTGGCGGGTGCTAAATGCATTTTATTTCGATTGATTTCGTATTTAGAGCATTGTTTTAATACTGTTTGAACTGTGGTTGTTGTGGTTGTTGTTTTAGTGGTCTTTAGAGCATTTAGTCCTCGATCAGGGTCGAGATCGTGATCGGGATTGGAATTGCTGCTGCTTCGAATACATTTCACAATACTGTCTGCAAAAGAAATAGAAAATAAAACTGATTTATCAGATTTTTCTCTATAGAAATGAAAGTATTATCATATTTTATCTATTTATTTTTTATTTATTATATATTTTGTATTTTAATTTATTTACTATATATATTTTGTTTATTCTGTGAACTTTATTATTTTGTTTATTTTATATATATTCTATATTTTGTCTATTTTGCATATTATGTGTTTATTATTATTATTTTTTTTAATATTTAATTTATTTTGCCAATTTTTTTCATTTTCCATATTTTCTGTATATGTTTTATGCTTTTGTTCTTAGTTCTTATAGCTATATATTTTAATATATTATTAAAACCTTTCACTTACCTTGCTTTTTATAAGTTGTTATTTCCGGTTTGGCATTGCGAAATTTAACTTTAATGCGGCGATTTATTGTAGACATAATGTTCACTTATTATTAGTGTGTTTTTCTTAATCCGATTATTAATTTGACAAACTGATGTCTAACAATCCAATATTATGTGGGCGTCATAGAAGAAGGTGTTATATTACCTGATATAAAAGAAAGAAAAAACCTTATGAAGTAATTATTAAATATTTTATTATGTGAAAAAGTAAGCGAAAAACAAAAAAAAATTTAATCAATTTGCTTGTAGACATTAAAATTTCACCTAACAAAATCAAATAAACTACCAAATTATAAATTAATGTTTTTAATTGAAGACTCTATTGTTTTTAGTATCAATAGGTATTATTTAATGTTTTTATTTTACTTTTTTTTTTACTATTTAACAAGAACATTTTCTTAAATTTTTAATTCTTTCTGTGTGGTCAATAAATAAAACGGCGGGTATACGAAAATTTATCTAAACATATTAAGTGTTGTAAATACTGTAACTATTGTTACTTATGTGTATGACTAATATTTATTGATAATACTTAATTTTGATTAATTGACCGGCTGTTAAATTTTGTTTTTTGATATTATTCTTACTACAATATATTTAAATGTTATATTTTAAATTTAAACTTTCGGTTTTTTGTTTTAATTTTTGATGGTATTTAGTAAATAAACACAAGTGTTGGCAAATAGTAACATAAACTATTATTATGAGCATTTGTGTAAAATAAATATATATCGATATTTCAGATTTCAGCACTTGATCAATTGACGGCTGCCAATTTTTTTTTTGTTTAATGGCTTCTTATTCTGTTTGCTCTCTGCTGTTGCAAGCAATAACAAATATCGAATATAGCACATCGAATATTTATCGTTGGCGAGTGCACTTCAAGTTGCGCAATATGCGACCCATAAAATACTCCTTTATATTAAATATTAGATATTTAATAACAAATGTGTGTGTGTGTGTAATTCATTATATATGTATAAGTGTAAATTGAGCATAAATCACACACACATACATGTACATGTAGAAAGCTCCATAAACAATTGCAGCACATGCACACACACACACACACATATATATATACACACATACATACCAACAAATATACGCCTACACTTGTAATATTTACTTCACATCCATATTCGTTAAATGTTTCTTGCATTGCTTACAAATTCAATTATTAATTTATTTATTTTTATACACAAATTTTCCGTGGATTTGCTGTATATATATATATACATGTACATATTTTTTTTTATTATATACACACACACACATGCACATTTATATCTACATCAAACAAGTTTCTACACATACACACATCACACACATACGCATGTATCTGCAGCAGCATTTTTTTGGGCTGGTTTGCATTTGATGTACATATGTGTTATATGTATTTAACTGCTTGCATACGTTTAAAATACGTTTATATGCACAGACACACTCTTTTTAACTTTACAAATATTACATTTTTTTGCACTGTTGCACAAAGAAATAGCGTTTTTTTGCTTTTTTGTATTATGTGTTTCTCAAAATTTTTCTCTTTTACACAAAATGGCGTAGCCGTCAGAGATGAACAAAAACATCGACAAGTCGACGTATCGATTTTTTTCTGCTCGCTGCGGCTTGCTGCTCCTTTTTTCTCGCTGTTCGTTCGATATATCGAAAGATGTTTGTAAATTAACTAGTTACTGCTGTGCGATAGGATTTCAAGCCTTATGCAATATTATCGAGCTCAGTAAGCGATTAAAGTATAATTTATTAAGATTGCAGATGATTTGATTCAAATTGTAAATTAAACGTTGGTTTTGTGAAAATGTTATGTAAGTTACTCCGTTTTTACATTTTAATTTATATATTTATTATAAATACAAATATGTATTTTACTGAGTAAATTGTACTCGCCTATTTTTAACAATTTAAATATGTATTTTACGCCAACTTGCAAGCGAGTAAATAATTATCGCCTTTAATATCGATAGTCAGCAGGAATCGATACCAAATGCACAGCCATAAAGAGAACTAAAAAGAGAATACACAAAGAAAAAAAATAATTAGGTGTTTTTTTATGCTCGCATTGGTCAAACAATTCAAAGTAATTAATTAAGCATATTATTATTGCAAAATGGATACATTTGATGTATCGGACAGGAGCAGGTAAATAAAACCGGAGACAGTGGATATTTTAGCATAAATGTGTTGTGTGTGTGAGTTTGTGTGTGTGTATGCAGATTATTATTCAAGTGCATTTGGAATACACACACATACAAAACTAGGCAGTTGACTTGTTGAAAGCATAATACATATCTATATATCTATGAATGTATGTGTGCATATGCATTTAATTTGCAGTTGGTACTTTGGCTCCATGTCCCGACAAGATGCAACAGAGATCTTAATGAATGAAAGAGAACGCGGCGTTTTTCTAGTGCGTGACAGCAACTCAATCGAAGGCGACTACGTTCTCTGCGTGAGGTAAAAACATTATTAAATATAAATAAATAAACAATAAATATATAAAATTAATATTCATATTTATTTATTATTAATTTGCAGAGAGGACACAAAAGTGAGCAATTATATTATTAACAAGGTGCAGCAGCAGGAACAAATTGTTTATCGCATCGGTGATCAATCATTTGAGAATTTACCTAAATTGTTAACATTTTACACACTGCACTATTTGGATACGACGCCATTAAAGCGACCAGCTCAGAAGAAAGTTGAAAAAGTCATTGGCAAATTTGATTTTTTGGGCAGCGTATGTTGAAATGAATATTTAATTTAATTGTTAATTTTTTTTATTAATTACAGTCTTTATTTAGGAT
The DNA here is from genome assembly GCA_035043505.1 of Drosophila setosimentum. Taxonomy (NCBI): domain Eukaryota; kingdom Metazoa; phylum Arthropoda; class Insecta; order Diptera; family Drosophilidae; genus Drosophila; species Drosophila setosimentum. The sequence goes on from JAWNMY010000001.1 coordinate 9,188,187, forward strand.
CAGGATGATTTGCCTTTTCAGCGTGGCGACATTTTAACCGTTATACGCAAGGATGAGGATCAGTGGTGGACAGCCCGCAATTCCACCGGTTTGATTGGGCAGATTCCAGTGCCGTATGTGCAGCGTGTAAGTAGTGGTGAACAATGATCGAACGAATAAACCAAATGAACGAACGAACAAAGTCAACGAACCGGCCAGCTGGTCACGCTAGTTTGATTAACGAGCAGACCTACTGATCATGCAATTTTGATAAATGAGCAGACCAACTGATCAAGCAAGTTTGATAAATGAGCAGAACTGATCATTTAAGTTTGACGAACACACAAGCCAAACTGATCATGAAAATTTAACGATTTCGTGCCGTCTCTTTTCATTCCTTTTTGGCTTTGCAGTATGATGACACGTTGGATGAAGATGGCATTGAACAGACGTCGGCGGTTGGTTTAAATATCAGCGCTTGCATTGCACGTTCCACAATTTCCAGTGGCAGCAATGCGGAACCAGCTTTTGTAACAACAACCAGCCAATTTAGCAGCCTCAAAAGGACTGATTTAAATGTACGTATGCTATAATATAAAATAATATGACAATATTTATATTTATTTTTTTTTTTATAATTATCAACACTGATTTTTTCTGTTCTTTCCAGCGCAAGCTTCCAGCGCGTGCTCGTGTCAAACAATCGCGTGTGCCGAATGCATACGACAAGACTGCATTAAAACTAGAGGTGGGCGATATTATCAAGGTGACCAAAACGAATATCAATGGGCAGTGGGAGGGGGAGCTGAATGGAAGAAAAGGCCATTTTCCATTTACGCATGTGGAATTTGTTGACGATTGTGATTTAGGCAACAATTGTTTAAGCAATGATTGGACGGAATCACAATAATCAATCATATCATTTCTTCTTTGGCAATTCTAATTTATGTATTCTTAATTTTAAGTGTCAAGCGAGAGGATGTATTAAAAATTTAACGATTAAGCGTGGTGTTTACCAATTGTTAAAATATATATATATATATTAAAAACACACATTGATTAATCATAGTTAATTCATTCATATTTTAATTACATTTCTAACTTGAAACGCCTGCAAATTAAAATTAATAACGCTTTTCTGGCAATTTTATTATCGATATACAGAAGTGCGGTACAGGGTGCACTTGTAAGTGTGGCTGTATGTGTGAAAATTTAAAAATCATTATTTATAAATAACAAAGTTATAAAATGGGAGAGAAGTTTACTATCTATTTAACAATAATATATTAAGTACTGAATTTATTTAAATGTAATTATTTTTTATTATTATACAACAAATAATAGTAATATTTATAATAATAATATTTATTTATTTAATGTCAGCTAACGTCCGTTAACAAAAAAATAATACATATAGCACAAAATAGATTAAATTAAATAAAGTCGATATCTAAAATAAAGTTTAATATTATATTTAAATTAAAAACAAATACACGATTTTTAAATATTTAACAGCATTTTATTGAGGTATTTATGGTGTTTCCATCAACGGTCATACTGCATTTAGTCAACAAAGTAAATATGCAGGCAGCAAGAAATATTTCTCCGCCCAGCAATGCGGGTTCCTACTCAAATTTGGTAACTATTTAATGTGAAACTTAAATATAATTATAGATAATAATATAATTACATTTAACTGTGCACACGAATTAAATGTCAAACATATGTAAAACATTAATTGAGCTCACTAGTGCTGATAAGCGTGCGTCCTTTACTTTTTGACAGGTTGGCTTTGTTTTCATATTCAATTTGATTGTTGGAACGGGCGCTTTAACGCTGCCCGCTGCTTTTGCTAAGGCTGGTTGGTGCCTGAGTTTGTTGCTGCTCCTGCTGCTCGCCGTTATTAGCTATATAACGGTGACATATGTCATTGAAGCGATGGCCTGTGCAAATGCCATAAAAAGTTGGCAGAATTTGCAAACGCTGCGACACAGGCGATATTCATCGGAATCGCACGAAGACCAACAGTTTGCCAACACTGACACTGAAACGGTGCCGTTGACGATACAACAGAGTGGTGAATTTCATTATTATCAACTCACGAACAAATTTGAGTTGGGCGAAATGGCAACAATGTTTTTCAGTGATTTCGGAAGGATTTTGTTCTATTTGTGCTTCATTATCTATTTGTATGGCGATTTGAGCATCTATTCGGCAGCAGTTACGAGAAGTTTACGTGACGTTATCTGGTAAATTGTGCAATTAAATTAATTAAAAAATTGTAAAACTAAAAGGGCTATGTGTGCTGATAAAATAACCGTTTGCAGCAGGCAAGCAGTTCTCGATAAGTGCACGCGCTGTTTAAAATTAAATGTGGGGAAAATTAAAATCTGTTACGAAAAACAAAAAATGAATCGAAAATTAAGCAAATTTTAATTTAAATAACTAAACTAAATAGTAATCTATACGTGATAATCATATTTCTTTATTTACATGCAGCGATTACGAGCACAAAAATAGCTCAAATTTGTCAACTTTGGAGAAGCGCTCAATATATTTGCCAGGTGATTTTGAGAGTAATAACAATCGTGCCTGCTGGCCGCAGTCAGAAACAACAACAATATCGCGTAAAATGATTTACAGACTGATATTAATTGGTTTTACGCTGATTTTTGGACCGCTCGTCTTTTGTGGCATACAAAAAACCAAATATTTGCAAATACTGACGTCAATTTGTCGCTGGTTGGGTGAGTTTTGAATGAAGTAATTAATTAATATTAATCATATATATTTATTTATATATTTTGCTATGCATTTACAGCCTTTGCACTGATGATTTGCATTGCAATTAAAATGCTGGCGACGGATGGAAAACGCGGCCATCCAACTGCCGCAAATTTTTATGCAATTCCTACATTATTTGGGGCCTGCGTTTATTCCTTTATGTGTCATCATTCGCTGCCCGGTTTATTGGCCCCGTTGCGCTCCAAATCTTCCGTATCGAGCATATTATCCATCGATTATATAGTCATTTGTGCATTTTATATAATCTTGGCTTTAACTGGCATTTTTGCCTTTGAGCACGTTCAGGATTTGTATACCTTAAATTTCTTACCTGATCAGTTTGATGACGATGGCTGGTTATCGCACCTGCTCATTGTTATCGATTACTTTTTGTCGCTATTTCCAGTATTTACCTTGTCCACCAGTTATCCTTTGATTGCGATAACACTTCGGAATAATTTACAAACCATATTTTTGGACATGTCTCGCTTAGAATCCTACAATTCTTTTGTGTGCTTTTTATTGCCGCTTTTAGCCATTTTACCGCCGTTTTGTGTGGCTTTTTTTACCGAGAATTTGTCCAATTTGGTTGCGTTTACGGGCAGTTATGCTGGCGTTGCGATTCAGTATATAATACCCGTATTTTTGGTTTATTTCTCGAGACGGACATGCTCCGAATTATTGGGTAGCGGTATTCCTAATCATTTTCGCAGCGCATTTCGCTCCAATTTTTGGCTAGTTTTGGTTTTGAGCTGGTCGGGTCTATCTGTGCTTTTAGTTACCATTAATTTGTTCACTTAAACCAGTGTTGTTAAAGGATTTTTAAACATGGGCTGTGAAATTCCGAATTATAAATTACATTTCAAATAAAAACGTACAATATTTAATTAAAGTTTAAAAGATTCTTTAGATATTACAACTGCAAGTAAATTGTTCCCTTTCAGAAGGTGTATTGGGAGACAAATAGAAAAAGTTTTGCGACACTCTTGCCGCGCGGCATGCCGTTAGTGAACACTGTCATGCTCAATTCAAGCTCAACATCCTGTGGTCCTTCCAAGGCGCGCTTTAAAACCAAATCCACTTGATTTTTTGTCTTTAAGGTGCTGTAAAATGAGTATATATATTATCGATATATATCGATGACTTATTGATAGCGAAATTTGAAGACTTACTTAAAGTAAGCCTCTGTTGCCCTTTCCACATTGCTTGCCGCTTGAACTCGAGCTACTTTTAAATCGAAATCTATATCATCATACCAAATGGGCCCACGGAGAGTAAAAATTGTGCGTCCCTCTGGGGGTATCATTAATTTCGATACGAATGTGATGAAATTGTAGGTAAATGCCGAGGGCTTCGTATAACACTCTTCGCCCTCGCAAAAGTTGCTCTTCTGCCGGCAGCGACTGTAATTAAATAAAGATATATTATAATGTATATATATATATTTAAATATTATGTTAATATATATTTAAATATTATTATTAGTCAGCTTACTTCTTTTGATCGGGATCGTTGATATAGCCATGGGGACAATTGATGGTGGTGCATTTGTAGCTGCCACGCACATTTGTGCAAATGTCATTCTGGAAAATGTAAGGTATTGTTATTGCTTAAATTGTAAATTAGAAATGTAATACAAATAGTAAGTATATTTACAATATATTTAGAGAGTGGAAAGTATTTAAATAATATAAGTAGGAAGTATAAATAAATATATGCAATGCTTAATTTAAAAATAAATAAGAAATAAAATAATAAAAAATAAATAGTAATATTAATTATTATTATAAGTATAAGGTGGTAAAAATGCAATACATTTTTTAAATAAAATAATCGCACAGCGATATATTTCAAGTGCCAAAATGAATAAAACAATAATATCGATCGTTAGCGGCGCTGCTTTTAGCAGGGCTTACAAAAAGAATTAAATTTGCAAAAATACTGTATATATAGATATATACATATACCTTACACCGATTACTCACCCTGCCCGTGCACACATGATGTTGAGTACTCGTTTCGCATTCATCGATATCACGACAGGTTTTCTGATCGGCATTCAAAGTGTAGCCGCGCGGACACGAGCACTGATACGAACCAGCCGTGTTAATGCAAAAGCTGCAATTTAACAGTGAACGAGGTTAACAGTGAACAGTTAACAGTAAGTCGCTGTCAAACATTTACCCCATGCACAATTTGTAATCGAAATCCTTGTGCATTTCACATTCATCGACATCGTTGCAGGTGCGATTATCGGCGCTCAGCTCGTAGCCGGGATTGCAGGCGCAGCGATAGCCGCCCCAGAAATTGATGCACGTCTGTTGACACAAACCGGGTATTGACTGGCACTCATCGACATCGAAGCACTGCGAATGATTAGGCCAACTGTCGGCTTGATGCGCGTGATGCGCCTTCTTTTGAAACCCCGCCTTGCACTCACAATAATACGATCCGATTGTATTGTAGCAATTTGCATTCGATGAACACACCGCCTGACTATGGTCACACTCATCGATATCAGCACAGCTGTTGGTGCCATCGGGCTGACGCGACACCTGGTGGCCGGCGGGACAGGCACAAATGTAACCACCATGACGATTCTGGCACAACTGATTGTCACCACAGCTGTGATCGCCCGTCTCGCATTCGTCAATGTCTGTTTGGTGAGAGGGTAGTATGAGCATGCTTGCATAGCTGTGTATGTATTTGTGTAGAGAAAACGCTACTTACCAATGCAAGTGGTGCCATCTGGCGTCGACTTCAGGCCGGCGGGGCATTGCAGCAGACTCTCACAACGATACGAGCCATTTGTATTAATGCAACGTTCGTGGCCGTTGCATGCCTTAAACTCGTTGCATTCATTAATGTCTGTAAAAGTAAATATTTACGTATTGTTGCTACTGAGCGAGCGCTTCAGAGTGAAGAAAATATGAGCAGTGAGCGTTGTAGCAGACTCTCACAACGATACTAGCCATTTGTATTAATGCAACGTTCGTGGCCGTTGCATGCCTTAAACTCGTTGCATTCATTAATGTCTGTAAAAGTAAATATTTACGTATTGTTGCTACTGAGCGAGCGCTTCAGAGTGAAGAAAATATGAGCAGTGAGCGTGCATATGTGTGAGTGAGCTCAAGTTACGCTAGGTGGCCCTCCATATTTTCAATAGTTGCTGCGAGAGGGCATATGTGTCAGTGCGCTTAAGTTACGCTAGGTTCCCTCTAAACATTAAACTGCTGTTGCCGCAGCTGCTGCTGAGAACGCTTTAGATTTAAGGGTTGGAGAAATTGACGAGAGCGAGCTATGCAATTAGTGATTACGATTAGAAGCAATACTGCCGCCCGTCAGCGCACAGCGACCAATCAGAGCAGCGCAGGAAGTGCTCCCGCTCACACAAAACCAATGTAGCCAATAGCTAAAAGCAAATCACAAATCAGTAATAATTTACCAACACATGCGCCGAGATGATTGCGCTGGAAGCCAGTTGAACAGGGTCGTCGCATTTGATAGCTTGGCGCGTAGTCCAAACGATTGTATATATAATGGGAAGGATTTTCTGATGTTGTTGTTGTTGTCGTTTTAGGCGTGGTTGTTGTTGTTGTTGTTGTTGTTTTTCTATGGCAGCGAAAAGAGCCTTTGGTATTGAAACACTCATAATCCGACAGACAATTGTGCGTATTTAATGCACACTCATCGTCATCTATTTATGGAAAGTAAATAATTAAATACATCATTTAAAAATTATATACAGTTGTGGCAAAATAATAGCAAAGAAATCATTTTTTTTTTAAATTGTTTTCTAAATGTTGCTTTTATTTCTTTTCGTTTATTTTTTGCCTTTTGCATAAATGTAAAATATTAATTTTAATTGCTTTTAAATAAGATATTGTATTTTATTTTTCGACAACTGTATATATAAGATATATATAAATAGGTTAACTTACCAACGCAATTTCCTGACTCAGCATTGAGGGTATATCCCGTTCCACACGACGTCCATCTCTATATAATCATGGAGATATATGTATATATATATATATATATATATATATATGTATATATATTATTAATTGATGTATATATAGAGAGTAAATAAGGGATCCAAAATATAGTACCGTGCATATGTATGAACCGATGGTGTTATCACATCTCTGAGTTGGCAGGCAGTTGTGATTATTAATTGAGCACTCATTAATATCTACAGGTATACAGGTATATATATATATATATATATATATATATATATATTGCATATATATATATATATATATATGCATATATTTATGTATATATTCAAGTGCATTTATCATTTAATATATATCGTATCAAATTGCGAGTTGATTTTATTTACCAACGCATGTATTTTGTGTCGCGTCCAAACTGTAGCCGGCCACACAGCTGCAATAGTAACTGCCTATAGTGTTTTTGCACTCCTGTCGCGACTCCGATTTGCATGTGTTTTTGGTGCCATTCGCAGTACATTCATCGATATCGGCGCAAATATTTCCATCGAAATAGTAACCGATTTCACATGTTAAACTCTCTGTGGGAATATTATTACAATTATTATTTTTATATTTATTAAGTGTGCTTATTTTTGTGTCAATATGTGTATTTTAATTCACTTCTGTTAACGGTGTGTATGTAAATTTGCAATTCAACATTTTACATGTAAAGCTTTATATTGGAAGTTACAGTTATCTATAAATAAGTCTGCACAGATGCGGTTAAAATAATAGCAACACACGGACAAGAAATGTTTGAGCGCTCTGTTAATTTAACAGCTTGAGCGTTTACAGTCCACTGTTAATATAACAGCGTCCGTATAAAAAAGGTTGTTAGTTGAATTTGAATCATTTTACCGACCTTCGCATTCATTTGACTTCACGTTATATTGATAGCCCTCCGAACAATCTTTGGACCGATTGAGGCAATGATAACCACCGTGGGTATTATGGCAATATTGTCCTATTTTGCACTCGTGCAGTTCCTCAATGCATTCATCGATGTCCACACAACGACCCTGCTTCAAATCCAAAATAAAACCACTCGGACAAATATCACTTTTCAACGGGGAACAGGTGACATTATTATCGTCCAACTTAAAGCCGGGATTACAGCTGCATTTGTAGGCATCGAAGGTACTCTCGCAAATGTGTTCGCACAAATTTGACATTTTCTCGCAGATATCATCTGTAAGAATAACATTAATATTTACTGTTAACACTGTTCACAGCGACTCACCATCAGCTGTTAGCACAATTGTTCCATCTGCAGTCTCTTTGCTCTCGTCGCCCGCGATCGCACCCACCTCGTCCGCATCCACCTCCTTTTCCATCTCGATTTTTTTGTTTTCACTTCGCTCGCATTCTTCACCAGACTCCTCAGCTTCATTTCCGGTGCAACAGATGCGATAGGATTTTATATTTGATACAAATGAGAAGAGGGGATCTCGGCAATTTTGATGACTAACTTTGACCTGCATGCCAACTATTAATTAAAATTATAATATATTAATAAATTAAATTTGTATTAATAACGGCACTGCATTTAATTTAATTGAAAATAATTATTAATTGGAAACAATGTTATTAATTATAAATGCATGCCAACTGTGAATTATTATTAACTTACATTATTATTATATATGAATGCGCATTGCATTAAATTTAAAATAAACATTAATTAAAAAATAATTAACTAATTGTATTTATTAATTGCGGAACTGCATTTAATTTAACATATTCTTAATAATAAATTATTCTCAAATAAAATTGATGTAATTATTAATTATACTTAAATTAAAATTAAAATTCATACCCTGGCAGGCGCGACAGCATTCCGTGTAGGAGGAGGAATTTGAATCCTTGTCACAGGATGTGCCCCTTAAGGCGGCCAGCCGACCCTGTTTACAGTGCTCCCTGTTCAATTGACCCGCACAGCAAACGCCAAATGTGGAATAACACAAGCCCAGCCAGGCCTGAGGAATCTGTTGTTTTCCAATTGAGTTTTCCATATTTCCACACTCATTTGTGGTTCGAGCATTTCTCAATCCACTCAGACAGCATTTTCTTATATAATCGGAGATAGTTTCTGAGAAGATAATAATTAATGATAAGAGAATAATTTATTAATTAGTTCATTATTAATGGGACTTTGAAGCAGTTAATAAATTATATATATATATATTATATATTATTATAATATAGTATAAATTAGAATCTGTAATAATATGCAAATAATTTTAATCAATCTATTTTTAACGATTTTTTTTAAATAAAGAATTAAGTAATGTCATGTATATGCATGTACTCAAATATGTTATAATTATTTTATTAATTGTCATCTTACTTATTCATAATTGATAATAAATAATACAGAATAATATATAAATTTAATTATTAATGTGTATTTTCAATTAATATTATGAAGTGATTTAATTATTCTCAACGCTTTGCTCTTCCACAAATAAAATATTCATTCCTCCCCAGTCTTATACGCATTTAATTCACTCTTCTACATGAACTCTTCTACACAAACTCAAACACCCACATGCACATAGATCTGTGCTTTAGTTGCCTTTGCTAAGGTCGCACATTGAAGCAGTTTACACACAGACACATACAAATGCATATTTACAGATGTAGATATGTGCATGTTGAATTACATAAATGTACACATATTTGCATAAAAGTTGAGATCAACTGTTCACATTGCGCTGACAGCATAATCTGACAGCTTATCTGACAGAACCAGACAAACATTCGCTGCTGAGATCTGATAAGCTGAAACTTACACACACACACATGCAGACATCCGTGTGTGGCCAAGGCGCCAATGAAACTATTATACAACTGTTATACAACTGTTATATAACTATTATATCAAAAGCTTCACATTTTTGCACATTGTAAAATAAATTCTTTAAATTCTAAAAATTAAATAAAGAATAATAAATGATGACAAATACAAGAAAATAAATTCTAGTTTATTTATTACTTAATATTTCAGAATTTACTTAATTTCTTAAAATATATTTATTTAATGAATCAAATAAAATAATTATTAAATAACGAAAAAATAAAGCATAATAAAAAATAAATGAATAATTAATTTATGACTTTTGCATTTATTTAAAATTCATAAAATAATAAAATAAATTATAATAAATACACTATAATAAATTCTATTAATAATTATTACTTGTTTTTTTTTTATTCCATTAATTTCAAAATGCCTTGAAAATCAAGTACGCAAAAAGTTAAATGCTAAGAAGCACACACATACAAACACTCATAATTAACACACGCACACATACAAGCGTTTGCATGTTTCAAAGTCACTGCCTGCAATTGCATGAATATGCGTGAGTGCGTGTCTGTGTGCATTTCTGTGCATATGCATACGTATATATGTGTGGCTATGTAGATTTGTAATGCTGACTCACCTTCAGCGAGCACTAGTCGCATTTGACACGCGGTCAATAGCCAAATGATTCCAAAGCAGTTCACACGCATCACGCACTACGTAAACAGCTCAACTGTCAAAAAATGAGCAACAAAAAACTAAATTTTTGGGCTAGATTTTTTGTTATGTTCTTTATCTTCCTTTTTTCTTCTCGTTGTTGTAATTTGATGCGCGTTTAGAAGACGGCTTTTCTCAACTGACTCTCGCGCAAGTGGCGTAAAAAAAATAGCCCATGTCTGCCGTTTATTTTGTAAAGATAAATCTCAAGATAAATATATAGATAAAGATAGAAATGGAGGCGAACTACTATATTGAATTAACCGCTGATAAAATTGTAGTAGAGCAAATTGTAGCTTGAGTTTTTGTGCAGCCTGATGAACAATTTATATGCGCTACAATTAATAATTGATATGTAATTTTAATTAATTACTAAATATGTATATAAACTGCAACCAAAGTGGTCGGTAAATTCAAATAACTGATATTTTTAGCGCCATATTTATTTTGCCTCGTCCTGTTAGTGTTGTGAAAAGTTAGCCGCCATATTTGGAGCTTCTTATCGGTTCGCTGCTATCGCTGTTATCGAGTTCACAACTCCCAAGGCATGACCACACTGCTTGACTTACTTTAAAAAAAATTAGAAACGGCTTGTAAAATAATAAATGAGCATTTTATTTATTAATTTTATTCAATGCTTTATATTTAAATAATTCTTTATTTTAATAGCATTGTCCCTCTTCAATGGAGACCAGTGCCGATTTTTGTTTATGTACCGTCTCGTAATTGGGATTGCATATCGTGTTATCGATAATGCCATCGACATCAGCTCGCAATATACGAAAATTGATATCGCCATAGTCCAACTGGCTATATAGATAAATGGGCAAACGATTGCTCATCACCCAAACACTTTGTTTTACTTCGTGATCCACTTTCAAATCATTAGGAAATTGTATTAACATCGAAGCATTATCTGGTTCCAAAAGCATGCCGAGATTTGCACGATTATAGAGTTTTTTGGTGTCCCAACAGCCGATATTATCACGATGCACTTGGGTGTAGAACATAACACCATTTCGGGCAATGCCCGATGTCGAAGATTGTCCTCCAAAGCCACGATCCCCAATTGGAACGAATAATTGCGAGGTGTCCACGCTGCTGTTGCCGATCCAAAGGGATTCATTTAAGAGCGTGTCAAGGGGCACCATAAATTCCTTGAATTAATAATGGCAATGGATTAAGTATATAAATAAATAATTTCAGCAATCTATCGATTACTATCGATATTTTATGTTATGAACAGTTATTATTTACGTCATATCAATATTACTAATTTTTTAAGCTGAAATTTAATTTCAAATATTATTTTTTACTTAATTTAGCCAATTTGTTGTATATGTTTTTTGTGTCGACAGACTTTAGTTGACATTAAATAAATAAACTCTAAATGGTAGCGTGTGATTTATATCTTCTAAAGCTAGCAGTGTTATTTATGTTATGTTACAGCTGTTAGAACAGTTTTAACTCTAGTTACTAGAGGCCCTTAACTGTTATTTACATTTCTAGCTCTGTTATTTACTCACCATGCAGCTGTTAGTTAAACGTTTATGTTATTACTGTTATTCATCCACAGTGCTTTGTAAATTACATACACCACTGTGTTAACTACTCACTTTAAAACTCGCCATTGGATGAAAATATAAAAGTCGCTCTCTGCTTTGACTCATGCCAAAAACTCCATCCAACCACTGAAAATTTAGGCCATAAACATTGAAATCAGCTGCCGACGGATTCGGTAAAAAATTATAATTGGTAATGCGCCAGCTTCTGTGCTTGCCCAGACTATAAACCACAATGCCAAATCGCCAGACATCTGTGATTAAGGCGTGGGCATCCTCGCAATCTCCATTCCTAACATCCACAAGAATATTAGAGTGCAACGAATCCTGCTTAATTTGCGAGGCGGGTAATTCAAAATTCACAATTAATTCATCCGTTTTCAAATCGTAGGCAACAATTTTTGGCGGGCATATTTGATTTAGTTTAATTGTTGCATTCACAATACCGGAATCGATTAGCCACAATCGATTACAGTGCGCATCGATTGCGGTGCGATAAACCGATATAAGTTTGCTGCAATCGACATTGTTGAGGCTGCTGTGCGATTGCCAATTGGGATATGGCTGCAGCGGTGGACTTATCTCCTTGGAGGGATATGCCAGAGTAACAAGGCTCGCTGGCACTCCGTTTTTCCAGCGCGGTGTTGTGATAAACATTCGATTGCCATGCACATCGATTCCCAGCGGTAAATTATTTTTGGGTATAAATTCACTGTAAAAAAAATTAAAGTTTCGATAAAAGTTGCAGGTTCACCTTAAAATATTGTGAACTGTAAGCCTTAAGCTGTCCTCGATTTCTGTCTATTACAATTCCAAAGTTCATCTTAAAGTCCTGCTGCCGCTGACAAGTTGTTAAAAGTATGAGAGTCACCTTAAAATGCAAGCCTTAAGCTGTGATCGAGTTTTATTTCATAAAATCTAGAAGGTCACGTCAGTGTAAACGTAGCATTAAACCCAAAACTGTGACTAGCAAGTATATATATATCATTTCTAATTAATAATAAAATTTAACAATAAACCAACAGACGAAAAATAAATATATTCACAGTTACGTTACGGCTAACACTACGTTGCGTACGTTATTAAGTTATTGACGTTACATTCACTTCATTCACTACGTTCACATTTAAAGTATTTATTATCCATTTAATATTTAAGCAAGTAAGAGTGCTGTAGTCGAGTGAACTCGACTACGATATACCCTGAACCCAGTTACTAAATATATTCTATTATTATTGGCAAATTCCCCTTTAAAAAGATTACAGAAAATGCTGGCGGCTGCTGATAGAAATTAGATCAATATGAAAATATATTTTCGACTATAACTTGGGTGAGTCTTATCCGATGTGGATGAAATTTGGGCAGTTGATCAACAATATGCATATGCATTTTATGTATTATTTACTAAAAGATTCTGGTTTTATAATTGTGGCATTGATTGCTATCGGAAATTTAATATATTGATATTTGATAAACGAAGGCAGTTATCGAAAAAATAACGCAAACTTGATCTGCGCCTGGTATACGAGAACCTATATTCAAAATTTGAAGTCTCTAGCTCTTACAGTTCCTGAGATCTGCGTGTTCATACAGACGGACGGACGGACAGACGGACAGGGCTATATCGACTCGACTATTGATCCTGATCAAGAGTATATATATTTTGTGGGGTCGGAGATGCTTCCTTCTGCCTGTTACATACATTTGCACAAAACCATTATACCCTTTTACCCATTTTTAATGGGTTCAGGGTATAAAAATATATTTAATGCTTTTATTCTCATTTATTACCCATTTAATATTTTTTAAATATTTATATTTAAAGTACTTTTTACCCATTTAAAATTGCCAATTGCCTTTCGACAAAGGTCGGATATTCAAAATCCAGATATTTCCACTCGTTAACAATTTCAAATGTACTTCCATGATTTTTGCTGCCACTTCCCGTGAAAGATTGGTCAAATATTGCAGCATTGACAGAGTGCCTGTCGTATTTGAGGCCAACGAACGAACAACAGAAACAAATTACGACAAAACAAAACGCCTTCATGGCTCAGCTGCAAAAACTGGTTAGTTGCAGATATATTTATATATATATCTGTGTGTATATATACCGATGTGGTAACAGATTTTGAAAAGCGAAGTAAAGTGTCTCACGCACGAAAAACAACTGAATAAAAGTGATTGCTTTGCAGTTTGTTAAGTACTCCAAATCAAGGCGTGTAAAACAGACAAATATACATATTTATATATATGTATAAAACTTAAGACAGGCTGCTATTCAAGAAATTTCACAGTTTGATTTATAATTAATAATAAAAAAGCAATTGATATAAATGAATTATAAACATTATAATATATATTGCATAAGCTATTATTAATGAATGATTATTTATTATTCTTAATTTAAATTAAATTTTTCATTATACCCTGAACCCATTAAAAATGGTTAAAAAGGGTATAATGGTTTTGTGCAAATGTATGTAACAGGCAGATCGAAGCATCTCCGACCCCACAAAGTATATATATTCTTGATCAGGATTCATCCACATCGGATAAGACTCACCCAAGTTATAGTCGAAAATATATTCTCATATATTGATCTAATTTGTTTTTGTGTGTATTGCGTGTTTCACGTATTTGTCGGCAAAGGGCGCTGGCAGAGCTGCTCGCGTTTTAGTGCAAATCTTTTTAAAGGGGAATTTGCCATTTAATAATAGAATATATGTAATAACTGGGTTAAGGGTATATCGTAGTCGAGCTCAGTCGACTACATCACTCTTACTGGGCATGGCTATATCGACTCGACTATTGATCCTGATCAAGAATATATATACTTTGTGGGGTCGGAGATGCTCCCTTCTGCCTGTTACATACATTTGCAACAAACCATTATACCCTTTTTACCCATTTTTAATGTGTTCAAGGTATAATAATTAACATCCGACTAATTCAAAAATAGCGCATTTTACCCAAACTATCGATAAGCTAAGCCCGGCGCAGAGGTTGTCACCCTGGCAGCCGTAAATCAAGATTGGCAACACATTTAATAGCAATACATTATAATTTGAAGCATGTAATATATTAAGAACAATATTCAACGTGCATTATGAATAATTATAAAATTAAATAATTAATTTAATAATCAGTCAAAAGCCAGTATACCTTTGAGCACTCAGCTGCTGCAACCAAAGAAAATTACACCCAAATGACGTCACAATTGTGTACATGCGCAGCTGACCATATTGAGCAAGACTGACATGTGAATGGCAATAGTGAATGGTTGTAATGTGTATATGTATTTTGTATATACATAAATTACATTAGATCAATTCTCCACTCGAATAAGGTGAAAAGATTCTTGCAAAACCAGCAACAGAAACATCGAAATATATTATGAAAAATTAAAATAATAAACAAACGATGCAGTGTGTGTGATGAAAAACTATAAATAAAATGCAAACGATAATTGCAAGTTGCGCCAAAAAGTATGCTGCTTTTGTGTCAATTTTGGAAAATCGATAAAAGTTCAAATTCCTTCACAGGGCAGAGTGAAAATATTTTTTATTAAATACAAAATGCAATTATAAAGAAATGTAAGTAGTAATTGATACATAAAGAAATAAATTGCAGAACGTAAATAAGAAATATACGTGTGCAATTAGGTGTCTCTAAGCAGTAGTTATATATATGTATATACATTTATGTGTCTGTGCATGTGTGTGTAAATATGTATGTGTGTTGTGTATACATCTGAATAGTGTTTTTTATTCACAATTGACAACAGCCAGCAAGAAAAAGAATATTGCAAATTTAATTTAGTTTTTGCATTGCAAAGTCGTAAAATGTATTTATTTATGAACATTGTTAATATATTTGTGAAAAATAAAATAGAAATAAATGAAATTAGTGATCGCCAGCTGTTAGTTCGCTCACGAACCGTACTTGGTTCGATCAACAGCAGGAGCCGATTGTGTGCGAAGCAGCTCTTTGCTCTTTTCGAAATTCATTGTTATCGCTGTCGCGCGAATCTTAAAATTCATTTTCAAACCGAGATAAATCATTCAACAACAAAATTAAAAATTTCCCAATGGTAGCTCAACAGATTTACAAAATAAACCATGTTTTGGCCACTAGATGTATATAATTACATTAATATGTTTTAATGTACATGTTATACTTATTACAGTTAGAAGTCGCTTAGAATGCATAACGTGGGCAGTGGTGAGCTGCCCGTTGGGCGACGCACTGCAAATGAATGCAATACTGCTGGAAATAATTGTGGCAATCGCCGGAAATCGTTGAGCTATCAAACACAGCTCGCGCTGAAGTCAAATAATGGCGAAGATGTGGTTCCAATGGGTGCATCAGCTTCATCCTCAGCTGGTCGTTTTAGTCCCCATCCAAATGACATATTTCTGGCCCAGTCGAGCAAATTGACCATTCCACTGGAGAAATACGATGATGCGCTGCTGATCAACGGATGTTTGCCGCCGCCATCTCCAGCACCAAATAGCGATTGCCACGCGGAACAGAGCAAAACTAGCATCAGCAATGCCAACAATCAAATGCAGCAGTTAACTCTCAATCATTTTCAGCAGCACAACAATCACAGTCACACACACACACATAGCCACGCCCCCACTTATCCACTATCCTCCTCGAACTCGGCCTCCTCGCTGTGTACCACAAATTCGGGGCAATCACAGCAGTTGGACAAGAAATATACGCAGCACGCCACGCATCGCGCCATGTCACCAAATACAAAATATCGACTGGAACGTTATCGTGAATCGCCCAAATTGAAACTGGGCATGGATGCGATGGGTCTCTCGGTCTCCTCGCCTGCGACGGCTTCATCACGTTACTTTCTGCCCGCCAAGGTGCTGCAGTGTGCGGACGCTTATGGCGGCTATTTGGGCTCCACGCTGCACACGCCGGTTAAGCGTTATGTGCCAACGCCGCCGCCAGCTGCCGAGGATATGATGACGACGACAGCAACGACAGCAACAGGGACGACAACATCGACGCAGTACGTCAATTTGCCATACGGTGGCTATGCCAGGTCCAAGTGTGCACATGGTGAGGAGGCTCTTGGTCAGCGGGAGGTGCCTGCTCCGCTCAGCTACTCAAAGAGCGCTCAAACCTCAAACGGAGGCAGTTCCTCCTCCTCCTCCGCCGGCAGCAACAGCTGTCCCTGTCCCTCGCCCACAATAGCAGCTTCCACAACTTCTTCCAGGAAGCGATTGGAGCAATCGGGAACGGCTCCAACAGAGGAACCAGAACCTATCATTCTCATCCAACCCACGACGCTAAACGATTCCACTCAAAGTGCCACCTGTCTGCATTGCAACACGGCGCGCAGAACTACGGGCGTCCATCAAACCACACAGACTACGGGTCCCATTAGCCCAGTGCCCGTTTCAATGACTCTGCCACTGTCGGGTTTAACGGCCAGCGATTTGGGTAAGTTGAAGCAGCAGCAGCAGCAGCAGCAACAAGAGCAAGAGTTGCTCGCAATCTCAGCGATTGAGGTTAAGCAGCAAACGGAAGCGTTTAACAACACTGGAAATTATCAGCGACATATTTATGGGGTGAGTGAGTTACAGGTGCAGTTGCAGCAGCAATAAATACAGTAATCGTTTTAGCAGCAGCAATTATTGCAGTTGTGTCAGTAGTAGCAATCATTGCATGTGCAACAACTAAAGCGATCTTTGCAGCAATAGTTGCCGTTGCAGCAGCAGCAACAGTTTCAGCTGCAATTGCAGCCCTCTTTACACCTCAAACAGCTAGAACTAAAGTACTATTTACAGCAATCTTTGCAGCAACAGCAGCAGCAGCAGCAACACCAGCAATACCAACAGCAACAGCTGCAACAACAGCAGCAGCAACAGCAATACCAACAGCAGCAAAACCAGCAAACGCAACAGCAACAGCAACAGCAATACCAGCAACAGCAATACCAACAGCAACAGCTGCAGCAGCAATCGCAGCAACAATACCAGCAACAGCTGCAACAACAGCAGCAGCAGCAGCAGCAGCAATACCAACAGCAGCAACAGCAAACATTGCAGCCTCTGCCACAGCAGCAACAATTGCAGCTGCAACAGCAACAGCTGCCCACGCATCGTTATTCGTGCAAAAAGCGCATGATAATTTATATGCGACGTGAAATTGCTCGGTTTTTCGGTGTGGAAATGAGCACGGAGGCCGTTGACTATGCGCTGTGGTACGGCAGACATCGCCGATTGGCGATTCGCTGCTTTGGTTCGCTCAGCAATCAGCCGGAATTCGAGCTGGACAGTCGCGAGTTGTGCGTGGAGAGCAACACCAGCAGCAACAACAGCAGCAGCAGCAGCAACAACAACAACAACCAGAACTTTGCCTCCGATCGACCCGATATATTGCCCACAGAGTCTACGTCAAATGTGGATAACAATTGCCGTCACAACAATTGGCGCAACAGCGATTTCAATGCCGGTGAATTTGTGGAGCGCAAAGCAACTGTTGCTCACATGCTGATGACTAGTTTGGGCTATTTAATTGCTATGTTTTACAAGCCCAATACAAACCAGTCGAATTCCAATGCGGCTCATCATTTATTGAGAAGACGTCAACGGCAATGGTCGAGAAGCTTTGCGCCTAGCCATGTGCACAATTTGGAGCAACAGCAGCAGCAACAGTTGGATGTGGAGGGAGTGGATGGCGACTTGACGGAGACTTTAACGACGCTCATTGAGGAGGAGGTCTTCTTTGATAATCCCAGCGAGGCAACAACGACAGCAGCAACAGCAACAGCAACAGCCTCGGCCTCTGGCAATGAGGAGAGTGAGGAGCGTGCTGGGCTTAAGCCGGGCACAGCTAGCGCTCCATTGGGCGTTGAGGCTGGCGTATATCTTGCTGAGCGTCATCACAATGGTTGGCGCACCTCGGCCTTGAATGGACTCCATTTAATGGGCGACTCCTCGCACAGCCACGCCTCCCATCCCATAAATCATTTACAACTCTCGGGCAGCAATCGACCAAATCAAAACTCGTTGCGAAACTCAAATTCAACAACGGCGGCCACAAATCGCGGAAATCGCATTGCTGCTCAGCTTTTGGATGGCGTCCTCGAGAACTCGCGACGTCCTCAAATGCAACGCATTAAGTATTTTGGCATTAATGATCTCGATGATCGCAACGATCATCGCCCGTTTTTCACCTACTGGATAAATACAGTGCAAATCGTTGTCTTGTTTTTGTCCATCATTTGCTATGGCATTGCACCAATTGGTTTTGGCACGGAACAGAAAACGGGTCAAGTTCTGGTCACCAGTTTGAGTTTGCAGACGGTGCAGCATGTGGAGCACCGTAATCTTTGGATTGGACCTCGGAACAATGATTTAGTGCACATGGGTGCAAAGTTTGCGGCTTGCATGCGACGAGATGTGAAGATCATGGAGGTGGTCACCAAGACGAGGAGGCAGGAGCGGGAGACTGCGTGCTGCATTAGGAATGATGATTCGGGCTGTGTGCAGAGCTCACAGGCAGATTGTTCCATTAGGGGTCTATATCCAACGGTAAGTGATCCAATAATATTATATATGCTACAGAATGATGGAAAGAAAAAATATATTTAAAAAAAGCCTTCATTTGCGGTCTTTATGCCACAGAAAGTAATTAATATAAAATATGCCATTTAATAATATGGAAATGCATCCATAGTAATTAAATTATATTAAATATGCCATATAAAAATAAAGAAAAATATCCCATAAGGGCTCTTTATATCATAATGAGTAATAATAAAATAATCAAAAAAAAATGCTCCCACAAGGGCTCTATATTTTACAGTAAGTAATTAGCAAAAATACATTTGAACTTAATTTTATATTAAATATGGTACGTATTAATATTAAAACTTCTCCCAAATGCTCTTAAATATTATATTAATAAGTTTCAAAAGTGCCGCCAACTGTTATCTTTTATCTTTTTTTGGAACAGTCGATCATAATATAGTTTATCAGTGCTGCTTAACATAATTAATCGTAGATAGTCACACATGCAAAGACCATTTCGAGTACTTAACAATATGACGCTCAACATAATTAGATATGATCACACACAACATTGATAATTTAACAATACGACGCTCATATATAAATAATTTAAATTAAATTTAGTTAAAATATATAATTTACCAAATAACAAACTGAACAAGTAAGAGTGCTGTAGTCGAGTGTACTCGACTACGATATACCCTGAACCCAGTTATTAAATATATTCTGTTATTATTGGCAAATTCCCCTTTAAAAAGATTTGCACTAAAATGCGAGCAGTTTTGGAAGCGCTCTCTGCCGACAAATACGTGAAACACGCAATACACACAAAAACATATGATTATCATGCCATCTCTTTCTCACACATGCGCTGGCATATTTATGCATTCCGAAAATGCTGATAAGAAATGAGATCAATATGAAAATATATTTTCGCCTATAACTTGAGTGTTTCTTATCCGATCTTGACGAAATTTTAGCAGTTGATCAACAATACGCATATGCATATTATGTATTATTTATTAGAAGATTCTAGTTTTATAATTGTGGCATTGACTGCTATCGGAAATGTAATATATCGATATTTGATAAACGAAGGCAGTTATCGAAAAAATAACGCACACTTGATCTGCGCCTGGTAAACGGGAGCCTATATTCCAAATTTGAAGTCTCTAGCTCTTACAGTCTCTAAGATATGTGTTCATACAGACGGACAGACGGACGGACGGACAGACGGACATGGCTATATCGACTCGACTGTTGATCCTGATCAAAAATATATATACTTTGTGGGGTAGGAGACGTTTCCTTCTGCCTGTTACATACATTTGCCCAAAACCATTTTACCCATTTTTATGGGTTCAGGGTATAAAAAGCAATGCTTATCAATTAAGTCTAGTTTCACTTTAATATTGACTATAATATACAAATATACTATAAAATGTGTAAAATATACATTCTCCACTCTCTAGAAATCCATATCGACTTGGAAGAAATGGTCACCGGGTGAATCGGGGCCTGGTGGACGCATCTCGGGCTCTGTTTGTGGGCTGGATCCAAAGTTTTGCGATGCACCTGCCTCGATTGTGCCCTACGAGTGGCCCGATGACATAACCAAGTGGCCAATTTGCCGGAAAACGAATTCATTCTCGCAACGCTATCGCTATAAGGATCACACGGCGGAGCACATGGTTTGCGAGGTAATCGGACACCCCTGCTGCACGGGACTCTATGGGGAATGCCGCATCACTACCAGGGAATACTGCGATTTCGTCAATGGTTATTTTCACGAGGAAGCTTCACTATGCTCGCAGGTTAATAATTGAAAGATATGGGAAAATCTGAAAAAAAAAGACCGAAAAACAAAGCAAAACCATTAGCTAGTTCCAAATCCTTCCAATTTGTATTTTACTTATGTGGCTGAAGCGTACAGAACTATTTTATTTATTTATCTCTTTGTATTTAAATTAAATTGTTAACTTTATAAGTTCTTTCAATACGTGTTTTATTGGTATTGCTTATGCTTTTTTATATGAATATGCTCAGTTTAACTTGTTATATTTAAATTAAATTGTTACTTTAATAAATCCTTTAAATACGAATTTTATATTGTTGAAGAGTATTTTTTGAATACAAATCCCCAAATTTATTTTGTTTTTACTTAGTTAGTTTTATTAGTTTTATATTTTAATTTAATAGTTACCTTTATACATTCTTTCAATCTGTATTTTATTTATATGGCTAATACTCAATTTTATATTTAAAAAATTTTTTTTTAAACTTTTATTATTATTTTTAACTTTTAATTTTAAATCGTATTAATCGTTCGCTTTAACTACTTTGCCTCTTGTTCTTTCTAGATATCCTGCTTGAATAATGTTTGTGGAATGTTTCCCTTCATCTCCGTGGAGATACCCGATCAGATTTATCGCGTGCTGACCTCGCTTTGCATGCACGCTGGAGTTCTTCATTTGGCAATTACGCTCATTTTCCAACACTTATTCCTGGCTGATCTGGAACGCTTGATTGGAACGCTGCGCACAGCTGTTGTCTACATTATGTCAGGCCTGGCTGGAAATCTGACAAGTGCCGTGCTAGTTCCACATCGACCTGAGGTATAATATAAAATAATAATAATACTAATATTAATAATAATAGTAAAATAGTAATAATAATATATTTGTTTATTATAAAAACAATACAAAAAGTAAAAAATAGTTTAAGTTAAATTAGAAATTTAGTATTTAAATTTAAATAAAATCTAGGAAATATTTTTTTTTAATTTATATATTTATTTTCAGTTGATAAAAATATACAAAATGTTGAAAAAAATAGCTTTAATTAAATTAGAAATAAAATTTAATATTAAATATAAATTAAAAAAAGGGTGTGTATTTTATAATTTATTTATATATTTATTATTAATTAAATTATTTAAAATAAAATTTAATATTTAAATTAAAAAATAAATATTTATAAGATTGATTTCGAAGGTGCTTATATTTATTTATAAATATATTATTTCTATATTTGATTTATTTACTTAATGTCAATAAATTAACTGAAAAATCTAGAACATAAATTAAATTCAATTATCAACTGTATTAATTAACATTTAAATTTAAATTGAAAGCTAAGTAATATTTATAATATTTCCTGATACCTCACATTTTATATTATTTATTTATTATTTAATTATTTATATACATTATTTATATTTAAATAAACCAACAAAATAGTTATGCATTTAATTAAGCCTTGCCAACATTTCCAATTGGAGGTGCATTACATGATTCCACGAATTTACCAATTCCAGGTTGGACCATCGGCGTCGCTTTGTGGTGTTGTCTCGTCGCTGGTCGCTTTGCTCATTTGGATGCACTGGAAGCACTTGCACAAACCATATGTGGCACTCTTAAAACTGCTGCTGCTGTGCACAGTGCTCTTTGGCATTGGCACGTTGCCATATCAATTGAATTTTGCCGGGCTGCTTGCTGGGGTTGTTTGCGGTGCATTTATCACAATATCATTAGTTCCATTTGCTACCTTCACTAAATACGGACGCAGAAAAAAAGTAAAGCAATAATTCAACACTCTCAATCAATACATTAACTCGTACATTTGTTGTCGATATTTTTTGCAGATCAACCTGATTTGGACGTGTATCGTTTTCCATCTGTTTGTTTGCGCCGCCCTTATTGCCACCTTTTATATTTATCCCAGCGAATTTAGCACTTTTAATTTTGTGGACGATGTTTTTGGTGGTAGCAACAAGGGCTACACAAGTGCCACAAATAGCAATGTTGGCCATCACAATGGTGATGTGAGCACCACCACCCGTCGGTATTCGCAAACACAAAAGCCACAATATTATTATCATCATCATTCTGAAGATATTATTCGAAATGGCGGCGGTGCTTTCACCGAGGAGAATATGATTGCGGTATGTTAAATACACATATAACAGACACAAAATTTTAAATTGAAATGAATATTTCTCATATTGCTATTATGTTAACAGAGAGCTGTAAGCGATCACAAATGTTAGTTGCATCGCTCTGTTATATAAGCACTTACATATGTACGTTGACATTTGAAAAACTCGCCGCTACTGCTCCTTCTACTTACAGCACATCTTTCCCGATGCGCAGCGGCAAAAAAGTATTCAACTCTGGCAAAAGGGTCTCTATTCGCGTGCATTCAGCTACAATTCCAGTTCCAGTTATGGCGAACGCATTTATAAAAATATGCAAAACTTACCACAAAACGCAAACAACAAAGATAATTATAATAATAGCAATAATAATAAAACTCAAATGAATTACCAACAAAATAACGATAATATCCATAATAATAATACCAAATTTAAGGGCCTATAAATCTTCCATAATTAAAAAATAAAAACAAGAAAAATAATAAGCAACAAATAGCACAAATATTGCGTGCACAACAAAAAAAATATATACTAAAAATGTACATAAATTATACATATATATATATTCGTAAAATATTGCATGTGTCATGATCAGTATTTTGAAATAAATATTAAACCACGATTCACGATTCAATAAGCTGTTTTAAACACACATATATATGTTTTTTTATATAAGTATTTATTATATATTCATTTTTCATTATTTTATTTTTATTTCAATTTGGATTACCAACGGCGTCCTCCCCCGCCCCCTCCCCCTCCTCCACCACGTCCTCTATTAAATCCACCTCGACCAGCACCCCCCCTAAAACCACCACCTCCGCGTCCACCGCGAAAACCTGTAAAACACAAACAAGTGACATGAAAGAATAATAATCAGTTGGCAACATTTTAAAACAAACTCACCTCGACCACCGCCGACTCCCCCTCGTCCACCGCCCACTCCTCCACTCGGTCCACCCTTTTTCTTGGCGCCCTTTGGCTGTGGGGGCTTGGGCAAAAATCTGCTAATCGGCAACAATTTTCCAGGATCGATAAACAACTTTTGCTGCAGCTTAAAACTGTTCGCATACACATTCTCTGATAACTTTATCGATACAGAGTAATCGCGTACTGTGCCAAAGATTTCATCGATTTTGCCTATTTGCTCTTTGTTCTCTAGAAAAATGGGCGCATTAAAATAGGGGACATCATCAATTTCCACCTTGCAGACGAGATCATTTTGGCACGTGTAACTGAAATTGCCCAAGGGAATAACACGATCTGGCGGGCCCTGATCGAAATGGCCACGCCCTCCACCGCCACCGCCGCCTCCTCGACCAAAGCTACCGCCGCCTCCTCGACCAAAGCCGCCGCCACCGCCGCCTCCTCGTCCAAAGCCACCGCCACCGCCGCCTCCTCGTCCAAATCCACCTCCACCAGACTTGTTAAATCCTCCACCACCACCGCCGCCACGAAAACCTAATTAAATTAAAATACATTGCCATTTATACGATTAATATATTTATTTATTTACACACCTCTGCCGCCACCACCTCCACGACCGCGTCCGAAAGACATTTTTATATTAATAATTTTTAAAACTGACTATAAACACGTGCGGCACTAAGTGATGTGCAAACATATAGCAGACGCGATACGCCATTTGCCGATACTTATATGATAAGTAAACATCGCTGCAGCGACATCTGCCGATATGTGCACGATGTGGAAGTAACGCTAGTAGCTCAAATAAATATATATCACTCAATATATATCGCGCTTACGTGCGCCTTATCACGCATACACAAACATTGAGCTCACTCAACAATCGATTAATGGCTACTTTGGCGCAAAGCCGACAGTCTTTCGGCCATCTCCCATTAACAATTGTTGGCTAGGCTTAGTGATTTTAAACATAGCAAAAAATACAGCAGTGTTTTAAAAAAAAATTGTAATGTAATTAATAAAACTATTCGAGCAATTTTACAAATATATCGTTTTACAAATGGTTTATAGTGTGCCCAAAATTATCGACAGATTTCGATATTGTGTTTGATATAAGCGATCGAATACATTTGGGATTTAGCATTGCAAATCGTTCGCACAGAAATTAAGGTAGGTGAAGGAATGACGTCATACGGCGCATAGAAAAGTGAAGCAGCGGGCGGTGTGAATTAGAGAAAATATAATTAAATCAATTGTGTTTGTGTGAATTAAATGTTAAATAAAGAAATTGTAAGCACACCAATATACACAATTAACTAATTGTAAGAGTTAATTAAGTGCTGCATGTAAATAGACATATATATATATATCTACGCATATGTATGCACACACATTTCTATGTACACAGATTACAAGTGTTGCTCTACCTGAAAACGAAAAAATAATTAGAATTTGTTTTTATTTATTTGTGTAGAGTTCAACTTGAAAAATGACAATTGGCGAGCCACAAAACGATTTACAAGCGACAGCGACAATTAAACGAAATCAATTACAAATAAACCCAAATAACGATTCGATGGACAACGGCAACATTGATAAAACCAATATCAGTGCCAAGCACCAAAAACAGGTAAAATGCGAAAAACAATTTCAGCTACACACACACTCAAACAAACATAGATACTTTTGTACTCACACACACTTAAGTAAATTACGCATATTTCCAACACATACGTCATACGTCAAATTGTCAAACTACGGTTTAAATTGAATTTAGAGCAGAGTAAAAAAATAAATTCATGATGAGATCACTTGGACGGACGAGCAGTAAATACACACACACATATGCGAACAATTGTTGATCACAGACAACAAAGAAAAAAATAATAAAAAGTGCGCACACATAAACCATACACACACATACAAAATGAAAACAAAAACTATTTAATTATGGCTAGTGCTCATGCAAAATAAATAAGTCTACGTCTATGGTCAAAATAATAAGTACACTATCACATCATTCATTTATCTCCGTTATTATCTCATTTAAAAAAAAAAAATTATTTTGGAAAAACAGCTTGCGGAATTAAATAATTTAAAATCTGCATGTACGTCCCATTTACAATTTATTTAAATTTGAAATTCACCAAATACTCTGCAACATAATTTATGTTTACACTTATTTATCGATCACCAATTTGTACATGCCGAATTGAGCACTAATTTATGTGTAATATATCGATACATTTGTTCCTTGTACATAATTTATATATCGATAAGTAATTTATACATGCCACATTGAGCTTATGCATATACAAAATGTAACTTAATGTCTAACATCGATAAACTTAATAATTTAACATGTACCACATATTTTTGCAATATTATTTATGCATGTACACAATTTAGCTCTTATTGTGTAATAAGGATAAATTTGTTGAACTTTAAACTAATATCGATATTTATTATTTTTGCTTAGAACGATGCCACCATATCTTTTCTACGCGCCGCACGCAGCGGAGATCTAGGTAAAGTGCTGGAATTCATAGATGCTGGCTTAATAACGGATATTAACACTTGCAATGCGGTAATTTAATATATTAGTAATAAACTATATTTATATTTAAAATTATATATATGCATTTAATTTTATATATTTTTGTATATATATTTTTATTTGTCTATGTCTATGTATATTTATATTTATTTACTTATAATGCAGTTTGGTTTATATTTTGATTAATATACATATATGTAACAGAGCGCGGTTCACAAAATCGTTCCCCATACGTGCCGACCAATCACTGCACGATTTGCCCACTCCGCTCCTTAATCGATTCGAGAGCATAGACTAGACAGTACGATCCGCTTGTTCTTTAACCGTTCGTGAGCATTAGTTGCTCTCCTTAACCGCTTCTTGAGTGAGCAGGTCAACAGCTGATATCTCGTGCTCGATAATCAAACGAAGCAACTCCGTTATTTGTTTACATTTGTTTTTTTGCCGATTCTAAATTGAATTTTTTTTTTTATTTTCTATTTAGAATGGTTTAAATGCACTACATTTGGCGGCCAAGGATGGTTTTGTGGACATATGCAATGAACTGCTGAAGCGTGGCATTAAAGTGGACAGTGCCACTAAAAAGGGCAACACAGCGTTGCACATTGCATCGCTGGCAGGACAACAACAAGTGATAAAGCAATTAATACAAAACAATGCCAATGTAAATGTGCAATCCTTGAATGGTTTTACGCCACTTTATATGGCAGCACAGGAAAATCACGATGCCTGTTGTCGTCTGCTACTAGGAAAAGGAGCAAATCCTTCGCTTGCCACAGAAGATGGTTTTACGCCGCTGGCTGTGGCAATGCAACAAGGGCATGATAAAGTTGTCGCTGTGCTGCTCGAAAGCGATGTCCGTGGCAAGGTGCGGTTGCCTGCTCTCCATATTGCCGCCAAAAAGAATGATGTAAATGCTGCGCTGCTTTTGTTGCAACACGATCAAAATGCCGACATTGTTTCCAAATCGGGTTTTACGCCGCTGCACATTGCTGCCCATTATGGCAATGTGGATATAGCCGGACTACTCTTGGAGAGGGGTGCTGATGTTAATTATACAGCTAAGCATAATATAACGCCGCTGCATGTGGCATGCAAGTGGGGCAAGGCGGCGGTTTGTTTGTTGCTGCTTGAGAAAAAGGCGCGCATCGATGCCACCACGAGGGATGGCTTGACACCTCTCCATTGTGCTTCTCGTTCGGGGCATGTGGAGGTGATACAGCTGCTGCTTGAGCAACATGCCCCAATTCTGTCTAAGACCAAGAATGGACTCTCGGCTTTGCATATGTCCGCCCAGGGGGAACACGATGAAGCTGCTCGTCTGCTACTCGATCATAAAGCTCCTGTGGATGAGGTCACTGTCGATTATTTAACTGCTCTGCATGTGGCTGCCCATTGTGGTCATGTGCGTGTCGCCAAGTTGCTCCTCGATTATGGCGCCAATCCCAATTCGAGGGCTTTAAATGGTTTTACCCCGTTACACATTGCCTGCAAAAAAAATCGCATTAAAGTCGCCGAATTGCTGTTGAAACATGGCGCTAATATTGGCGCCACTACGGAGTCGGGGCTGACGCCGCTGCATGTCGCCAGTTTTATGGGTGAGTCCCCAATTTTGTATCCATATACATATCTGATTTGTAGTCTGTTTTCATTCAGTTAGTTCGTTTTTATACCCTTAACCCATTAAAAATGGGTAAAAAGGGTATAATGGTTTTGTGCAAATGTATGTAAAAGGCAGAAGGAAGCATCTCCGACCCCACAAAGTATATATAATTTTGATCAGGATCAATAGTCGAGTCGATATAGCCCTGTCCGTCTGTATGAACACGCAGATCTCAGGAACTGTAAGAGCTAGAGACTTCAAATTTGGAATATAGGTTCTCGTATACCAGGCGCAGATCAAATTTGCGTTATTTTTTCGATAACTGCCTTCGTTTATCGAATATCGATCAATTAAATTTCCGATAGCAATAAATGCCACAATTTTAAAGGCAGAATTTTATTCTATTCTAATTAATCAAATGCCCAAATTTCGTCAAGATCGGATAAGAAACACCCAAGTTATAGTTAAAAATATATTATCATATTGATCTCATTTCTATCAGCAGCCGCAAGCATTTTCTGTATGCAAAAATATGCGAGCGCATGTGTGAGAAAGAGATGGCATGATAATCGACGCGAGCGTCAATATATTTTTTTTTTGTGTATTGCGTGTTTCACGTATTTGTCGGCAGAGGGCGCTTCCAGAGCTGCTCGCATTTTAGTGCAAATCTTTTTATAGGGGAATTCGCCAATAATAACAGAATATATTTAATAACTGGGTTCAGGGTATATCGTAGTCGAGTTCACTAGACTATAGCACTCTTACTTGTTTAATATTGTGTCGAAGTGCATATTGTAACTGCGCTCATGCATTTAATTATAGTATTTGTTTTGTTTACTATTTAACTAGGTTTTATTTTATTATTGCTTTCTAATCAAATAAAAACAATTATCAATTATAGTGTAAATAGGATTAAGAGCACTTAACAAAATGACATGCCTTCCAGTAGATAGCGCTCTCTCTTCTGCCAAGTTGTAATTTTCACATAGTTGTGCATCTTTGCTATGTAAAAAGATGTTCAAATTACGGGAAAATTAAAATAACTTTGTTAAACAGCGCATTAAAAATGTGCGAAATCTAGGCAGATCTCCGCTCTCCGAGCAGTGGTGCCAATTACCCAGCAGTGAAGTAAATGAGCCCTCTTATCTATTAACCGAACGCATTTTGAATGCATAGAAGTAATTCATTACCGTTACCAAATTATACACTTTTAATTATTTTGCCGGCGTATCTTACTTATACTTGTAAAGTTATTTTTTTATTTTTATTCAATTTGCAATTTGTGGAGTGAAAAATTATATATATTTATATTTAAAATTTGTATATGTATAATTTATAAAATTGTATGTATAAAAAATATCGCTGTCGGGATATCGATTATGGAAAGCTGGAGTAAAATAACGCGTGCCGCTAGATGGTGCCTCTCAGATATTTACTTTTTGTATTTTCTGTATCGAGTGATATTGAAACTTAATAAATTCAATAAATATATAAATAATAAGTATGTAAATAATACATGTAAATTTATATAAACAGTAGACATATAAAAATTAATAAATATAAATACACAAATTTTACATGTAATTAATTTGATTTATAAATAAATAAATATGTAAGAATTGGCTTTAACATCTGCCAGTTGTGGCTTACTCTTATAAATATTAATTCCTTTTTTTTTATTTAAATGTATTTTGCTTTAAATTGAATATATTTGCATTTTTTGTATTTTTCTGTGTCGACTGCTACTAAGTAAACAAATACATTAAATATACAAATAATAAATATCTAAATAATAGATACAGATATATTAAATGTATACATAACAACAACAAGTTTAAAAGTACGCCAAGAAATCTTACAAATATTCAAAAAAATTTCTTAATCTAAATTATTAATTTACCTAATTTTATTTATAAATAAATAATATATCATAGTGTATGCATAGCAGCATGAGCTGAGCGGGGTATCTTTAGGTCGTGCTCCCTTTGCTTCCGTGATGCTAATTCCATTCTTTCTTTTTTTACAGGTTGTATGAACATAGTGATTTATTTGCTGCAGCACGATGCGAGTCCCGATGTGCCCACAGTGCGTGGCGAGACGCCACTCCACCTAGCAGCGCGTGCCAATCAGGTCTAAAATTACTAACTGATCCATCAAAAATATAAATATTTTAATAATCCGCATCTCTCCCTAGACGGATATCATCCGTATTCTCCTCAGAAATGGGGCACAAGTGGATGCCATTGCTCGGGAGGGACAAACGCCGTTGCATGTTGCCGCCCGGCTGGGCAACATTGATATTATTATGCTGATGTTGCAACATGGGGCACAAGTGGATGCGGCCACCAAGGATATGTATACAGCTCTGCACATAGCTGTTAAAGAGGGCCAGGAGGAGGTGTGCCAGCAGCTGATCGATCAAGGTGCCCAGCTGGATGCAGTGACCAATAAGGGATTTACCCCTTTGCACCTCGCCAGTAAATATGGCAAGGTCAAAGTGGCAAATCTGCTACTTCAAAAGGGTGCCTCTATCGATTGTCAGGGCAAAAATGAGGTGACCCCGTTGCATGTGGCAACCCATTACGATCATCAGCCGGTTGTACAATTGCTACTGGAGCGTGGCGCCTCTACACAAATTGCGGCACGCAATGGACACACTTCACTCCACATTGCGGCCAAGAAAAATAATCTAGAGATTGCACAGGAGCTGTTGCAACATGGTGCGGATGTTGCTGCCACAAGTAAATCGGGCTTTGCGCCGCTGCATTTGGCTGCCCAGGAGGGGCATGTGGAAATGGTTCAACTGCTGCTGGAGCAAGGAGCTAATGCTAATATTGCCGCCAAGAATGGACTGACTCCTCTCCACTTGGCTGCCCAGGAGGGAAGAGTTGTGGTCTCCCGTTTGCTACTCGATCATGGTGCCAATATTTCCGAGCGCACCAAGGCTGGTTATTCCCCGCTTCATATTGCAGCGCACTACAATCAAATCGATGAAATTAAATTCCTATTGGAGAACGATGCCAACATTGAGTTGACCACAAATGTGGGCTACACCCCACTCCATCAGGCTGCCCAACAGGGTCACACCATGGTCATCAGTCTCCTGCTGAGACACAAAGCAAATCCAGATGCGGTCACAAATGTAAGTCAAACTATTTCATTTCTG
Organism: Drosophila setosimentum; assembly: GCA_035043505.1. Classification (NCBI taxonomy): domain Eukaryota; kingdom Metazoa; phylum Arthropoda; class Insecta; order Diptera; family Drosophilidae; genus Drosophila; species Drosophila setosimentum. Next base: position 9,219,761 of record JAWNMY010000001.1, read on the forward strand.
ACCTTTTTTGAATTTGCGCGCCATGTTTTTTTTTTGTATTTGTTTTCGTAGGTGTTGGTAAATAGTGGCAAAGTGGGCAGAGATGTTGTTAAATAATTTATTGGTATTGAGGATATTCCTTGAGTTTTGTTTAAATGCTTATTCAAATTAAGGGTATTTACTATTAATGTCGCGTTAAATATTTATACCTAATTGAGGTAATTTTTTAATTATTAATGTTTTCCTTTGGATTTATATTTATTTGTACAAGCGGGATTTTATTTTATTTATAATTGTGTATTTTTTATTTTGGATATTTAACAAAATAATGCCCGCCCAACGCAAATCGATAAAGCTTGTAGCCGACCTTTTTGAGCAGTGAGCATTTAGTGTTGCCAATTATCAACTGTAGAATAAAGGATTAACAGCACTAAACAAAATTACATGCCTTCCGCTAGATGGCGCGCTCCGTTTTGTTGCTCACCAATTCCCAATTGATATTTGCTATTTAAAACCAAATTAAACCAAATGCGTTGTGAATGTCACCACAAATAAAATACCCTCGACAAGTGTATATGGAAATATGGACTTAAAAAAGCTCGAGCTGTTGCCGAACACAACATTTAATAGTACTTTCTATTTTTAAATACACACAAATGTGTATACATACGCACAAATGTGTATACATACACACAAATTTGTATACATATACACACAGCCACACGCATGCATAGCATCAGAAGGCAATATTGAATAGTCTGCTAAGAATTGATCGAATGGCTGGCGCTCAATGCTCTCTCAGAGTGTGGAACTCTTTTGTGTTATTCTTTATTTATATGCTTGAGTTCTCAGAGAACGTAATGGAATGTATTAGGTTTTGCATAAGGGGGGTGGGGGGGTATGTGCGTAGTGTTCTTGTGGAAATTCGGGCGTTATTTGAAAAAATGTATGTGAAGTAGTTCTGTATAAAACAATGAGTTGAACGCTCCAGTGCTGGACAAGAAAAATAGAGAGAAAAATAGAAAAATAATACAAAAATAGTAATGAAACGAATAATAAATATAATAAAGTAAATAATAAAGTAAATAGTAAAAATAATATATAAATATAATTAAATAATAAATAAAATTAATAGTTAGCATTTAACATATTTAAATTATATTTATTATTAATTAATATATGTATATATTTGACATTTTATTGGTCTTTTTGTTTTCCAGAATGGACAAACGGCATTGAATATTGCGCATAACTTGGGCTACGTAACCGCCGTAGAAACGCTGAAGGTCGTCACACAAACATCCGTTATAAATACAACGACGGGCGTTATCGAAGAGAAATATAAAGTTGTTGCACCCGAATTTATGCACGAAACTTTACTTTCGGATTCAGAGGACGAGGGCTGTGACGATCTGTTGGATCATCACAATCAATATAAATATATGGCAACGGATGATCTGAAGACAACCAATGACGATGAACATGATCATCAAAATTTCGATACAACAAATCCCGAACACGAACAAATCGAGCATGCTATCGAAAGAGGTGAAACGAGCGACGGTGATTGCGTCATTTTATTCAAATTTATTTATGTATTCTTGTTAACTGGCAGAATTGATTCGCACAACGGAAGCGCCGAATTTGAGTGCTTCGCCAATGGAAAGACAAACGGATAATGTTGTCATTGTGCGACCGCCTGTGCATTTGGGGTATGCTCTATATTTCTATGTAATTCTACTTTTAATTTAAAGTCGTGTTTGCGTAGATCGGTAAAAGGTTATCGATAGTATAAAGAGGCATATTAGAAAAACGGAACTCATGCTGTTACTCCTCTGTTAATCACTTAAAACATATTGGAACTCCACTGTTGAACTACACAAAAGAGAAAACGCTGTATTGCAGCTCACGAAATCCTTACTGTTCAGCAACTCACCGTTACCTATTTAAATTACACTTTTAACTCAACTGTTAAATGTAAAGAAAGCGACATATTTTTTTTATGATCTCACATATATATATATATATATTATTATAATATAAACTTTAAGTAATACCCGTACTATATTTGTTTTTACAGCTTCCTCGTCTCATTTTTGGTGGATGCACGGGGTGGTTCGATGCGTGGCTGTCGCCACAGCGGTGTAAGGATAATTGTGCCACCAAAGGCTTGTGCGGAGCCAACGAGGATCACCTGTCGCTATGTGAAGCCGCAAAGAGTTGCAAACCCGCCGCCGCTGATGGAGGGCGAGGCGCTCGTTAGTCGCATACTAGAAATGTCGCCGGTGGAGGGCAAGTTCCTGAGGTAACGAAAAATTAAATACTCGGCTATCTAGTTATTTCTTTTTCATATTTATTGCACAAACCGTATTAACATTTAACAATATAATAGGCAAAATTGCCGCCCAACGCGATAACGCTTTTAATCGACCGTTTTTAGCAACTGTTATTATGTAAATTGAACATTGAAATACTTACTTTTCACTTGATATATGTATTATTAATTTATATGTATATGTTTCTCTCTTCTGAAGTCCCATTGTGCTGGAGGTGCCCCATTTCGGATCACTGCGCGAACGTGAGCGTGAGATAATCATACTGCGCTCGGACAATGGCGAAAGTTGGCGCGAACACAGCGTCTACGAGAACGAGGAGCATCTGCTGGAAACGCTGAACGAAACGATCGATGGGGAACTGAATCCTCTCGAGGATTTGCACACCAGTCGCATAATACGCATTGTGACGCAAAATGTGCCCCATTTCTTTGCTGTTGTCTCGCGGGTGCGGCAAGAGGTGCACGCTATTGGCCCCGACGGAGGCACTGTGGCATCCAGTGCTGTGCCGCAGGTGCAGGCCATTTTTCCGCCCCATGCGCTGACCAAGAAGATACGCGTCGGCTTACAGGCACAGCCCGTGGATCTGATCGGTTGCTCCAAGCTGCTCGGACAGGGCGTTGCCGTCTCGCCGGTGGTCACCGTGGAGCCTCGTCGCCGTAAATTCCACAAGGCGATCACATTGAGCATGCCGGCGCCCAAAAGTTGCAATCAAAGCATGGTGAATGCTCAGTACAATGGAAATGCGCCAACTTTGAGGTTGCTTTGCTCCATAACTGGTGGCCAAAATCGCGCTATTTGGGAGGATGTCACCGGTTCGACGCCCCTTGCCTTCGTCAAGGATAGCGTCAGTTTTACCACGACAGTCTCCGCTCGGTTTTGGCTCATGGATTGTCGTAATGTGGCCGATGCCAGCCGGATGGCTGCCGATCTTTATTCGTTCATGGCTCAGGTGCCTTTTGTGGTCAAATTTGTCGTCTTTGCGAAACGCATTTCTTTAACGGAGGCCAAATTATCCATATTTTGTATGACCGATGACAAGGAAGAGAAAACGTTGGAGCAGCAGGCATCCTTCACGGAGATCGCCAAGAGTCGCGATGTGGAATTGTTGCAGAATCAGCAAATTTATTTGGAATTTGCTGGGAACTTGGTGCCCGTCTTAAAATCCGGTGACCAATTGAATATCAAGTTTCAGGCTTTTCGCGAGAATCGCTTGTCATGCATTGTCCATCTCAAGGATGTGGAGCAGACCCAGGCACGCATCTCTTTCATGGCACAGCCGAAAGTGGAACCGGGTCAGGCTCCGCTACAGCCGATCTGCGCTTTAAATCTTTGCCTGGATCAGTTGGAGGAGCGGGAGCAGCGTTTCAATGGCAACCTCAGCAATGGTCACGGCCTAAACTATAAGGATTTAATTAATGCCGAGATTAAGGCCAGCAATCAGGAGAAGCTGTCCATACAACGTGCCGATATACGTCTCTCGGATATATCCAATCTGTTGGCTGAAGATTGGCCTAGGCTTGCCCAGGAGCTGGGTGTTGCCAGCAGCGACATTGAATTGGTCAAAGCGGAGTATGTCGATCAGCCACAGGCACAGCAGAGTCTCGTCATGCTGCGCCTCTGGTTGGAGCAGCAAGGAAACCGCGCCACGGGTAATGCCATGTCGCAAGCTCTGTCCAAAATTGGACGCGATGATATCGTCGAGCAGTGTATTTATAATTTTGAACTGGTTACCGATAAGTTGGAACGTGGTCTGGCTAATGTTCGAATGCAATCGACGCGTCCAGCTTCGACTCCTACTCTCGCTGATGGCCTAAACGAGACCCTCAATATTGAGCAGCTCTGCGAAAGCAAACAAAATAATGGTAAGTAAAAGTGTATTAATTCATTTCAATTCGATTTGAATAAATTTTAAATTTTAGTCGTGCTCTGCTCGACTCCGCCAACAACGCCCAATGAGCTGCAGGATTGTCAATATCAAATCAATTTGCAGCCAAGCGCTGGTAAGTATTAAATATTGTCTATAGTTAAAGTTGTTAAATACCATTTTGCGTAATTAACAAAATGGCGCTCATATTTAAGTGAGGGCACTAAATATTGAATAACAGCGTTGCTTAACATAAATGGAGATATATTAACACACGCCAATATATCTAGTTCGTATTAAAATTTATTTCTCTTAATTTCACAGACAATTCAATAATTAAACCGAATGAAGTGGAGGCTGCTCTGCCTGCTTCTGCGGAAGATATGCTGATCAAGTCCCTGGTGGACAAATGCGACATACAAGAGCCCCCGAATTCAACGTGGACTGGCGTTAATCCAGCAAATGATTTGTTGCAAAGTGAAATTCATGAATCGCATATCAAAACCATAACGAAGCTTTCCCCCCCAACCGATATCGAATGCAATATGTCCAAGTCGACAACAAAAACAACCAATTGACCAATCGATAACTTTTAAAATTATGTATGTGTGTGTGTTTGTGTTTGCCTGTGTGTATCGCCTATATTTATTCTTGTGTATTGTATGTATTTAAAATTTATTATTTTCAAAAGCACTCTTCAATCCTTTGCAAATGTATTCAACACTTAATCCATGTGATAAGCGGTCAGAACAAAAGAAAAAAAAAAAAAATTCTGCTATCATTTATTGATAGTGGTTTTGATTTTCAATATTAAATTTTTTCCTTATTTAACTAAGATTTGTCTCCCAGTAAAAATAAAATATTTTCAATATATGTACAATATATCGAGCATATTTAAAACATATACTAACAAGCTCCGCGTGAGAATGCCCTGAATTCAATATCATCACGAGTCGAAAAGCGTAATATTGTATTTGCAAAAATAAATTGTTGAACTATAATTAAAACTTTTTTAATTAAAAACAATTTTCAAAATTCAATTATAATTCCCCAAACAGCAGTAAGAATATTTGCATTTAATTTAAATTCAAATTTCAATAAGCTGATAGCGCCAAATAGGGATTGGCTGCTTACAGGGTAGTTTTTATTTTTTTATTTATCGATACTTTATGCAATCTGCTGAAAATCAGCTGTTGTGCACGAAAGAGAATATATCGCCGGCTGCTCGATAACATGTATCATATGTAATTTATCGATTTTTCGATACACTTTACGCATATATCGAAATATATATAATATATATATCTATATAAATATATAGATTGTGCTCGCACAGAGAGAGAAAAAAAACGCGTGGATGTGTAAAAATTAAATGTGATTTCACCATTGCCATAAATCATCAATGAAAAGTAAATAAATCAATGAAAAGTAAAAAAACAATAGTTATTAGTACTAGGCTGAGATATTTATGTGCAAGTATTTAGCATTTAATTAATACACATGTGCAATAAAAATATGTGTTTGTGTGTGTAAATATATTTACAGTTATTCAAAGGAAAACTGCCATTTGCTATTTCCTGTTATGTCATCCTCAAAAAATATCGCATGATTCACACAATTTTTAACAGCAGCAGCAGTAGCATATTTATTTTTATTTATTATATATTAAAAATATTATCCTTTTCATTTCGTCGAATCTGCCAGCGTTGTTTTAATGTATGTATTTATCAGCAGACATACATATAGATATAAATATATATATATATATATTTATACTCATGTACAAATTAAGTTTTAGTGGTGTGAGTGGCGACAACATCATCGTTATCGATTATTCTAAGCGCTGAGAAAATAATCCCTAACAATTTAGAAATCGAAATTAAAAGTATTGTTTAACAATTAATTGCATATTAATTAAATATTATATTTATTTATTAATTGCAGAAATAAATTGTGGATTTAGCCGCGATGATTATTATGCCATTGCATGTTGCTCGTCAAGGAATGAGTTCAAATTTAATTAATTTAAAACAATTCAACACGCCAAACATTATAAGTAAATTAAAGCAAAAAAAAGGGAGAACCGCTAACAAATCAAACAAATCATAAATATAAAATAAAATAAACATAATTAAATAAAAAAAGAAGTTAAATACCCACGTAAGGAGTAAATACAAAATACAAAATACAAGAATACCATAATTGAATAAAATACACCAATAAATAATAATATAAAAACAAAAGTAGTAATAAAATACGCAAATAGTGAATACGAATGCCATTTATTAATAAAATAGCCAAGTACCGAATAAACACAAGAATACCATTAAAACAAACAGGCATACCCAAATTTAAAAAAAAAAAGGATAATTAAGCAAAACTGTGAAATAGATAAATTACGAAATTATCAAAAAAACAAATAAACAAGTGAATTTTTTTCGTAGTTTCAACGTAATGAATTCAGTTCAAAGTGCCACCGAGCAGCAGGAGCAAATCGGGTCATTTAAGCGTAGATTGCGCAAACGTCGAAACGTCAGCGTCATTAATGCGCTAGGCAGCACTGGTCTGACGACACTCTTGCAAAAATCCTACATCAAACAATTCTATTTCGAGAAGCGTGTCGGCAGCGGAGGAGCAGCAAAGCACGAGCAGCAGTCGCAGCAGCAAAAACAGCTGTTTAGTGTTGGTCAATTTGGATGATTAAAGTACAGCAGCAAGCGTTACGTATTTCACGGCTTACGTAAACGTAAGCGTTACAAAAGCCACACCACAAACATATATATATATGTTATGTTATCGATGAATTCGGCAAGGATGTTGCCATTTGACACTGGCCGCCATTTTGCAGCGCTTGCCGCTTGCCGCGTGCAACACAAGCAGCCGCTGTGCAGCTGACATATCAAATTAACAAAACATCACTTCTCAACTATATAAATTTATAGCTTATAATTACTAAACCTCCGCCACTGTATATAAAAACAAAATAATTGACCAAAAATGTCAGCGACCCAACAGAGTGAGAGCGTTACCTGTTGGCCGAATGCGCAGCCGGCAATGGTGCTGCAGCCTCTGGCGGACGAAACGGGCAGCAGCCGGCAAGCAGCGGAACAAGAGGAATTATTGCAATTTTCACGCATTGCCACCAAAAATAATCTTTTAAAGCTTAATTGGTGGCATTCACCTACGCAGCCCACAATCGATATTGAAGCCTCGTTTCTTGCCGGGGGGCCCACAATCGATATGCCCATGAAAATTGATAACAATAACAGCCTAAGCACGCCGGCAAAATCAATTATATCGCATAATCGCCACTCACGAACAAATGACAAAACTAATCATCAACAACAAAAACAGCAGCAACAGCTGTCCACTGTTAACGCGGACAACATTAACATTGATGTTGACGAGGATTTCGATCTGCAAGACTCACAGCTGTTAGTGAAAGGTTTGTGTATAGAACTCTCTTAACATAACTTACATTATTTACATAATTCAAACAGCTGCAGCCGTAATATCGATTATGCTGTTTGCAGATCACAATTTTGCGATAATTATCGCACGCGTCTTGTTTCCATTTTGAGTGCAGCCAGATTAATTTTTTGTTTTGTTAAATGCTAACCATATTTTTTTTTTAATTGTATTTTTATACACTGCTAATCTGTGCTTTATCACTGGAAAAATTGACGTCTATTAACTAGATAAGATAATTACTTAGCCCTATATACAGTTGGTAACAAGCGCAACTATTTTAAATTGTAATTACTAAGCTGAATTTGAACTTTGATAGGGACAGAGGAACAGAAAAAGTAGAAGAAATTGAATAACTGTAACTGCAAAATATACTTTATTGAAGAAGAAGCAAATGAGAAGCTGACTTTTAAATTGTGCTAATTTTATGTGCATTATTTATTTCTTTTGTTAGACTTACATAGCAACCTAAGCTTATAATTGTTTTCTTTCCATTTTTTAACTATTAATAATCAATTTAGTCATGCGACGCTTTAAATTATAATTTATAAATATTGCTTTTTTATTTACTACTTTGCCTGCGCTGCTGCGTCTCAGTTATTCTTTGTCAGCTGCGCTGCTCAGTTCAGTTTTCGGCTGCATATTCGAGTGAGTGTTTTTAGTTGACGCTTGGCGCTTGCGTTGATCGGTTTTCGATATCGCTTTTCGGGTTTTCGTTTTTTTTTTTAGGTGTGGGGTTCGGCTAAGGGTTCGTATTCGAAATCGAACAAATGTGAAATGTGTATGTAAGTATGTATGTATGTGTATATGTACATACATATCTAGGCAGTCAAACAAACAATGAGCAACAGGTGTCGCTGCTAAGTCTGCATATGCATATTAATTTAATGACAGGTCAAAGCATTGAGTTTCGGCTATTGAAACAAGGGCGATTGAATTCATAAGACATAGATGGCTTTATCATATGTACGTGTGTGTGTGAGTGAGAGATTGTGTGTATGTGGGTGCCACGATTAAGCTGCCGTTTTTTTTTGTTCATTTTTATTTATTTATTTTTATTCAGTGTTTTATGTTTATAATTAAATTTGTATTTTTAAACAATTTTTTTTTTTATTATTTTTTAATTTTCGATTTGTTTTTCGTTTTACGCATTAATTGCCGACGCTTGTTGACTAATTGCTTTGCTTCTTCCTCTACGTCGTTTTGTGCTTTTGTTTCAGCTTCGTTTAAATTCTTAAGTGCCTGCTGCTTGTCTGTGTGCGTGTAAAAATATAATTAACTGTACACGCTGCAGATATGTTTAATTTTCAGTTGTGTTTCTGCCTTATCTTCATTTTGTAAAAATGCATTAACATGTTTAACATTGTTAACGGCACATTTGTTACACATGCATATACATTTTCATATATGAATGTGTGTCATTCTTATTGACTTATTGTCTCACAGCTGTTGTAAATTTTAATTGTATGCTCATAAAAAGCAATAAAATTGAGAAACAATTAAACAAAAATCAACACATTGGAGCCAATAATAAATATGTACGTAATAATTAAGCTACATGTGTGTTTTTGTAGAAATTCACGTTTTTTCGTCTTTCGTTCTGTTTTTTTCCTCGTCTCTTCTTATCAATCGCATTTTATCTATCATTTATGCTGCTTGTGCTGATTAAGCGGCGCTGCTGACTTCACTTCACATGTTGCTCAAGTGTTTGACGTGTGACAGTCACTCATTCAATCATGCATGTGTGACAAAGAGCGGGGAACTGCAAATAACATACCGATTAACAGCTAGTGGCAGGCTAGGCTCTCCCTTAACAGATGTGCAGTCAACTCACTTGGGGGCATGTCGTAATGTGTATTTGTATTTGTGTTGTTAACTTAGTTAATAACGATTATGTTAAATGCAAAAATACATTAATGCGTGTCTTTTGGACTGTTATTCTGATTTACGAATGTAGGGTATATTGAATTTCGTATGCACGGTATAAGTAATTACAGTATACGTATGAATGTGTGTATCTGCTTGACTGTTCCTCTAATCAGCGCAGTGTTTTTTTTTTATATCGTAATTAGAATATTTGTGTCTATCGGATTTACGATTTTCTTATGTATCCGGGTCTTCAGTTTAACTCAAATTTACATAGTATATATAAGGATGCTGGGTATGATTTACGTAAATATGTATAAAGCAAGGTATTTTGTATATCGTAATGGCGAATTACCTACGGTGGCGTGATTTCTTCGGTTTAATTATAATTAAATTATTACATTCCAATAACGGGGTATTTTGTATGTCCATAAGCACTCGGAAAGCGCTCAGTATTAATTAAATGAAGAAAGGCAAACTGTTAAATAGTAAAATGTGCGAGTTTTAAATGTTAAAAACACATTTTTCAGAAATTATAACCTGAAATAAGCTAAGAAAAGCTGATGATGAACTGCGATATATTGCAAGGTAATATGTATGTACTTGATTTAATTAAGTCTAAGTTTTAGGCTAAATGGTGATTGGGGACAAATATAGATATAGATTTATATAAATAATTAATTCACTTACGATATACTTAATTCTTTTAATTTCAGATTCGAAACCATGCGTGGCACTTTTGAATCAAGGCCAACCTGATCAAATGAAGATCAGCGGCTATCGTTTGTCCCATTTGCGTTCGATTTTATGCTGGATTTGCATAATTCTCACGGGTGGCTTGCTGCGACTCGTGTTGCACTGGTGGCGCCACTGGTATCTGCTTGCCACGTGCGATCCCTGCTCGCTGCACGAGGCCCAGCAGGTCCTCATCGAGGAGGACTATCAGGGCAATCACAAGCTGTATCACGTTAAGCCTGTCAGTCTCCTGGATGTGGAGCAGCTCAAGTATTTATTTATTTATTTATATATAGATTTAAGAAAAGATAAATAATTTGAAAATATGTGGAGTATTTTTTATTTATTTATTATTTATATACATATTTATCTAATTTCAATTTAATTTGTAAATTAAAATTAAATATATATAAATATAAATTAAATTAGAATGTAAATTTAATACTAAGCTAGGCCTGTATTTATTTGTATAAAAATAAATAGAAAATATTAAATAATCAGTTTAGTTCTTTGAATAGATATAATATATTAATATACATTAATAATATATCAATATTTAATGTTCACTTCAATTCTCTTTTCTGCCTTTTAGAAAACTAATGCAAAAGAAAATGCCTGGTGAGGATTTCGATGACAACAAACTCCAACTCGCTGTGCATTTCTCCTCGGCGCTCTTTAAAAGTGAGTAACTAAATTAAATAAATATGGTTGTAAGTAAAAGTCTATTTAATTTTAGACTGTCGCTCGTTGAGAATAATTCGCTGTAAGCAATTGATTTATGCCTGGGACAGCAGCATCAACAGCTTCAATAAAATCAATGGGCTCGATGTGAATGTGCCCTGCTCCTTTTACCATCAGCAGCGAGGATTGAATCTGCAGGAGCAACTCTCTCGCAGGATTGTGTTCGGTGAGAATGAGATCACCGTTCCACTGCGAGATGTGAAGACCTTACTATTTCTGGAGGTCCTGAATCCGTTCTATGTATTCCAATTGTTCTCGGTCATTCTTTGGTTTGCCTACGATTATTATTACTATGCTTGTGTCATTGTTCTAATGTCCGTTTTTGGCATTTCCATGTCCATTATACAAACCAAAAAGGTGAGTTGCAGTTATAAATTATTATTGATATAGTATTTATATGTATATGTATCTAATGTATATCTGTGCTTTGCAGAATCAAGATGTGCTCCAGGAAACGGTTCGCAATACGGGCAATGCTTGGATCGTCAATCCCAAGGGCATCTCCATGGAACTGTCGACTAAAACCTTGGTGCCTGGTGATATTATTGAGATACCCTCGAGTGGCTGCACGATGCAATGCGATGCTGTTCTACTGTCCGGCAATTGCATCCTGGATGAATCCATGTTGACAGGGGAAAGTGTTCCGGTTACGAAGACGCCGCTGCCTCAGAAACGGGATGTGATCTTCGATAAGAAGGAGCATGCGAGGCACACGCTCTTCTGTGGCACCAAAGTCATTCAAACTAGATACATTGGCTCCAAGAAGGTGCTTGCCTTTGTCATCAATACTGGCAATATTACGGCGAAGGGGGGCTTAATTCGATCCATTCTTTATCCTCCGCCGGTAGATTATAAATTTGAACAGGATTCGTACAAGTTTATACAATGTTTGGCTCTGATTGCATTGATTGGCTTTATCTATACGCTCGTCACGAAGGTAAGACGGAACGAATTTGCTTACATTAAAGATATGTATATGTATATAAGTAGTGTATAAAGGAACTGTACATAAGATCTGTATAAGAGCTCATATTTAGCCTGTTAATTAGTTATGTATAAATTATATTTTTTAGAAGATGTAATAGTTGTTTACTTCTATACTCTTGTTTAGGTGTAATTAATATTTGATAAACAGCTGTTACAATTAATTGTTTAAAACAAAGCAGAAGAGATCACAATATGTAGGAGAAGGAGCGAAGAAGTCCGACTACCAGATATCCATTTAAGCTATTCATATCTATCATATCATGACTATAAGTAGATATATATAAAGTAGACCCTATTTATTCATATATTTATTGTAGTTTATTAATTGATTTAAATAAATATTAAATACCCTGCATCGCAATCTTTATTCCAGTCTACTTTTTTTAATTTTATTTGTATTTGATTATCTATTAATTATTATGAATATTTAGTTATCTATTTATTTATTTTATATATTCTACTACAAAACATTTTATTTATTTATTTATATTTTTAATTAATTGCCTATTTTTATATATATATTTCTACTATATTCTATATTCTACTACAATATATTATTTTATTTATTTATATTTATTTGTCTATTTATTTTGATATATATTTCTAAATTCTACTACTGCATATTATTTTATTTATATTCATTTATCTATTTATTTATTTTAATTTGTATTTATTAGCCTATTTACTTATTTGATATGTATTTCTAAATTCGCTTCTGCTACTTTTTACAGATCTTACGTGGCACGGATGCCGTGAAAATTGCCGTGGAATCTTTGGATTTGATAACGATTGTTGTGCCACCCGCTTTGCCCGCTGCGATGACCGTCGGACGTTTCTATGCCCAGAAGCGGCTCAAGGCTAGCAACATATTTTGCATATCGCCGCGTTCAATAAACGTGGCAGGCAGCATTGATTGCTGTTGCTTCGATAAGGTTCCACTTGTGATATATATACGCATAGTTAAAGAAAGTTGAACTAAAATATATATAAATTTTAATTATAGACTGGCACTTTAACGGAGGATGGACTCGATATGTGGGGTGTGGTACCCAAATCGTCAACGAATCAATTTCAAATTCCACTCAAGGATGTCAAACGTTTGCCGTGCGAACATTTTCTATTTGGTATGGTCACCTGTCACTCGATCACCGTGATGAACGGCGTCAAAATGGGTGATCCGCTGGACCTGAAAATGTTTGAATCGACCGGCTGGATGCTCGAGGATGTCAATAATATACCAGAGAATGAGAAATATGGCTTAATTTATCCGACTATCCTCCGGCAACCTACTGTAAGGGAAACTGTCGAAAACGCAGAAACTGAAAAAACTGTGCAACGTCAAAATTCCGTAGACGATTTATTAGCCAACGTTGGCTTGCTGAAAACAGTCGCAAACTTCGATCATGGTATAGTGCGTGAATTCCCATTTACCTCCAACTTACAGCGTATGTCGGTCATAACTCGCTGCCTCAACGCTAGCGGTTTCAATGTGTATTGTAAAGGGTCGCCGGAGATGTTGCAACAATTGTGCCTGCCACAAAGTCTGCCCAACGATTATGGCCAACAATTGTCGATCTTTGCCAAGAAGGGTTTTCGCATCATTGCCTTGGCCTATAAAAGTTTAAATCCCCGTTTGAATTATACAAAAATTCAGCGATTATCACGTGAAGATGTTGAACATAATTTGGAATTTCTTGGTTTTGTTGTGCTCGAAAATCGCTTGAAACCGGATACGACACAGGTTATTAAATCCCTAAATCTGGCGAATATACGCACCATAATGATAACCGGTGACAATATATTGACGGCCATGAGTGTGGCACGCGATTGTGGCATTGTCAGTCCCACACAATCGGTGATAACGGTACATGCCGTGCCCGATGCCGGCGGAATCAATTTTGAATTGCAATACACGCTGGAATTGGGCAGTCATAATATAACCAATGGCATCGGAAACTTGGAAAATGATTTAACTTTGGAGCTGGACTTGAATAAATCCACAAATCAATTGGTAAATGGAAACTTGCAAAATAGCAACAGTTTGACTAGTGTTAAAACCATTGAGACTTGGACGCATAACGAAGAGGAGGAGGAACTGGATTTGGATGTGGAGCTGGGCGCGAGCTCAGCGAGGATTAAATCGCCTGCTCCTCCACTCAAGGATAACAGCTGGCGGCGCCACTACATCTTCGCCATGGATGGCAAGACTTGGCAAATTGTGCACGATTTATTCCCCCAACAAATGGAAATAATTTTAACACGCGGCGCAATTTATGCGCGAATGTCGCCGGAACAAAAACAGTCACTGGTTGTGGAGCTGCAAAATTTGGATTATTATGTGGCCATGTGCGGGGATGGCGCCAACGATTGTGGTGCTCTCAAAGTTGCCCACACTGGCATCTCGCTGAGCGAAACGGAGTCATCGATAGCATCTCCATTCACCTCCAGAAATCCAACGATTGCCGCTGTGCCGAATGTCATCAAGGAGGGACGCGCTGCTTTGGTCACCTCGTTTGGCATTTTTAAATATATGGCTGCCTATTCGTTGGTACAGTTTATATCTGTTATGATTCTCTATTCTATCGACTCGAATCTGACCGATAAACAATATCTTTATATTGATTTGGGGTTGATTTCCATTTTTGCCTTCTTCTTTGGTAAAACGGAGTCCTTTGATGGGCAGCTGGTCAAACAGGTTCCACTTAGCTCTTTGATCTCCCCGACGCCCCTGGCCTCGCTCCTGCTTCATTTGATGGTAGCAATAGTCTTCCAAGTCGCTGGTAAGTCGGGTTTATATATATATATATATATATATATTATTAAAAATATTTGACACAATTATAATTCGTTTTTAAATAATTTCTTTTAATTTTCAAAGTTTTATTTGAATTTGATTTTAGACTTTACCAAGATTGTAATAAATTAAATATATGTAATATAATAATTAACAATATACATCTATTTCGATATTAATATTTATTCTTAATTAATTTTTAATTTGCAAAGTTTTTTTTTTAAATTTAAAATAAATATGTTATATATTTAAATTAAATATAAGACATTACAATTTTAAGAATATTTTTCATTGTTATTATTATTTTTTGATTTTAAGTGTTCATTTTTATTACATTTATATATATTTTTTTTTTTTAAATATTTAGAATATATATTATATTAATATAATATATTACCATAATATAGTTTTCAACTGTGCAAGCTTTCAATTTATATTTTATATTCATATTTATTAATCTATTTTTGATTACATTTTATATTCTTTTGAGCGCTGTTATACATCTATAATAATATACTATATTATTATATAAATTAATTTGACTATTTTAATTTAACTTTATTAATTTAATTTTATTTATTTCCTATATAAAAATATTTCATATTTATTGAACTAATTTGAATCAATTCTTTATTCCAGGCTGGTTGCAGTTGCATCAGCAGTCGTGGTTTGAGCCCTTCAAGCCGGGATCGGATAAGTCTGAGGATCACCTGGGTTGCTTTGAGAACTATACGATGTTCGCCATATCGAGTTTCCAGTATATCATCTTGGCCTTTGTCTTTTCGAAGGGTGCGCCATATCGCAAACCGATCTGGTCGAATTGGCCATTATGCCTGTGCCTGATTCTCAACATAATGATTGTCGTCTATTTGGTGGTTTATCCCTCCCAGTGGATAGCGCATTTCTTTCAACTGATTGTTCCAACCGATATGAATTTTCGTTATAAAATGTTGGGCTATGGATTGGCCGCATTTTTAATCCATGCTTTTTTGGAGGGTTTCGTTGTGGAATCTTTGATTTTTAAGCGTTGCCAGGTGCGACGCGAACAGCGCCTCAAAACATCCAAGCGAAAATATATGCGATTGGAGTATAATATTAAATCCTTCGATAACTGGCCACCCATCACACAGGTCTACGATGTAGCCAACGATCCGGCCGATTCAAATGCCGATTTGCAGCCAACTTATATCAATTTAAGTGCCGAACAAAATTTGGATGCTCAGCCGAGCGGATTTCCCGGCTTCTTTGAAGCATCGCCGGAGCATCCTGTTCCTGATTCTGCTCATGATCATCTCTCCAGCTGAAAGTCCTCAAATATATATATATATATATATTATTATTTAAATATATATATATTTATATTAACTATATATAGACATCCAATATTGTGTACATTTTGTATCAAATTTAATTTTTAATTTTAGTTTTAAGCGTGGGGTTAATATTTGAATTTTGTATGATTAAGCTTCGTTTCGTACATTTGTACCGAAATGTTCCATTTATTATGATTGTAGTAGCTACTTAGTTATATATGTACAGACTGTACAGACGTACCATGGCTGTACCATGTACCAAAATGTAGCACTTTAGAGATACATGTACCACGTACCATTTACAGTAATAGGTACTTTGCTATACATTAATTACATTAATTGTACCATGTACCATTTATTTTAATGTGTACTTAATTGAAATTGTACGTTTGTACCAAAGTGTACCATGTACCAAAATATGCCCTTTATCATTTACTAACATTGTAATAGGTACTTATATATATATATTACATATGGTACATTTGTGCATGTACCATGTACCGATTACTTATTAAAAAATGCATTAAAATTGTACTTATTGTATGTATGTATGTATTATCGTACTAAGCTGATTTAAGGCCATATTAGCTAATGTTTTTTTTTGGCTTTAAAACCGCCAAAGATTTATTTACTTATATTAAAAATCTTCGTGATTTATGTAAATAAATAAATATATATATAATAGGGATTATGTATGTGATTAGATAAAAAATATAAAATTACTACCTCTACTAACGAGTACACACACACATACACAGACAGAAGCAACTATTTTTCAGATTTTCTACTTAACAGCGCTTTAAATTGTTATTCATAATTATTATACAAATTGATTTTATATGAACTGCAGTAGTTTGTTAAGAAACTGGCTGCTGAATAAGAATTCAATAAAGACGTTAAAAAGTTTAATGTATTTAGCTTATCGATTTTTATTTAAATGTCCCCTTTTAGCTCTGTTGTCCCTTTTAGCTCCATTTCGTAAAGGGGCTTGCATATTTTGTATTATTTATTTGTTTTTAATTATTATTTATTTTTACCATTATTTAGTTTAATTTACTTTTCACATTTCTTATTATTTATTTATAGCGTTATTTATATTTGTCAATATTTATCGCTTAATTAAATAATCTTTGTTTTTATTTTTTATTATTTAATTTAATTAATTTTGCATAATTTCATGATTCATTAATTTTTTTTTATATTTATTTATTATAATTAAAAAGTTATAGTTTACTTTTTAATATATTTCTTTCCTGATTTAAATATTTACTCGTAAACCCAATTTATAGTCATCGAAAGCTGGTTTTATGGAGCGCCTGCCATAAATATATATAACAAAAAAATATGCGTGTGTTATATAAAACTGTGCGAATTTATAACAAGCACAGCTCTGATACACACACGCACATACAAATGCATGCATAGGAAATGCATGGATAATATACAAAAAAAAAAACAGCAAAAGCACCTATTGCTTTCAATAGGTGCCGATTTTAAATCGTGGTGAGTTTAAGGTTATTCCATGCTGACATTTGCAAATTCAGACAATCGCAATTAACAGCAAACGTTGGCAAATGGACTACACACACACACACACAGAGAAACACACAGCCATGCATAGGAATTCACCTGAAGCAGTCAAACAGCTTTTGCGCATGTGCGCAAGGCAACAACAACAACAACAAAGCCGAACCGGACTTCGGCTTCGTGTTTGAGCCGTCATCACCGTCGCCGCCAGCAGCAGCTTCAAACTTGTTGCCTTTTGCTTTTGCGCAGACGAAGTCAGTTTTGTGGTTTTCGTCTGCAAGTCAGCAACGTGTGTGCGCATCATCGGAAAAGAAAGAGTTTTGCAAGAAGTACGTATCTGTGTGTGTGTCTCTGTATGCAGATCATGTGTTTATATGTGTGTGTGTGTGTGCATGTGTTCGCTCGTGCCAGTTTCCCACGCCGTATTCGTTACAACAACAACAATAACAATTGCCAAAAGTCAATCAACAAAATACATATATATATATATAGAGAGAGAGATACATGCATATATATGCGTGTGTGTGTAAATTCCACAAGCAATGCAAATTATGCAGAAATTTCCCAACACACACACACACAAACCTGTTAAATAAAAAATTCACAACAGCGTAAAAAATCCAGTTTGTAGAAAAAAATTAATATTCAATACAACAATGAATTAAATCATCATGGCTGAAACGAGCCAAAAAACCTAATACATAATGCCCAAAAGTATATCAAAATAAAGAATTATTTATTTTCATATTCAGATCTTGGATACCCATACGCCCACACACAGAGACGCAAGAGCACATGTGTAACTGTATGTGTTCGAGTAATTTACGGTGTGTGTTAAATGTTAAATGAATCCTGTTTGTAAACAGCAAAGCTTAAGAGGGCAGCAGCAGCAACAGGAAGAGCAGCAGGAGTAACTGGTGGAGCAGCAGGAGTGACAGGAGGAGGAACAGCAACAATTTACAACAGCAGCAGCAGTCGCTTAACGTGGCGGGCATTTGACAAGATTCAAAATGTCGGCGACGACGCTGTTATGTCGGCGGCAACTCAGATCGAGCCTTTTGCTCTTAATCGTTGCTCTAGCAGCGGCAGCAGCGCCCTCTATTGTACAAGCGCAAACATATGGTAAGCTTCACACAACACACACACATATTTGCAAGCTTGCGATGTGGGTTAAAGCAAGCATACATACATATGTATGTGTGTTATATCTATTTAGCTGCGAATTGCCCAATATTATCACAATCAATTTACAAAAGACGGGTAAGAGAAAGCTAAAACTGATTGACGTGAGACAGAGATGGGTGTCTTTTATTGATTTTATTGTTTAAATATTACCAATTTATATTGGGCAAAAGTACAAAAAAGATAAACGGCATTTTGATACAATATAACCCTGTATTTAGGATATTTTAAAATTGCTGCGTAAAATGAAACTCAGAGAGAAATACGCCAATAGCCAAATAATAATTAAATAATAAAACGTATTTTTCTAAGAAAAATCTCTGTACTTTTTAACATTGCTGTCTAAGGAAGAAAATATAGCTAAATTAATAGTATTTTTATAATTAGTTTGTTCGCCAGAAAAGGATTTTTTATTTAAGATTTGTTGTGCAAATGTCATTGAACCTGGTAATGCACAGTCGACAGCAACAACAACAACACTTTCGACGTCCTCTTTTGCATCCGTTTTACTGTTAAGGCGATTGCCTGTTAAGTAAACCGCTTGACTGCGCCAGTTACAGATGCGGACGTCAACTCACACACACACACACACACACACATATATATATATACATATGTATGCATGTCCGTCCATGTTTTTGTCTTTCGTTAACATTGACGCAAAAACAACACAAGAACTGAACTCGGCGACTAAAGCTGCTTTCACAATGCAAGCAAGTCGCAGCAGCAGCAGCAAAAAAAAAGAAAAAAGCAGCTCCATAAACTTAATAATCATCATCATCATTATTACAATCTCACATAAATAGCCAATAGCAGTCAGAGTCAACATTATTATTCAAGAAAGGCGAGCCAGACACAAAAGCACACTGAAAGCAAAGCAGCAGCTGAAGAAGAAAAAGAAGCAGCAGCAGCAGCGCAGCCTCAGTAGCAGTCGCGCAGCAGCCGCCGTAGCTAGATTCAGGTCAACGATGAACCTTCTTCTTCAGCTGCTGCTGCTGCATCACAAAATAGGAAGTCAACAGAACCGGCTTTTTTAACACCAGTCACCTGACATGGAGAAATTCTGTTAATGTGAATGAATGAAATGTTAATGAAAATGTATTTACAAAAGTTTAACGGCAATTTCTGGAAATGCTTTAAAAATTCAATTACAAAATTTTTGATCTTATAAACTTAAAATATTAAAGCTTCTAATATCTAGTTTTTATATTTATATAAATAGTAAAATAAGCACAAATTAAATTAAAATAATATTTAATAATTCAAATTTAATTAAATGAAATAAGAAAATATTCATAGGATTTATTTAAATGAAAAATTTCCATTTGTGCAGTATTGTTCATAGGTAATTAATTAATACATTAATAAGTATTAGAAATAAAGGGAAATCCCTTGTAAAAGTTAAAAAATTACTTCACATAAAAAGCTTTAAAAATTTCAACAGCTATAACATTATATGATCGCATTATTCCCTTTTGAAAATCACATGTTAATTAGCCAAAATTAAGAAACGATATTTATAAATCAAATAACAGGGCTATGCAAATGAGCAGGCAAGAAGAAGTACATCAGAGCACAGTTTACTGTGGGAGGGTGTGTTGGAGAGAGAGAGCGACAGAGAGAGCGACAGAGCGCACGCATTTGTGCTCTTCTCGCTAACGGAGCTCGCTTGCCGATTTTGCGCGGTCTCCTTTTGTGATGTGTGGCTGCTGCTCCTTTGAAGCAAGCTGTGCTTGATATTAATTACAAGAGAGGGGAAAGAAGAAGGCAATATATAATAAATAATCAGTAATAAACAAAAAATTATTATAATTAAATTATAAATATCAAATACAAAATAATAATTTGAGAATCGGCCCTGCAGAGCGGCAAATATTTAAAACGAGCGTCACTTTAAAAGCAGCTGCAGGTGTAGCTGATAGTGAAGAGCTTCAGTAATAGAGTTGTAGTAGAAGAGTGGGCTGAGTCTGCAACTGTAAAAGTCTGCTACTGCTGGTGGTTGGTCACTTTCTTTTTGCTCAGCAGCAGCATCATCACTTGCTGGTCATTTGTTAACTCTTTCTGTGTGTGTGTGTATATGTTTATAGGTATGTGTGTATGCTGTTTTTTTTTTTTTGGGGGGGGGGGGGGGAGTCGGCGTTTTTAACAGGTTCGAAATATTTTTGAAGAGGCATTTCACCAAAAAAAAAAAAAAATAAACAAAAAAAACTTGTTCCGTGCAACAATTGGCATTGTGATGGGAACAGACGCTTTCGCTTTTTCTTCTCTTTTTTGCTTCTTTTTTTTTGTTTTTCTTAATGTTTAGCAATATTCAATAAAAGCAGAAAGCATCTGTTTGGCTTTCCTCTTAACAATATATATATATATATATATATACATATTTATGTGTGTGTGTGTGTGTGAATACTCACTGTCTATTATCGATATATCGATATAAGTTTTAACCGGAAGCGACATTTTTTTTACATCCTGCTTTAAAGCTTGAAATTATACAGTTGCATGACGTATTGCGTATTAAACGTAAGCAAACAATGCGTTGCGTATTTATCTATTTATTGATTTATTTACTTATTTATTTATTCATTAAAATATTATTTAACGTATACATTTAAGCTCTCTCAATTAATTGCCGTATTTAATTACAGATGAGCATCACGTCGTGAGACCAACGCCCACGTTACGTGTTGCAACATACGCAGATGGTAAGCACTTAAATATGTTAACGTAAAATAAGACTTTATACATACTTCAAATACATACACACATAAAAATACACACATTCATTTACATACATTTATCGATATCGGTGACAATCAAACTCACTCATGTAAAAATATGTAAAATTTTTTGATATCGCACAATTTTGAAATTTTTCATGAATAAAATTGAAATAAATAAATATTGTTATTGATGTATATTCAATGTAAATATATATATATATATATATATATATATATGTATATATATTTTGTTCAATTAATAACGAAATATATTTATGTATAATCTTTTTAATTATATTTGAAATAATAATAATTTTTATATATAATATATATATATAATATGTATACTTTAATTAATTATAATTTATGTATATATGTATAATAATTGAAATACTATTCGAAATAACAATACTTTTATATATATATTTATATATATATATATTTTTTTAGTTAATTTTAACATATATATATATATATATATATATATATATATATATATATATATATATATATATTCATTTATATTATTTATATACATATATATATAATATAAAATAATATAATATATATATATATATAATTTAATAATAATATATATATTTTTTTTTAATTAATTAAATAACATATATATTTTAGTTAATATATACATATATATATATATAATAATTGTATACCATTTAATTGTAAATAATTTAATTGTTCTTTTCGTGTGTGTTTTTTGTACTTACTTTTCTTTGTGACTTTTTTCTTTCTGTTTATCTCTTTTTATGTAAATGATTTCCAACATCTTCTCTCTCTGCTGTACATTCTGGACATATATATACATATATATATATATATATATATATATATATATATACATATATATATATATTATATATTAATTTTAATCTTACCGTTTTTATTTTATATATATTTGTAAATACTTTTACTGTGTCTAATTTTTCCACAACTTTGCATCTAAAATTCTCTCTCAATGTGTGTGTTGTAAAATGTGTTTTGTAAAACGCGTAGATTTAACAACAGTTTTATTAATCAATCAGGATAATTTGGGTCACGGTCGTTTCTTGTCTGTCCGCCCTGAGCTGGGACTGCTAACATCCACGGCACGTACTTTTATTCAGGAGGGCATTACGACGGAGTATGCGACCCAAGTGGTGGGCACTACCCTTAACAATGGTCGTCAATATGCGCAGTACCTCAAGAAGTCCTCTAGGGTTCTCTATGAGAACGGGTTGCAACCCTCTGTGATAACTAGTTGGGTGGGTGAGGGCAGTTCGGCGACTGCTGAGACTCCGGGTACGTTTACGGCACATTTGGAGAGTCACAATGATTTGTTATCGGATGCGGAGGCAAGCGATTGGCGGGCTATTGATGATAAATTGCGAAATGTTGAGTTCGTTGGCAACACAGATTATTTTCGCCTACAACAAACTAGGCAATTGCTGCAATCAACAACCGATTCCGGCGTATTCGCCTCCGCCATACTATCTACGGTTGTTCACTCCGTTTATGCGGCGCCCAATCAAAATAATGCTCGCATTTTGGCCGCACAAAAAGTGTTGCCAATTGGCGATTTGCCAACATTTACGGTTAAAAATCATTTTGCGCCAAGTGGTTATCAAAATATGGCGGAAACTGAAATAGTGGAGTCGGGTGAGTCGGGGGAGGGGGAAGATGGACGCTCTGCAAAGCTTTATTATCAGCAGCTGATGCAACACAAACAGCAAAATAAATCCCAAATTTCAACTCAAATGCAGCTCAAGAAACGTGTGCTCGCGACTATTACCTACTACGGATTTGCGGACTTTACAACACTGGTTGGCGACAGTTTGATCGTCTTTTCGCCAAGCACAGCGCAAGCGAGTCTTAATTTGGGCCACATAACCTCCATCAAAGGGATGGCTACGCTCCGAACCGGTGACCACGAACTAGTTCCAAGCACAGCTGCCGAAATTTTGATTAAAGCGACAAATATTTTGGGCACATTGGATAAAGTAACAACAACAAGTCCAATTCTGGAAGAGGAAATGAAGCCATTTTCCAACAGTTCAGTTGTAGAAGAGATTGGCATATCATCGGCAGTTCTTGGAATTAAAACGGAACCAGTTTTTGTAGAGCATATGGAGGCAACTTCTATAAAACCACAACTGAAAGTGGGTACTTCTGTGATTGCCACGCCTATTTTGACGCCAAGTTCGGCTTCTGTGGAGGATTTATTAGCGAAGCCGATGTTTTCATTGCCCACAGATCAGGAAATATTGGAGATATATGCATCGCTATCCAGGGCACAAACTCATGTCCAAAATCAAGGGCAGACTCAAGTTTTTACGCAAGGAACTCAAGTAACTCAAGGAACACAAGGAACTCAAGCTGAGGGAACTCTAGAAACCCAAGAAACTCAAGGAATTCAAGCTGAGGGAACTCAAGGAATCCAAGGAATTGAAATTCAAGCTAAAAGTCAAGCTGACATTGTAGTTCTGGCCACAGCTCTAAATAAGGATAACATTCATTTAAATAGTATACAAACTGAAGCCTCAAATTTGGAGGTGCATGGCGGGGCAACGACAATATTCATCGATGATGATCCCTTTGCCAATTTCGTGGAACCAACGGCAACAATAAAGAATTCAATTCAAACTGCAACAATTGAGCTAAAAAATAATGAAGAAACAATCGCTAAAATGAAGGAAATTATAGAAAAGTCAACAAATCAAAATTTGGCAAAACAAGTAAATCAAGTTGAGGAAAATCTAGAAAAATCCAAAATAATAATAAATCAAAATGAAGAAATTAGCACAATTAAATATATAGAAAAAGAAACAGAAGTAGATCAAATCGAGCAAAAAAATATATCGAATATAAATCAAATGCAGGAAAATATAGAAAAATCAAAAATTGAAGAAATTACCACAAATAAAAGTGTAGAAAAATTAACAACAATTATGGATGATGAGGCAGAAGCGAAAACAACTACAAATAAATCCATTGAGGAGGAGGAGGAAGAGGAGGAGGAGGAGGAGGAGGAGGAGGATAATAATACAACGGTTAAGGATGTGGCAGATATAGCGCAGACAACGCCGCATGATAATAATGATAATTGCGATGAGCTCAAGTCACAAATATTTCTCACACAATTACCAAAATTAATAACAATTTCAAATGACGCAGCTGAGCCTAATATTTTATCTAGTTTTGAGATCAAAGAGACAACCAAATATTATTGTATACAGGCGAGTAAAGTGCTGGATTACCCACAATTGGAGAAGCCAACAGAGGCAGTGCCTGTGCCACAAAATGAGGCAACACCAACTGAGGCGAATCCCAAAGAAATTATAACAACAACTGAGGAAAATACTACAACCAGCAACACAGTTGAGGACGATGAGGATTATGTTACCGAATCGGAACACGAGGATTATGGGAATGCTTCCGATGAGTTGGACATCATCTATAAGACCCTCTACACAACTTATACATATTTGACAACCTTTTTCCAAGGCGATGCCACAACAATTTCAAGTCACACTGAAATTGTGACCAATATAATTAGTTCCACTTTGGATATGGAATTAAAATCGAGCATTATCAATGAGAATGAAATAATTGCGACAACAACGTCAAAGGCGACAAATTTACAAGCAACCAAATATATGATACCTGATGAGTTGAAGGAGTTGATAGACGCCAGTGTTAACAACGAACTGAAGCACGACTCAATCGAATCAACTCTAAAAACGGAGTATTTAAATGATGTCAAATACACAAAAACTTTCTACACAACTTACACTTATTATACGACCATCTTTGCGGAGAGTGAAACGGAGATAATGTCACGAACGGAGGTGTTTACCAATTACGTAACAGAGCTGGGTGCGCTAAAGACCAGTGTTGTGCAACTGGCCAAGGAAATAGTAATAAATCCAACCGAAACCGTGTCGACTAGCAATACTGACAAGCTGGTCACACTGATAACCGATGTCAAATCGAGCAGTTCCAATGGTGAACAACATTTGAAAATCAGAGATGATATGGCCGATGATCAGATCAGTTCCGAGAGCAATACCGAAGAGATGCTACCCTCTGCCACCCTACTGCTGCAGACCAGTTTCACAACATTCACGTTCTACACTACGATGTATGAGCAGGACAGCACTAATGTGGTTAGTCGCTTGGAAACTATCACAAATATTGCGACGGAAACATTGCAACCATCCAAAATGCTGAGTCACGCTGATGATGCAACACTGCCCATCACATACTTCACCACATTCACCTATTGGACCAAGCTGGCCAAGGATGGTGAAATAACAACAATCAGCAGAGAGGAAACCATATCCAATGTTATTGAACCAACAAAAAGTTGGACTGAGAATTCAAGTGTAACCTCAAGTGAGACTTTGAGTGAAAGTTCGACTACAAATTCGACTGCGAGTTCGACTGGCAGTGTGGTGAATTTAATTAGCCCATATGACACTGATTTGACAACATTTTATACGACTTACACTTATTACACGACCTCCTATGAGGCGAATCAGACGGTGACCGATTCACGTTTCGAGACGATTGTGAATGTGATAACGCCGACGGCAACAATTGTTGCTGGTGTTCACACTTTGCCAGTCAGCTCGATTGTTAATAAATCTGATTTGCTTTACTATGATTACAAGCACATCATAGATGCGGATGGTGTAAGCACGCTGTACTTTACCACTCAAATACAGTCGAGCCTCGATAGCGAGGGCAGCGCCATCGAGTTGACCAGCAGCACTTCGAGTTTGCTCGTCGATGAGTCTAAGAAATTGGAAGTCAACTTAGTTGCCAGCTCGTCACAATATAAAACGGGCCTCGTTCGTTTAATTGAGGGCACTCGCATTGGCAATCGCACCACGACGCTCTATCAATCGAAAGTTATCGGTACAATAATCGATAGTCGCTATGCGCAAATTATCGAAAGCACTTCCAGTTTTCTGTTCGAAAAAACAATTTCGCCAAGTGCAACAATTGACGAACTAATTGTGAAGAGCACGAAACAGTTGAGTCAACAGCAAATTGAGACTGCCACAGTGGAAAGCATACACAGCATATACAGCGAAGAGGAGCACGACAACGATGGCGATAACGATAACGATAACGATAGCGATGGTGATAGCAATTTATCGTCGCAGAGTAAAAAGCGAACCTTTGCCCCAGTTATACGTCCCTTTGCCTCCCGCAATCGACCCACCTTTGCACCCAAGCAAAAAACGCTGAGTGCGAGCAGCGCAACAATAATAACCCGATCAGATATCACGCCAACGATAACAGCCACGCCTGCCTTAAAGTCTGTGGGCGGTGCTCGGTACAGCTCCTCGCGACGCGGTGCCATCTCAAATGCTCCCATAAATCCGCAAGGAGCCACGGCTTCCTCAACTCGTCGCCTCTTTGGTCGCCCCTTGAAATCTTCAGTGACTGCTGCTGCTGCTGGTGCTGGGGGGCTTAGTTCATCGGTTGCTGGCAGCACTACCGGCTTTGCACCCTCTAGAAATAGATTTGCCAGCTCCGCACGCAGCGGTACGGCCAATAGTTCCCGGCGTCTCAGCTCCGGCTCCGCCTCCGCTTCTGGCTATCGTTCGGCGAGCAGTTTGAATTTTCTCAATTCCCGCCAGCGCATAAGACCCACTGCTGCCTTTGGGCAAGCACTACCGGCGTCAACGACAACAACGCCCGCAACTGTAGCAGAGAACGAGCCCAGCGAGGAGGATGCCTCCACGGAGGAGGAGGTTTCGACTGCCACCGATGACAATGAGGAGAAAACGGCGCAGAATTCACGTCGCACTCAAAATCCGCTGCTGCGTTTTCGGCGACCCCTCAATCGACCCAGTGGCTTTACGCCTGCAACACGCGCGAGCAATACCAGCGCCGCAAATGTATCCGGGCGCAAGAATCCCCTAGCAAGTCGCGCCAAGGCCGCAACGACAACGACGACGACAACGACTACGGTACGGCCAAGACCGCGCAGCTTTCAGCGACCTACTCTGAGTTCGCTGCAGGCGCGCGCCCGTCCTCAAAGTAATCTCTTCCCGCCACGTGGCCTCTTCCAGCAGCAGCAACGGGAGAAGGAGCAGGCGCAGGCGCAGGATAACGATTCTGATGGCGATGCGGACTACGATGAGGATGAGGATGGTGATGAGGAGGACCAAGAAACCGCTCAAAATGAAGCTAATCGTCGTCGGCGACGACACTCTAGCAAAAAGAGCGCTACCCTCTCGCGTTGGCGACGCCAGGCGGATGCTTTAAGTCGCAATCGGTTTCGCTTTCGTCGTCCCAAAACGATAACGACCGAGGAGGCGCCAGCGGAGGAGCAACTTGCTGAGACGACGACGACGACCACGACGCCGCCGCGTGGCAAGTTGAATGCGCGCTTTGGTTCGCGTTACAAGCAACAATCTAGCTCGACGGCTGCAACTGCCGCCCATCGCGCCATACGACCCACCAGACCCACTACGGCTCGGGCGCAGTTTACGTTACGCGAAAAGGATACAGCCGGGAAAAGCAGGCAGGTAGGCGCTGGCAACTCGGCAAAGTCAAATTTTAGACGACCGCAATCTGCGCTAAGACGATCCGGATCTGGCTCCGGTTCCAGCTCTAACTCCGGCTCGAACTCCAGCTCCGGCTCCAGCTCCAAGTCTGCAAATGCGCGTCGTTTAAAGAGTTACATTAGCAATAGCAATAGCAATAATAATAATAATAATAATAATAATGTGGACAGCCGTACCGCTAGCAACTCACGCAGCCGTACCGGTGCTGGTTCTGGTACATCGAGCCGTAATCGCAACGCAAATCGTAATCGCCATCGCAACGATTACAACCAGGATATGTTAGCAGCTGAGTTGGGCAGTGTTGCCATCACAGTTACGCATTTGGTGCCCGCTGAAGTGACCGTACCGGTTGTAAACGGTCAGTTGACGGAGTACAAGAATATTGTGACAGCCAAGACCAGTTTGGAGGTAGTGGCTCCCCATCAATACACCCAGCAAGTGGCTAGCAATGGACAAACGTCGCTCTACCTGGTACGCGAAGACACCAGCGTAAATGCGGCGGGTGTCACCGAATTAACTCGCTACCTGCTGCACGACACATTAACAACGACCGTCACGTTTACCCCGACAACAATCAGGGGTCGCAAGACCTCGTTCTCGCACGTGCTACCCTCTACGGTGTACGGCGTGGAGAGTGTCGTCTCCACGCTGCAGCCACAAATCGCCGCGAATGCTCCTCTGGCGAATATTCTACTATCGCAGCTGCTGTTGGGCAACATCAATTTGCCAGCGAATCCGCTCCTGGGCGCGCTAGCGGGCCCCCAGCCAGCACTACCGGGGCTAGATGCCGCTGTAGCAACAGCTGCAGCCGTGCCAGTTACGGAATATCGTACACATACGTCCACTTATGTGACTACCATTTATGATGGCAAGTCTACGATTTTGCCCATTACGTTCCAGGGCAAGAAAATATTGACAACTGTTTTCGATACCACTGCGCAGACGATAACAGCTACCGAGTATAGTGTGGATACGATAGTAAATACGCCAACGCAACAATTGCAGCAACTCCAGCAACAATCTGGGCAGGTGGCGCAGGTCAACAGTTTGCTGCTGCAACAATTGCTGTTGCAACAGCAACAACAACAGCAATTGCAGCCGCAGCAGCCACAGCAGCAGCAACAAAATCCAGCGATTACCAACACGATTTCGCCACAAATACTGCTCAACGATAATCTGCAAGATCTGGACGAAATAACTCCCTACGATGCACCCAATATCGATGGCATTATAGTCGAACAGCAAACGACGAGCAAAAGTCGCAAAAAGTCACGAAAACCGGGCAAGAGTAACAAACGCCATCGACAACATAAGGAAGAGGACCTCGACCACACTACGGAAAGTAGTGTAGTCACGCTCTACGTATCCGGCCGTAGACCCGGCGAATTTAGCACCATATTATCGACGGTTTACAGTAGTTACGTGCATCTGACACCCTCCACTTTGCACAAGCGACACGCCCAGCAAACCATTTCAATTGCAGATGACCTTTATGCATTTGAGGGTAGTGAGCAGGTGCAGAGCTACGTGCCAGCACCGGTGAATAAAAATACCCTAGGCGAGTTGGATCAAACAGCGTCGCTGGAGAGCATCATAGGCGACGTTCACATGTGGTATGCCAAGGCCAAGGCTACCCAGCAGCTGGGAGCATCCTCTAGCTCTAGCAGTAGCAGCAGCGGCGACACTCTCGGGCTTGAGCAGGACGCCCTAACGCATTCGATTTATTTTTTTGTGTAAATGACCTCGCTGAGTTGTTCCCACTACAGTTGCAGGTCACAAATCAGCATTTTGCAACACTATGTCCACAAAAAAGTACAATTAAAAAACTCAAACGTGAAATTCAGGAAAGTCAACAGCAGCTGCGGCGTTTGCGCAAAAAAGTGCTTGTGCGGCGCAAGCCACTAGTCAACACTAATAACAACACTACCAACAACATCACCAGCAACTTTTACAACACTAGCAGCAGCAGCAGCAACAACAACAACAACAACAACAATTTAGTGTCAGTTTCACAGCCAAAGAACAAGCGTGTTGTCATTTTCAAGCATAGACTTACAAATAGAACAAACCAAACAGGAGCAAAAAATAAGCAGCCGACAGCAGCTGTGTTACAAATAAATACAATTTTAGCAACACCAAAAACAGAAGCGCAAAATCAAGCAATAATGCCCACAGCAATTTTGACTTTAACAACACTGAATATAACAAAAATGTCCACTTTAGCCACACTAAAAACAAAGGATTTTTCAACCTTAAAAACAGCCCAAATAAAGACAATTTCAGCTTTAACAACACCAGAAATAACAACAAAAATTGCCACAGAAATTTCAACGTTACCAACACCGGAAATAATTCCCCCTGCACGTAAAAATGCCACGCGGCCGGGTAAAAGACGCAAGCAGAAGCAACTCAGAAATAGACGCAAACAAACCAACAAAGTGTTGGCAACGACTAACTCAACTGTTGGGCATTCTGCAACACTGCAAGTGCAAGCGACCAGCACTGAATTGTATACACAAACCTACACAGTAATTGTGGAACGTGTCCACAGCGATCAGCATGAAATTATCGAATCTCTTTCCACATTCATCAAAGTGAAGACACGAAGCGTGCCCATAATTCCCACTCAAATGCCTTGAAAAAGCGACAGCCGACTAAATGACATACTTTAGTTATGCTCACAAATAACATTACAGCTACTTTATATATTTCAGTTATTCCCACATGGCCATAAAAAAAAAACTAAAGAAGATAAAATGCCCAATTTCCTTATATACACATGGAGGGGATCTTTCAGTTATGCCCACAAAAATGCCTGGCCAATGGGTAATTTTTATTTGAAACATGGGATTTTAATAAACTGCTGAGGAACATTTCAGCTAAACCCACGCAAAACAAACTTCCCTTGATACTTAACATTTCCCCTTTAAGCTTGCATATAATAATCAAGTGGGGATTTTCCATAATTAGTATAGTAGTATATAACTACATAAAAATACCAATGCAGTAACACACACATATTTAAATAGAAAACATTTTCGATTGCTGCTGTAAAATAAATGTATATCTATATACATATATCTATATAACTATATATTGTTGTTTTTATATCTGTACACATATGCTATAAGTAATTAATAACTATTAACGGAAATCTAAAATTAAACATTTTAAATTTTACACACATTTGATGATTTTTCTTTAATTTAAGAGCAACAAAAAATATATAAAGAATTATTGACATTAATTAAATAATTTAAGTACGATGTATAAAATGGGTTTGTTAATATCTTAGTATTTTATAAACCAATATATATATAGATATATATGTGTGTTTAATTAAAAATTAACTATATATATAAAGTCAACAACTTGCGTATTTTTTCCCCCCTTTCTACTTTTGCCTAAATAAAATGATTGATTTTTTACCAAAGGCTGTTAATGATTTAAACACAAAATCATAATGTTTTATGCCATGACATATATAAAGAGAAAAATCTCAGCCTTTCTATTTATTATTTTTATTTTTTTTATGGCTTATTAGCTTATTTAAAGCTAACTCAATTATTATTATATTCTTTGTTAGCTGGGTTGTGTATATAAATTTATTTTACTATATAGAAAAGGAGAAAGCTGCTACCGATATACATACATATATATGTAACTGATTGTCCATCTGTAAATATTCAGCTTTTTTTATTTATTTTTTTATTATTTTATTTTGCCACAAAACTATTATCATAAAAAAACAAAAACATTTGTAATTGATTTAGGCTACCTTAATCCCTATACAACAACAGAAACAACAAGAACACCTAGAACTAAGAGTGATTCAACAGATCCACTGACAAAGCATCGCACTCAGAATATTCGCTTGTTAGATGAGAGCTCCAATTTGGCCGAGTTGAGTTTGGATGGGGCCAGATTCAACTTGGCCACCCACGTCATGTCCAATGGAGTCGAACTGATCATCGCCAGCGATAAACTTAAGCATCAGGCAGCTACAGCCTCAGTTTCAGCTGTAACTCAATCTCAGTCTCAGTCTCAGTCTCAGTTGCCACAGAAGCCAGTCACTCTTGCCCCCAGCACCCTCAAAAATCAGATGATACTGGCGCTGCCTACAAGCAACAAACAGGTAAATATTTAATAATCAAATAAATAAAATAAGAAATGAAATCAATAAATAAACACAATTATTAATGGATAAAATAAATAAATAAATAAAAATGTTTATAGATCAAATAAATAAATTAAGAAATTAAATAAATTCAAATATTAATAGATCAAATAATTGCAACACTCGCACAAGAAATGTTTTTAAATCTGTATTTTTAACAGCTTAAACAGCTTAATACATTTTTTTTAGAAAACGCTAGAAGACACTTCAAAATAATGTGAGAAACAAAAAAATAAATAAACTTAAAATTAAATAGTTGCATTTTATGTAAATGGCAGAAAATCAACGAGAAAACTAAAGGCAAAATTTAGAAATAAATCAGAAATAATGCGTAAGTGCTGCTATTATTTTGAAATTATATACATTATTAACATTAATTTATAATTACAATTATAAAAATATTTAATGGAAAAATCTCTCTTTCTCTCTGCCTTCTCTCGATAAGAACTTTAGCATATCCTTATATACAAAAAAAATGTATATATTCAAAATAAATAAATATATTGAAGAGAATACATTTAGCAGTGCAAACTTTAAATTATAATTGCAATTATTATATTAAAATTATAATTATTATTAAAAGAAACTTCTCCGTCTCTGTATTCGCTCGATCAGGAGAACTTTAGCATATCATTGGGCGATATTCAGTTTATAACGAAGACTTGCCTGACAACCTACACATATCACACCACATATCTGACGAGGGGCAGTTTAACAGTTGAGACCCTAGAAAAGGTTGTCGCCAATCGACAAACTGAAGAGAGAAATTTTCTAAGAGCAAGCAGTCAACTCCCCTTGGGAGTAACTCTCTCAAATGTAAGTATACATATATATATATATATATATATATATATATATATATTACATATATATTACTATACTATATAAATGATTTAGAGCTGTTTAATATTATTTAGAAACTAACTCAGTTGAACTTGAATCTATTTAATATTTAATTTTATTATAATATATAGATTATAGAACATATAGAAATATTTAATAATATTTCCTGGAAATTCTACAATTAATTCTGTAATTTCATAATTTGTGTAACATTTTAATTTAATATTTATTTTTTTGCTTATATAATAATATTTAATTCTTTATAAACGAGCTTTTGATTGTCTTTAGTTAATTAATAATGCATATTTGTTTATATTATATTTAAATTAATTATTTATTCAATAACATCTGTAATTCTTTCATTTAATATTTAATAATTTATTATTTTCAAAACTAGCTTTAGCTCTAGCAATTAGTTAATTGTTCAACAATTTCTTACAGACACCCGAGCTGGTTGTGGGCATCTTCCCGACTACATATCATTATTATAATACGCTGAGGAACAATAGCCTGGTGCTCAGCTCGACGTACACGGTAATGAATACGGTGACTGGACCCGAGGATTATATATCGTATCTGCAGCCGTCGGAGGAGGCGACACCAGTGCTGGACACGAACACCTATTACAGACGCCTGGCCGTGACGCGAACAGCGCCCAATGGAATTGTTACAGACTCGGAGAATGTTCTCACCCAACTCGTGATCACCGAATCCAAACCAGGACGGGGAAACGCCAAAGTAAAGGCAACAAGCAGCGAGGAATTGGATGTGCATATTTTTGCAACGAAAACGTATTTAACAACTGTGACTTATTTGGCCACAACACCGATATACCCCGCCGCAACCGATTCGCAGGGTTTATCCAATGTTGAGACAAAGGTTATTGTGAATACGATTACGGATACAGTGCCCAGTTCGCTGCTCCGGCCGGAGCTGGTTTCCATGTTTCGCACTGAATTAATGCAGAAGAAGGGTAAAAATAATCGCAAAGTGCTGGTCACCCTGGCAACACTACTGGGTGGCCAGACACTGCAAGTGACGGCGGTCAATTTGAAAAAGACAACTTCAAATCAAATTTCATCAACTTTAATTAAGCCGACTTCCATTAAAACCAAGCCAAGCAAAACTCAAACTAAAATCGATGAGTTGCAGGTTGATTTGGGTGGGGCAGAGTCGCAAAATGAGCCTGTCTATGTGAGACCCTTAAAAGAAGTCCAAGTACATCCAAATCCAACCAGCGTTGAGCAATTAATTGGTTCTCTAAACTTACAAAGATTGCGACCAGTTTTTAATGTTATGGCGGATATAATACAAAAAAATATAGTCAACAGACAAGCGACGACAAATTTAAGTTTAAGACAAACATCAAGTTCAACAACAAATGCAAATACGTTGGAGGAGAAGCCCGTTTATATACCCCTTGAGGTCAGCGTGCAGCAGAAAGCGGCACAAAATCGTTACAAATCGCACGCGAATAAGGCTGAAATCGATCTTAATCGAAGTCGCTTAACGGCGCACAGTTTGCACATTAATCCACCAGAACCGGAAATGCAAATTGATTTCAACGACGACGATAATTGGCTGTTGCATACTAATAACAGGAGTCACATATTGAGACCCCTCTCTATTTACCCAACTTATCCGGGTGCTCTGCTCAATAATGGCATTCCCATCCGACCTGGGGAAATAATTAATGCGAATGCGGACGTTATCATTGGCAGACCCAATGGTATACTCCACAGTCCCCAAACACAGTTCTTGAGTTCGTCTCCCATGCCCAAAAGCCCGCCAGATTATAGCGACAGATCAATAGTACCTTTCAAGAAGAAAACCTGGATACCTCCTCAGCCAGTTTCTTTGCCACTTTCGTTGACTCCCCCGAGACTTATACCCCTTGATTATGATAATATACTTTTGCCACCCACTCAGAGCTCTTCTAAATCCCAGACCGACTTTGGCTATATGCCAACACACCCCGGTAGTGCACCCAGATTACCCCAACAGCAGATAATGCATTTGAATGCGGAGCTGAATAATAATGAGATATTGGAAATTAAAGCAATACCTCAGATATTTAGCACCAAATTGCCAGCGGTGACAAGGTACCCAGCGCTTGTTGCTGGAAGTAGCAGTAGTTATTACAATCAGAGACCTGTTAATCCTTCCGTTTACTCAGATACTGCTGGTAGTGGTAGTTACTACACTGCAGGGCCTCCAACTGCCGCAACTTACGCAGATGTGGGTGGTAGTGGCGGCACTAGTTACTATAAACAAGGTACTTCCACTGCTAAAACTGAAATGGGAGGTAGTAGCAGCTACTATACGATAGGACCTGCACCTGCTCCTCCAGCTTACTCAGATATGGGTGGTAGTGAGAGTAGCAGTTACTATAAACAAGGTCCTCCTTATTCAGATATGGGAGGTAGTAGCAGTGGCAATTACTATAATCAAGGATCTGCTGCTGCTGCTCTTTCAGCTCCCCCGGCTTACGCTACCCATCACATCAATCTGAAGACGTCCGTTCTCAGTCACAATGTCAACATGAATGTGCCACCTTTGACCTTCAAGCGAGAGGGCGATAATTATCCGCTTGCCACAGCGGTGCGTGGCCAAATTGCCCCGGCACCAATGCCCCTAATTAAAATACCCCATAATAAAGCCAACGTTGAGGTACGGCTGAGTCCGCAAAACACACGCATAGCTGTGGAGCCGCCAGAGAAACTCAGAGAAAGTCAGCAACCAAATATGTACACATTCAAGCAGCGCAATCAAAACTATTTGAAAAATACAGAAAATGTGCGCAGCGATTATGCCAATGCAACACTGCACGCAGTACCCTATCAAAAACCTACTCGTAAATCCAATTTTATTAACAACAGAAATGCAAACCTACAACAATATATATCTACCATATCCAGCGATTCAGTTCAAGCTGCAACAAATCTTATACGTGCCGAGAGCGGCAAGCAAAGCTATGCAAAACCCAGCACTACCAGCAACAAGGTGCCAGTGCCCGATCAGAAGGCTGACTATACCAGCCACAGTGACCACAATTATAATCTAACGCTCTCAAAAGAGACTACGCATATACAAAATCTACAATTGCCTCTATCTAAATTATCAACGATTAATCCATGGATATCGATAACACAGCAAACAGCAAACAAGACCCTCAACTTGGGTCAGCCTTTCATCAAATCGAATCAAAGCCCAGCGAGTAAGCCTAAAATTGATATAGCAAAGAAAGTTTTTGTGGCAGCCGGTCAACGTTTTAATTTGCGACCGGGTCTCAAATGGGAAACAGCTACAACACAATATATCGGGGATCTTCAA
The DNA here is from genome assembly GCA_035043505.1 of Drosophila setosimentum. Lineage (NCBI taxonomy): Eukaryota > Metazoa > Arthropoda > Insecta > Diptera > Drosophilidae > Drosophila > Drosophila setosimentum. Next base: position 9,256,207 of record JAWNMY010000001.1, read on the forward strand.
CTGCTGATCCCGATTACACCCACGAATATTTTGGAACCGCCACCAATGCCAATAAATTCACTCCATCAAGATGTTGTGGGCCTGAAACCACCACCGGCAAATATTCCAAAAAATATACTCAATAGATCTTCGAGTGTAGTGCATAAAATAAAGACCTCTACCTTACAACTACCACTCAATATCAGTTTCAATACTGAGTCTCCAATTTTGAAGCCTGCTTTGAGTTCTTCTACAGTCAAAGTGTTGAACACACAGCCTACTTTCACAATTACCCTACCGAAGACCTTTTCTATAAACGGTACCAGTAAACAGAATAAATCGACAGCAGTTAAAACCGAAGCAGCTTTCAATAACGTTAAACAACAGTCAATGCAGCCTATAAATATTGTTAGCCAGCACTCAACGCAGCAGAATATTAGCCCTACAAAGATAATAAACCAACACTCAATTCAAAAGAAAATCAACCCGACAAGTAACGTTAAACAACACTCAACCGTCATCAAACTCAGCCCCACATATATCGACAAACAACACTCAACGCAACTGAAACTCACTCCAACTATTGAGCCATCGGTGCTGCCAACAAATACATATTCTATTAATACAAAAACACTAAATATATATCGACAAGCAACTCTGAAAAATACTCAAATAATTCCGAATCAAAAACAAAGCAATTTACTCTCACTCGAATCATCGGAAGCAGAAACTAAAAACATACCCTTCTCCATTCGAAGCAATGCGCCACACTTCGATGTATCGTTAATCGATAAGCAAATAACTAAACAACTCTATGATAAATCGATTTCCACGCTCAACAAAAAGATTGCAGACCAGACGGTAGTACTAAAAAGTAGTAATACACCAATAATTAAAAATCGTATTATCGATACCAAAACGATAACATTTAAATCAACGTCAACACACTCGATAACTGAACAAACCATTACCAAAACGATAAGAAAGAGTGAGAATCCCGTAAAATCAAAGAGCACAAAAATCGAACCAATTCCCAGCGATATTTCCAATATCTTGGTAGTTATGACAAAAGGAACCGGTGCTGATAATCGAAATACGATTCACCTGGCGAAAGAAGGAGAAGAAGAAAAGCTGGCCTTGGACTACGAGGGCAGTTTATCTCTGGAGATACCCACGCGGGATGAGGAAATTGTGCCACCCATCAACGCAAATAGCATTCTGCTCGGTGGCATTTTGATAGCTACGCCCTCCAAAACCAATACCAAATCCAAATATACCAAAGAGTCCAGCAATGAGACGTGCCAGCCCGCCTGCAAGCCCAATAAAAATGAAATATGCTTCGGATACGGAAATGGCAATCGCTGTGAATGCCGTTTGGGCTTTGCGCGCATGTTTCCGGATCGACCCTGCAAACGTAAGTTTTTTTTTTATAAATTAAATACAAATATTAATAAATCTAACTATAACTATTACCCCGTTAATCGTTATTAAATAAATAAAATAAATATATATATAAATAATATAAATACCCCCAGAAATTTTTAAATACTTATTTTCGTTTAATGTACATTTATTATTTATTAATTTATTAATTCATATTCAAATACATAAAATAATACATCTTGTAAATAATTCTTAAATTCTTTATTTAAATATTCAATTCTATAATCAATTTAATTTAATTCAACATTCCAGCTACATACACCTATGAGATACGCCTTCCGACCAGTCGTGTGGGAAGTTATCGGCTCAAATTCAGCACTGAGCTCATCAACAACTCATCCAGTCAATATCGACATTTGAGTTCGATTATTCTGGATGCCATCGATCGCATGGTTATGCAATCCGATTTCCGGGATGTTTATCACGGCGTACAATTAAAGGAATTCTACGCGAGAAGCAATAACGCAGTAATGGGACACTTTCTATTACAGGTTTGCAATTATTACGATTATTACTACATAAATATAATATAAATTTCAAATTCGATTGTAGCTGTCGGAGAACAGTGATGAAAAGCGTTTGGAAACAGTGTTCAAAAAGTATTTGCGCAGAAGCAATTACAGCATTGGCGGCACCGAATTATATACATCGAAATCTGACATCAATTTATTGACAATTAAAGGTGAGTTTATAAATAAATAAATAGTAAAAATAATAATTATCGCATACCGATTTAGATTTCGATGAGTGTGGCAACGCCAATTTCAACGATTGCTCCTTTCACGCACACTGCTTCAATTTGATTGGCAGCTACACCTGCAGCTGTCCCGATGGCTATGTGGATATTTCCGATAATCCAATTTATCCCGGTCGCCTTTGCTCCGATCAAATCGTTGGCTGTGAACTGTGCAATTATCATGGCAACTGCATGGCGCCCATTGTTAACGGAACGCCTGTTTGTGAATGTTTTAGCTGGCATGCGGGTGCCACCTGTCAGCTGAATTTGAAAATACTACTCATCGGACTGATTGCAATCGGTACGGTGTTCATTTTGCTGCTGTTCTGTATGATGTTCATCTATTCGCGTCGCAAAGTGAACGGCGCCTGTGCAGCGCGTCCTATTTTTATAACGGCTTCGAACTACCACCCGAGCATGTTGACAACGTGCAGCAACAAGTCGTTAATTCGTGATTATAGCATGGATAAACATGCAATTTTAATTGACACCAACAGCGAATCTAGTCATAACTCGGAGCCATATTCTTTCAAGGTAAATGCAGCTAAAATAAAAATATTTGAACTCTACAAGTCTTCTCTTTAGGCAAAGCCAGTCAGAAATAAACATGACAATGTTAATTTCGCTGACAGCAACGACGAACGACTGGAAACACTGAAGCCGTCTCATAGCCACTATAACGCCGATGTAGTTGACGCCGACCAATCGGATCGTTCGCTCACAGTGATGATACCGCGCGCCAAATATTATCACCCAACAGTTCTGCCGCATGGTCAACTCATCCAACACCAGATGGCGCCAGATAAGTGTGATATGAGTAAAGCTGCAAAGCCCATAAAGCAAAAACTATCGAAAGCATCGTGCAAAGAACTCGCAAAGCCAAGCGGCGCTTTAGTCTCTGCCGGCTTTGAGGTGTCTGCCATTGTTAGCGATCGGGAGACTAAAGCGAATGTTAATGATGTGCAAGCACCGAAAGTGTATCAGAAACATCCGCAGATGTCCAGTGCTAATTTAGAATCCATTGTACACTCAGGCGAGTAAGTTTGTGATAAGCGTTTGTTTATTATTGTTGTTATTTCTTATATACTTTAATATAAATATGTACTGTAATTGCAGCGAAGTCCATCGCATGAGCTCCTGGATGAGTAATATTCCTGCCACTGCACTGTAAGTATTTCTGTAATTGTTAACAGCGCCAGCTGTTCGCTGTTCACAACAGTTACGGAACAGGAACCGTGGCGGTTCAATTTAGTTAACAACAGTCAGTTATGATTTAAATTTAAATATCGTATTATTTTTCATGCAGATCAGCTGACGTGCGCTCGTTTGATGAGACAACAGTGCAGGCGATAACCAAATCAATGCAACTCTGCTTTGACATGCAGACCCAAAGCAATACAAATGAGGTAAATGAAATATGATAAATCTTCTAAAATAATATATAAATATTTATATTTATTTAGGAGGCAAATACGATGACTGAGCGAGATCTTGGCTCGACATTTTTGCTGCCACACACACATCTTTATAAGCCCGAGAAGGTTTGTTATTTTTTTTTGATTATTAAATTAAATGACTATATAATTAATTATTTAAAATATTTTAGCTCGAAAGTGATCTGTCCGGCTTTGACTCCGTTTAATGTAAATGTTCAACGGTGTTTCAACTTGTGTATTATACTCATTCATTCTTGTCAAACACACATTGAATATTTAGCATTTATTTCAGATGAATTTAGCGTCTTTTGCGTACAATAATATTTATTAATATATATATTTATATTTATTTATTTATAGTTTGTGTAAAAATTGCATTTATTAATGTTTTTTTTTTGTGTGTACAAATTGAAACCGTTGCATTTATTGTAATAATTTAATAATTTCATTTGATGAAATTTTGTGCCAACCGCTTTGTTTGTAAGACAAATTATAACAAATCTGAGCTAATTAAATAAAAATACAAATTTGTATTTGTCGTAAATATAAATAAAAATAAAACATTGGATCATAATTAAAATGTGTTTTACTCCATAACTTGACTTACTATATAGTCAAAAGCAATACTTAAAAACTCAACTCTTAACTGAACTATATCTTTTACAACTACCCCTACGCGGATTCTAGGATAAATGCGCAGGGGGTGGCAGAGAGACAACGTGACAAGTGCCACAAAAACTAAGTAAAAATAGAAAATGGGGGTTGATTAAAGCTTTACTGGACGCTGGTCGATGTGCGTTCGGCTATGTCACGAACTGTATACATATATATATATATATATTAAGGGTTCGAGGACTTTCGTTAGTCAGCAACTAAGCAGAGGCTTCGTCAGAGGGTTTTCGGGTTCTGATACCCTCTAAAACAAATTCCAACTGCCTCACTGAACTACCCTCTGACCATTTAATCGGTGTCGGGGTCGTGGTAGGGGCAACCTGTTCAAATCGACCACCGTCCGTCCACACATAAAATAGAATACAAGACCAATTTCTCCCAGCTCTACCAAATAGGGGTTGACCAGCGGTACCCTGGTACAGGTGTAGTCTCTACTCGAACTGCAGTCCAATTTAAGCAGTTCACCTGAAACAGTTTGCTCAAAAAATCAAAATATAAATACACAAAATACACAAAGCAATTATTAAAAAAATATAAATAAGTATTTTAATAGTTAAAATAGTGTTTTTTATAATATATATAAAATAAATATAAAATATTTAATTTGGCTTTAGAGAAAATAAAAGTAGTTGAATAATTAAATAAGTGTTAAAGATAAAATAAATTAAAGTGGTATGTAAAGTACCTTTATACTAATTTAAATTTCTCTGTATATATATATATATCTATATATATTTAGATATATATGTATATATCCATTAGAATTAAAGCTTTAGTATTTCTACAAACATGTAAAAAAAAAAAAAAAGTTGCATAATTTACACAGCGAAATTCAAAGTACAGAATAAAATGTAGCCATTTAATTATTTATAATTTTATTTATTTCATTATTACTTTTAATTATTTTTTATTAACGAATTGCTTGATAATTTATAATATTTACTTAAATCAAGTCAAACAAATACATTTTTTCAGATGTGCTAAAAAAAAAGAAAAAAGAAAATGAAAGAAATTCAATTCCCACTCTTCCCCATATATATATATTATAAAAAATTTCCCCTTCATTTGGGGATAACACTCGTCTTTTAAAATGGCGCCCGCAAGCTCTTCCTCAGCGAGAGAGAGAGAGTTCCGGACTTGCCAACCTATCGAAAGCAACGCGTCATTTTTTGACCAATCACGCCACTGACCAACAAGCCAATGGCTAACTTTCGACACATCTTTCCCAAAAAAAAATAAGTGGTAGTTTTCTTTTTGCATAAATCGCAAATACAAACTAAATACAAATATTTGATTGCCAATCCATATTTCCTTTATATACATATAAGAATATATAAAATATAAAATATATAAATAAAAAAATACATGTATCAAAAATATAAATATAAATGAAATATAAATATATATCCCTCGGAGATTACCAATAAAAAAATATATATTATTATTAGATTATTCATATTAATATAATAATAGTAATAATTTGACAACTTATTTTTGTATCTTTATTGAAAAATACCTCAAACTCTGTCAAATTCTTGCAAATATTGGATAGATAATTACGGAAATGATTACGGCTAACTGCAAAAAATATAAGGTAGTCGAAGACTGCCGAGTTATGATTCGGACGCCCGAAGTTATCGATGAATCGGACGAGGAACGGGAATTAACCAATCTTAACTGGCTGCTGCGTAATCAGAATTTGGCCTGGCCAAAAACAATTGATGGCAACTTTGAAGATGACTTAAACAACGCTCAAACAGCACCAGCTGTGAATGACGAATTGGATAATGAAAGTCTCAATACAACAAAAAGACAAAAGTTATCTGATTTTGGTGCTCCCAAAAGAGGAGCGATAAATAAACAGCTAAATCGCAATTTAATCAATTATGCCGAGTCAAGAAAACAATGCACAAAAAATGCAATGCACTCAAAGCGACCAAGTCCCGCCGAGCGTTACGATATATTCATCAGTAAAATAAAACGGTAGGCGGGAGAATACCCCTAACAAATATGGCATACCCATAATAAATATTGAGCGATTTTCTTTTTGCAGGGACTTGGCGGAATATGAGCATTCGGCGACTAAATATAAAACGGATGTGACTGAAAAGCCGCCCTTCAACTATTCCCACATTATTGGCATGGCAATGCTGGAAAATGGCAGGGCAACTTTACAGCAAATTTGTGCTTGGATCGAGTCGAAATTTGCTTTCTTTCGAGTTCGCAAAAAGTGGAATGTAAGCCAGAGATTTAACATTAGCAGAGATTCAACTGTAGCCGTTAAAGCTGTAAGAAATCCCAGTTTGGCAAATTTCCCTTGAGGAATTTTCCGCATTGTGATGCGGGATAAAAAGCCACACAAAAATTGCTGGCTTGCGACTAACAAACATATACATACAACACACTCACACATATTAACGCTCGCCTCGCTTATCTTGCCATCTCAATCGCACTCAAGCAAATGCTTGATCAATATGCGTTTCTATTTTTGACTATCACTCAGTTGTTCCTCAACCGATTCTAATGAAATTTGGACAGCTGCTTAATAATATATCAATTTAATTAGCAGCTGCTGCATTTCAAATTGCGGCTTTTATAGCTAATGCTAAACGATAATTATCGAAAGATCCGCAACGCAAGCAGTTATCGATATCATCAGATTAACTAGGGGACTAGGTGCACTAATGTAATTTCAAGTCGCTAGCCTTTGGCATAAATTTGACAATTTTTTTTCTTCTGTAATGTATAATAATTTTTTCTTTGCAGAATTCGATTAGGCATAATTTATCGCTGCATCATTGCTTTCGCAATCGCAAGCGCGAGGAAAAAGGCAAGGGGGGCTATTGGGAGCTGGGCGTCGATCCCAAAAAATGTGATAGGAAACGCATTCGAAATCGCAAAGGAGCCCAAACCAAACTAAATCAAAATTTGGAGACAGCAACAACAATAACAGTTTCCAATAAGAAACTCCGTAATAATAATGCGAATTTAATCTCCGGCGTTACTGATCAAAAACCGCTGCAAAAACTCTCAAATCTGGCTGGAAATGATTTGCAATTGGAGTCGACGGATCAAACCTTAAATCTAGACATTAATTTGGCATTTGGCACATTAAACAATAATGTTTTAAGCTCAACGCCTCCTTCCCCCCCTCCGCCTCCTCCACCAGACGATGATTCCTTTCTATATCCCGCTGATGAGCTGACATTGGCGCTGACTGCAAACAGTGAAGCCTCGTTTCATTTGCAACCACAATATGAACTCGGCACGATTATAATCAGCACCACGACGGGCATCATCGATGAACACAACTCCGCCTCCTCTTCCGCCTCAGCCTCTGCTTGCCTCAACACCATCAAATTTGACTGTAATAACATGGTAATAATAATAATAATATTATATATAACATAATATATATAATTAAATGGCAATAATATAATATAATAATCGAATATCTAATAATGCAATATAATTAATTAATAATTAATATAAATATATAATAACATAAGTACTAATACGGTTACAATCCAACATAACAATGCAATTTAAATAATAAATTGTAAATGGTAAATAATATAATTGAATAATAATGATATAATAATTATGTAAATATTTCATATTCTAATTTAATTTTCATTAATTCCTTAATAATCTAATACTAATATACTACAAATAATAATATGGTATGTAATCATGGTATATATAATAATATAAAACATATTACAATTTCATATTTTATATTAATATAATTTAATACAATTAAATGATGTAATTGAATCATAATAATTTAATTATCTAATAAATATAAAGTAATATAAATAATAATATGATAACAAAATAATATAATATAATATTTGAAATATATATTTATATATGCTAATTTCATTAATATTAATTCATTAATATTTTAATAATTTTTGTATATTATTTATATACTTTTTAATTTCTTTTCAGATCTATACGGAGGACGAGATACCCACGCCTAGTCAGAATGTTATCATCTCATCCCATAAAATAGATACGAACAGGGATGCAAATATAGCATTCATAGCTCCGTTGATTTCCACATCTGATATTAGTTGCGATTACAGCAACTATCGTCCGTATATCGATAGTGTGGACGAATCTTTCAGTTATCTGCATGGTATCGAGTTAAATCGCAGCGAGGATATTTTGGATAATCTACTCGATGTGTGTGTTCGAGATTATTAAATCAAATCAATGTCAATGTCGCCAAAATAAAGTGTACTTAATTTAATGCATAATTAAACTTAACTTAAAACTACACTCTTTGTTTTCATTTCTTCAAATTATCAATAAAAAAAATGACAAAAAAAACCTTTATTTTAAATATTTGTTTTTATTTTCTACTCCAATTTATAATAATTAAATATTTATATATGTTTTTAAAGCATGTACAGCTATATTCATAATTATGTAAATACTGTACTATTTTAAAGTGTTGCAATTTAGACACAAAAAATATAAAATTAAGCGCGCAGAATAAAAAAATATATATAGAATATACATATAAATTTTTATAGCAATTACTGAACAAATAAAGTAAATGTTTATATTGAAGTTTGAACTACATTTTATTTAAGTTTTTGTTTTTTATTATATAAAAGAGAAAACAAAAAGGGAATTAAAGCAGTATTTGTAACCGAACGATTATTCCAATAAAATTAAAGTTTTGGGAACCTTTTTTTTTAGGTGTTAAAAAAATGGATGAGTATTTGGTATATACAATAGATTTATTCGATAACTTTACTTAATTTAAGTGCAAATAAATTCGAATTTTGACTCACGGTTAGAATTTATTTATGTAATAATAATATTTAGAGATATAGATATATATATTTAATTGCCTCACGAAGCCATTGATTGATTGATTGAGTAGTTGACTGATTAATTTCAAGAGCAAGCGCATTTAATATATATAAAATAATATGTAAAATATATTATATATATATATTTTTATATTTAACTGCCTGTCTCAGCCTCTGATTGATTGATTGACTGTTTTGATTGATTTCAGCTGCAAGCACTTTCCGTATATATATAATATATATTTATAAATATATATAATATATTATATTTGTCTCTCTCTAAGCCTCTGATTGATTTCAGGAGCAGGCGCACTCGATGACCTGCATATTGCTCCACGTGGATATCTTGAGTTTGTCCGTGTGCTCTTCATCGAAATGCAGAATCTCCAGCTCCGTCAGCTTGGAGGGGGCACAGCAGGGTCGAGGCGCGCTATTGTGATCCTTTTGCCACATCAGACTCTGCAACAGGGCGTGATGGTTGGCGGGATTATGGCGGGGCGGACAGCGACCGCGGCAATAACCGGCATCAAAAGTCTTTGGATGAATGATGAACTCGAATCCTTTGACGTCCTGAAAGGCGACGTTCAACTGATGGCGACAGCACCGCTGATGCGACTTGTAACAGCTATTGGGCCACTTTAGCGGGTGTTGACTGTACGGCGAGGTGTGCGAGAAATAAGTGTGACCAGTCGGCGCCGCTGAACGATGAACGCCCGCCTCACTGTGCGTGTGACCAACGTGTCCGATAATATTCAGCACAGGCGACAAATGGAAATGAGCAGGGGAATCATCAGCAGGTAACTTATGAGCAGGGAAATTATCAGGCAGCGAATTCGAATGGAACTCGCTCAAAATGCGCGCACCAATTCGCCGGCATTTATCGCACTGAATTTCGATGCCGAGATTCTCGTGGCTTTTATTTAGCCAACTGCGCACCGCTTGCGTCACATCGAATTCCAGCCACTGGCTGTGCGTCGTCTCCTCCCCATTCGAATTCGAATTAGAAAACTCAACTTGACGCGTGTCGAGTTGCTGGCGTCGCTGTCGCGGCAACAATTGATACACTTTCAAGTTTAAAATATGCTTGCGCAGTTTGTTGCGTGCTGCGAAGGGATGCGTAATGTGGATTGCGGCAGTTGAACCGCAATTTTTTCTATTCTGCTGCTGATTATTGAATTTACGTCTGCTGGAGCCCTGGCCAGCAGCCAGGGCTGGATTATAGAGTAGCATTAGACGCACATTTGCCTCATCCACTTTCTCGTAATGATAATCGTTTTCTTTGATTGCCAGCGGAAAGTGCAGCAAAATATTGGTTTTATCGCCTTGTTTTTTATTATTCTTTTTTGTCGCTCCGCGTTTTTGCCGCCATCTTTTTTGGGTTATATCGCTAAAGCTATTTGTCACAATACTCAAGATTTTCAGTGTGGAAGCATTGAAGAATTCTTCACTCGTTTTATCTGTTTCCTGATGTTTGCGTAGTCGCTCCAAGTATTCGAGATATTTGCTAGAGTATTCTAATTGACTAATGTTGGCCTGCAACAAATTAAAAAAAAATAAATATATTAATTATCTTATTAACCAAATACAATTAAATCAAATTAACAAGACAAAACGCTAAAAAGAAATTGGTTAATGCAATATACACACAAATAAAACAAAATAAATAAACTAACTACAATTTAATAAATAGTAATAAATATATATCTCATAGGGAATAATAAATATTAAAAACAGAAATACTAAATACTAAAAAATAAAATTAAGAGATTCTCAAATAAATTATACAAATTAATTAATGAATTGCAATTTAAGAAAATAAAATAAATTAACAAGGAATATTAATTATTATTAAAAGTAAAAGATCCCAAATTATGTTTCTAATTATATAAAAAATATGTATAAGAATAACAAGAGTGCTGTAGTCGAGTGAACTCGACTACGATATACCCTGAACCCAGTTATTAAATATATTCTATTATTATTGGCAAATTCCCCTTCAAAAAGATTTGCACTAAAATGCGAGCAGCTCTGAAAACGCCATCTGCCGACAAACACGTGAAACACGCAATCGTAGGTAGCGGAGTTCACGCCATCTCTTTCTCACACATGCGCTCGCATATTTATGCATACAGAAAATGCTTACGGCTGCTGATGAAAATGAGATCAATATGAGAATATATTTTCGACTATAACTTGGGTGTTTCCTATCCGATCTGGACGAATCAATAGTATGCATATGCATATTATGTATTAATTAGAAGATTCTGCCTTTAAAATTGTGGCATTTACTGCTATCGGAAATTTAATATATTGATATTCGATAAAAGATGGCTGTTCGATGCATAAAGCGTTTTTTATGCATACATGAAACTTCAGATCTGGGCAGTGTTTAAACTATTTAAATTTAGGAAGTTTATTTAATATTGAAACAAAAGCGCGCGTCTGTCTTGCTCGTATTACAAACTCGGACTCCTCGATAGTGATAACTATCGATATTTACAAAAATGACAATATTGTGTTTACATAAGTGAATAAGGTTTAACAGAATTATGTAAAGTAGTGATAGATTTACAAATTAACATCTGATCATTCAAAATCAGTTGTATTCAAATTAGTTTGACCAAACAAAGGCAGTTACCGATAAAATAACGCAAACTTGATCTGCGCCTGGTGTACGAGAACCTATATTCCACATTTTTTCTCTAGCTCTTACAGTCTCTGAGATCTGCGTGTTCATACAGACAGACGGACGGACGGACGGACAGACAGACGGACATGGCTATATCGACTCGACTGTTGATCCTGATCAAGAATATATTTACTTTGTGGGGTCGGAGATGCTTCCTTCTGCCTGTTACATACATTTGCACAAACCCATTATACCCTCAGGGTATAAAAACTAAATAATTAATTAATAAATAAATTATCAAGGAATACAAAACAAATATAATAAATAAATTCATTAATTCCTTAAATAAATAAAAAACAATAAAGAAAGAAATAAATATTTTAAAACACTATCGGTTAAAGCAAAAGATGCGCAATTAAAATAAATAAACTATTTAATTCATTCAAACAGAAGAAAATAAAATAAATCATCAATGTAAAAGAAAAAGATGTCCAAATAAATACAATGAATAAATAAATGCATTATAATTAAGTAAAATAAATCATTAAAGTAAAAAAATTATTAAAAACACGAGCAGTAAAACAAAAAAAAATTCCTCGCAAAAACAGTTTTTAGCTAATTTGAATCAATTTTCATTATTATTATTTTCTTGTAGTTCTCCTACTTCTCACCTTTTTCATATCCGGTATTTTTTTTAGTCCCAGTCCGTTCATAACTAGTTTGGTTAGTTTATCTTTATTAATAATTCGACGATTGTACATTTGGTGATGAGCTTTACGATTATGATGATTCAGATGATTATGATCATGATTTGTTGATGATTTCTTTCGCTCAAAGGCGAGTTCTGCTGCTGCTTCTTCTTCTGATTTGAGTATTATTTTTTGGCTGTAGATTTTGCTTTGACTTGATTGCTTATCGGCATGATTAATAACGCTTCGTTTGCTGCGTATTTGCTTTGGTGCTTGATTTAATAATTCGTGTGATTGATTTAATAATCGTTGTGTTTGACTTAAATTAATCAGACTGTATTCGTGCAAATACCGATTGCTGAGCGTTGAATAAAAATAATTTTGCTCACTTTTGCTATTCATATTTAATTGATTTAAATTGGCTTTACCAACACTGGCTGTGGCATTTGACATTTCTTGGCCGTTGGCTTGCGAAATCAGTGTCGAGTTACACGTTAAGATTATGGATGATAATAATAACAAAATTATCCACGATATTTGTGTTAATTTATAGAGGAAATATGTGAAAAATGTTATTGTTGCATTTTTGCTATTTTTTCCTAATTTATCGATATAGCAAAAATCGAATACAATCGGACGCAAATATAAATTGAAATTTTCATTTATTTGTTGGCTTTTTACAGCTATTCGAATATGATCATTCCAGTTCGAGTTCCAGTGCCACTGCCAGTTCCAGTTCCAGATACTTTGGAATGTTGCTGCAAAATATTCATTGCGTATTTGCATTTTGATACCAACACATGGCCTCCTACTCCACCTCCCCGTTCTCATCCCCCTCCCTCTTCGCCTTCGCCGACGCCTTCGCCTTCCCCCTCGCATCTGTGCAAGATAGCAATAAATCGATCACCGCTGCTTCTGCTGCTGCTGCTTCTTCTTCTTATTATTATTTTTGGGTTTCTCCCACACACACTGTTTTTTTTTTGTTTAATTGGTCATCAAATCTTTTGCATGCATTTATTTATATTTACACACAAGTAAAAATATGTTGTGACATTTTTGCTGTTAACATAATGCACGAAAAAATACTGTTGATTATTTATTTAATTTGATTAATTTAAAGATCACAGTTGATTTCATGTATAATGTTGAAATTAACAATAACAATCGACCTACACACTCACATTTCTTCTTGTGTGTGTGTGTGTTTATTTATTTACGCACGGAGAGACGGCAAATTTCAATTTGTATTTCTATTTCACATTCGCATTCGCATGCGCATTCGCGCTCGTGTTCGTGTTCGTCCAGCGCTTCATGTTCGACTGAAATGCAAAGCAGCAAGTGAATGCTTAACTTGCTAGACCAACAACAGCCACACTCAATATAGATAGGGCAAAGGAAGCAGCAGAGCAGCAGCAGAGGCAGAGGCGGAAGGCAGCAGCAGCCGATGCGTACTCAAACTTAAACACACACCCACACATATACATAAATTACCACAGTCTGCGTGAGTTGCTTAGCGACGCGCATTAAATATATTCTGTTACACGCATGCTAACAACATTTGCAGTGGCGCAATTTGTGCTTAATATTTAAAATGTTATTAAAGACATTAAGTTAAATTATTATATACAAATATGAATAACAGTGAATTTAACAATTTATATATTGAATTACTTATGGGAAAAATAAACCTATGAGCCAAATTTCAACAGCTGAAACGTTTCTGCTTTTATAAACTGCAGTGTTTTTTAATTTAATAACTCATATATCTTAATGATTCATATACTAAGAAAAAACTCCTAAACAATTTCTGTCTCTCTGTAGAGTATTGAATATGTATAATTAATTTAATTTAATCATTTATACATTATCATAACAGCTGCCAAACCGTTTCTATTTCTCAGTACAGATCTGTTGTTGTTATTAATTGCATACCCTACGTGTGTAAATTAAGGCTTCTAAATTTCAGTGTGTTGAAATCAAAACAATCAAACAACAAAACACCCCACGCATAATATAATTAAATACAACTGGTATTTATGAACAATATTTGTCTGCAACATCTTTACTCGTTCGTGGCACGAGCAGGCACGATCTACATGTATGCTATTTATAGCGATTGCTTGTGTTTACGCACAGGTGAGTGCATAAATCGTTGCATGCGTGTCAAAAGTCACGAGTAAAGCACGACCCACGCTCAACTCTAAATGCAAACAAACATATTAATGGGAATTTTTTGTGTACATATGTGTGTGTGTGTGCGTGCACTTCTGTTATGGGCATGTAATGTATTTTCTAATGATAAATGTGAAATGTCAGCCAGCGTTTCATTGATAAAAAGAAAGAAAAAAAAAAAACGTCTTGCAACGTAAACATTCTTTGTAACAGATAATTAGTTGTACACCAAAAACAAATGGCTGGCTTTTTACATGGAGAGCCGCTGCTTATGTAAACAAACACACACACACACACAAGATAAGCAACAGCAATCACACTTGGGTTTGTATTTGTGTAAACGTCAGCGGGAATTCTTGAATATTTATTGTGATTCATTTGGAATTTCGGCAGGGGGTTTTAACGTTGAGCAAGCAGAATCAAAGCTTCATCTCTAAATTTATATTTTATCGATGGGCATCGCAATTTGTTATGGGATTTCACGGATTCCTTAAATATATATTTTAATCACATGGCGGCTGTTTTTTTGCTGCTGCCGCAGCTTTAAAAGCTTTAAAGCTCAAGCGACTTATAATGCTAGCAGTGCTAGGCGCTTTAAGCTTGGTTTACTTAAGCGCCGCGGTGTAGCGCTTTTAAGTTTTAAGGTGTGCATAGCAGCCGCTTGGCTTTTCAATGTTATCGATGTATTAGAGATGAACTGAATGTCGATATATAAATATGATTTAAAATAAGCAAATTTTCATTGAAGTTGTGCAAAACTTAAATGGATTAAAAGGGAATACGTCTAGCTAAGCATCTTGTAGAATCTTTAAATAATATAAAAACTAAATAAATATAAAATTAAAATCAATCGGAGTCAATAATTCAAATAAATGTTAAAGAACTTAATGGACTTTATTTAAAATAGTACAATTAATACATAATTATATTCACTTATAAATATGCTGTTGTTGTTTAATTTATATATATAAATGTATATACATAAGTACGTACTACTGTAAATATAGCTTAATTTATTTATGTATTTTTCTTTGCTTTGTTTTCCTCTTATATTGATTCATTGTTTATGTATATTTATATATACAGTATTCGTCAAAATTATAGGTACGGCAAGCATCCAAATATATCAGTTCATAAAAAAAATCAAATAAAATTAGAAGCAATTAAATAATTGTCTTTAAGTTTTTTTTATCGAGTCCAATTGTGTTTTATTTTAAACAACTAAACTCTAACTCAAAGTGTATTCGAATTGTTTTTTAAGGCTATTCAGACATATTTAATTACTTTTATTCGAGCATACAAGCTAAAAATTAATTAAAAACTAGAGAATATAAACCATATTTTTTATCATAATTTTTTTGTGAAGCATATCATTAATAATTATTAAATGTTTGTGAGGGTTATTCGACGATAAAATTGATACGAATCCTTAATACAATATATATCACATGTTCTAAAGAACTTGGCTCAATTTTGAGCCGAATGAAAGGGACAGAATAATGAGAACTCTTTTAAAAAAAATATGGTAAATAATCAAACACTAAATGATTTTGTTTTAAATGAAAGGTGGTTATGAATAATTTTCCATATTTTTTCACTGACATTCTTAAATATTTATATGGAATTAATTTCGATAAAGCACCCGCTCTAAATGCTTTTTAAAAGTATATATGTGATATACTCCTTAATTAGAAGTTAACTTAGCTTAGGCCTTAAAATATTATAATTATAAATGCAATTTATGTTTTGCCTATAACAAATGTTTTTTTTTTTCTTTTGCTCAAATACCTAGCAGACTTTTTTCCATTTGAGAGTTTCTGTACAATTCAGTCATAGAATCTGTATTTATATATATCGATGTTTTTTTTTTTAGCGTAATTTAAATAACCAATGTTTACTAAACGCTGGTGGATTGGAATAAGTATGTCGATTTTAATTGGTTACTTTTCTAAATATTCCTTGTTTTTAAGAAATCACATTCAGAGTGCATTTTGGAATACTAAATAAATAAAATCCTTTTGAAATACTGCTGCAATACTGAAACTAAACTCTAAACTGATAATTAAAATGAGATTTGTATTAAATTAAATGCGTGATGGTTTCAATCTCGGATTGGCACTCGAAAGCATAGTTTGATGTGTGAATGCATTCAATTCATTCAATTTAGAGTCACTCTGAAGTGAATTTAAGTTGGAATTGGAGTTGATGGTGGTCAGGTCATCGGTTGTGTTATGTTGAATCACATTTGGAGCAGTCGATTCTTGTCGTCAGCAGTTTGAGGTATCCTCTCCATCGAGGGTGCATGCCACACTCTCCAGCTTGCTCGATAAATGCAACTTTTTGCAATTCGGATCTGATTCGAGGGCGTCCATTATCTAAAAGTGAATAATTGAATATTAAATGAACTATTTAATGAGCATAAGTATTAAATTGTTGCGCTCACCTGCTCCTTGTACTTTGTTATATAAATGTAGAGTTCTTTGAGTGCTGAGATTGTGTCGAATTCATCGATTTGTTGCACGGATAACTGTTGCATGGCGGTGCTCATTTCCTGGTCACTGATTTGGGGCAGGCGGGCGACATCCCTATAAAATTCCTTGACCATTGTACGATAATTAGGAATATCCTGTAGAAATTGCAAATAACTTGGATGTGTAAATAAATATATAAGAACATATATAATTAAATAAATATATAAGAACATATATAATTAAATAAATATATATAAGCAGATAAGCAAATATAAATATATAGCTATATGTGCATAATATGTAAATAATAGAAATATAATATATAGATATATTTAAATAAATAAATAGTGTACTCTTAATAAGTGTTAAAATATTTCAAAATAGTTATAAATTTACTAGATATTTATAAATCAATATATACAAATAAATAAATTAATGAAATATATATATACATATATACAATTATTATTACTAATTAATTAATGATTAACCTTCGCAAATAGCAGCTTATTCGAGGGCGAATCCTTTCCCAGACGATGCTCTGTCGTCGAGCAGGCATCCATAAAAGTCTGGGCAATGACACTGAGACAAGAATCCACCGAATACGTCTTGTTCACATCGAATATAAAATCTGGATTCTTGATGAAGTTGACCCAGAACCGAAGGGGTAAACTATTCGATTTCCAGGCGTGCAATATATCCGTATCGGCTATATCATAACGCCGAGCAGCCTCGTCGAGCAGATCAAATAGCCACTTAACTGCTGGGGGCAATTCCTCGTTCACCGTCAGGATTATGGAGAAGAAATCATCGACAAACTTCTGAATGGTGCCTTTGGTTGCCAGCAGGCGGGTTAAATACACTTCGGGAATAGTTTTGTTCACCCGCTCGATGCCATTGCCGATACAATGGGAGCCCACCCCTTGGGAGGTGGCCAACACATGGCCCGACATCGCCGAATTCTTGATATTCATATAGTGGTCGGGCATAGTCGGCTTGACCAAGTGATAGAGGCGTGGCTGCTGCAGTCCCGACTCAATATCATTATTGATTATAATGTGACTCTGCGAGTTGTTTATGTAATAGACTGCAATGAATAGGAGAACAGATTTACTTATTATAGATAATACAAAGAAGAGTATCAAATGACAATTGATCAGTAATAATAAAAGTAATAACTACATATTACGTATATATTAAGAAGGACAATAAGTTACTATATAGAGCATACTGTACGTCAATATTAGTATTATAATTATTAGATGAGTTATTCATATAAGATTATTATTAATACTACTACCTATAATAATATATTAAAAATGTGTAGTAGATAATAAAATAATAAAAAACAATTGAAAATAACTATAACATAATAATATTACAATTATAATTATTACAGCCGATTCTATTATTATACATATAAGACATTATAAGACAATAACTATTCAAATACGTATACATAATAATAATAATACGTATATTAAAATAATAATAAATAACAATAATCATTATTATAAATAGAATTATTAAATTGTTCTATGAAGTATTATTACTATTAATAAATTAATTGCAAGTAACTCTTAAACATTTTTATTAAATAATAAAAGTCTAATTATAATTATTAAATGACTGTGAGTTATGTATGACGATATTAGTAATTATAATATTTACAAATTAATATTCTAATTATAATTATAGTTAGTAATATTTAAAAAACAATTTCTCTAATTATAATTAAATTATTAATATTTAAAACTTTTAAATATCAAAAATGAATATTGAATAATATATAATAAAAATCGGCTGTAATTAATTATTGCAATTATACTTATTAAATGACTTGGAATATGAATAATTAATAATTAAATATATAAATAATAATAATATAGTCTTCAGTAATTAATTATTCTAATTAATAAATTACTAAGACAATTAATATTTAAACCTATTTATAATACTTTGAAATATTTTAAAATTAGCATTTAATAGTCTATTTGAATATAAGAGTAATTATGAGTAATTAACAAAGTTAATTGCACAATTGAAATACTTACAATTATGATAAGGCGCCTGCTGCTTGCCATATGGCATATTGTAGCTGTCGTTTTGTCTGGCAATCAGGGACATGACAGCCGATTCCTTGACCCCATAGTGGGAGAGCGTATTCAAGCGTTTCCAGCCGTTGATGGTCTTGGTGGTGAGATCCTCGTCCTGCAGAGTTAAGTGTCCACCGCGACCATGTCGCCACTCCAGGTCCACCTCATGGACAGCGGGACGCATCGAGAAGGGTGTATTCTTAAAGATCGCATCGAGTATTTTGAGTTTGACTTGGGAAATGGTGTCCCAATCGTTGACGCGACACTGCACCTTCTCATCGAGATCGTCCTGCAGGATGTGCAGGATGACAATCGAATGGGAGACCTGCTCGTGTAGCAAACGCTCCTCGGAGAGCGAGTAGCGAGCATCGTGCGTAATCGCGTCGACCAAACCCTTCTCCACCTGGTGCTTGATCGCCTTGAAGAGCAGAAAAAGACTGGAGCCGGCATATTCCTTGAGATAATCATACATACAAATGGCCAAATAGTTGGTCAGCATCTTCTCCACAACACTCTCTGTTCGTCTCAGCATCAGCTGCGGATGCTTGCTGGCCAGCGACTTGTCGATGAGTCGCAGTAACAGAGACTTTAATATTTCGGTAGCATACTCCATTTTGTGCATCAGCACAATCATCAGCAGTGAGGCAACATTGACACGATCCCGAATGGAGAAGGAGGCACGCTGCGACTCCAGCGTTTCGATGAAGGTGAGCAGAAAGTATTTATTGCTGATGAGCTGCTCAAACTGCATCATGGCTGTATCGTAATTGTTATGCTGACTGAGGCCAGCCCGCATTTTGGGTGAGTTTAGGATGGGATGATCGGAGACGCCGGGAAAGAAGACCTTCATGATGTAGTTGACATGATCCAAGGTGGGTATGCCACTGCTCTCCAGGTCCGCCGTCAGATCGGTCATGTCCGTCTGCAGCTCGGCAAAGGCCTGTTTGCACTCGGAGCGCACATTGCTCTCCAAGGTGATCATTTGGATCTGTATCCGTTTGTATTCCCGCTCGGCCTGCGTCGACCGCCGCCGGAAGATGATTAAAATGATGAAAAGTATTATAATCAGAGCGACGACTGTCAAAATAATGCCCAACATCGCATGCGAAATGGCATAAGGCTTATTCAAATCGTATCGCAGATGACCGATGACAAAGCGCAAATTGCGACCGACTTTGACAACGACCAGCGGCAAATCCTTGGCTTGCTCGACACCATTCTCATCCGTCGCCGCTGGCTGCTGCTCCGGCGGCATGCAAAGCAGCTGCGTCAGTGCCAGGCTGGTTATATTACACTGTGCGGTGCCAATAGTCACATTTACATCATACTCATCGGCAGCTAGATTCAAGAGTTCCCCCTCGATAACCAAAGTGTCGCCCTTGTAAAGTTTAACGCCGTCCTCGCTGGGAAACGGCAAATAGCGGGGATCGGTCAGATAAACAATTGTGCTGCGTATATCATGAAAGTATTTGTTCAAATCACGCACTAATTGCACATTATCCATAACAAAACTGAGCTGCAGATTGAGCTGATCGTGCATCTTGACAAACGCTGCCACATCCATGTTGTGTGCCGCAAAATAACTGGATGCAGTCGAGCCAGCCGTGGCATAAATATTGAAATTGTCACTCAAATAAGTCTGCCGCTTCTTTTTGCTGCTCTCCAATTTATTGGGCAAACCCAAACCGAGTTTCCACAGCTCAAACCTGGTGTTGATGGGCGGCGATGGACACTCCATTTGGCTGGAATTGATGACCGTGCACGAGGTCTTGTTCACACGCTCATTGTCGAAGAACACCTCCAGCTCCGGATTCTGAATGGAGTCCAGATACATGCCGTGCACGGTTAGGATGCGGCCACCACTGACAAAACTGCGCAAGGGTTTGATTTGCATGATGCGCGGATCCTGCGTGTAATTAAAGATGGAACAGGGCGGCGGAGGCGTCGGCAAATTGTAGGAATAAGAACCATAATTGGTGCGCAGCAGCGAGTGCTGTGAAGTCACCGCCAATTGTTGCTGCTGGCAGGTGTATGTGCGATTTGCGCCATCCACAACGAGACGCAACGAGCGTATCGGTTCCGGTTGCGTTGCCTCCGATGTTGTGCAAGATAGACGCGATGACGAGGCCTGCGTCACATTGATGTGGCACTCGTACTCATCCAGAAAAGCCCGAATGTTCGAACCTATGTTCAGGTACTTGCCCAGCAGCGATAGCTGAGTGCCGCCCGATTTGGGTCCCACTGTTGGATAGAGACCCGTTAGTTGCACATCCTTGAAGTGGAATTGTACGCTGGACTCCGTGTAGCCAGCATCGTTGGCCACCTTTATCGGTGCGGACATTTCGCGCAGTGCGGCACCAGTGCGGCATTCGATCTTTACGGAAATCTGATAGTTGACCAACTCGCAGGGCACGCTGCCAATAGAGATCTTTCCACGCACATCTTCCTCGCGTATGCCCAGATTGCTGCCCTCAATCGTCACCAGTGTGCCGCCTTCGATGGGACCCGATAACGGCTTGATGATGTCTATTCGCGGCCGCGGACACTCGTTCTGCAACTGCACATGATTGTGCTGTGAATAGACGAGTGAATAGATGTGAGTAAGTTCAAATGAATATATAATTAAATTACTTAATTCAATAATATATATATAATTGATAAGAAGAGTTGTTTTTTTTTTTTTCGATTTACGCTAACCGCTGTATATATAGATAAATTTAAATAAATAAATATATGAATTATAATATAATTGGTTAATTCGTAATATAATATTTATTTGAATGAAAATTAATGATTATATTAGTTAATTTTATAATTAATTTCATTGATTAAGAGTCCTTTTATCGATTTACACTAATTGTTGTCTATATATATATATTTAAATAAATAAACATATATATACTTTATATTTATAAATAACTAATTATATATATATATATATGTATGTATGTACACGACTGAAAGACAGAAGCGACAACGGAGCTGGGCACAGGCACGAGGACTCCGAAAAGCCTGGTGTCTTTTGGGTGGCTATACTCTTAAACGATTTGAGTAAGCAATAACCATGGGGAAGAGCAGGATACTTGGCGTACTCACCGGTCTACTGACATTACAGACTAACAAGTCACCTAACTAAACTATCTATATAGTATCTATAGTAGCGAACTATGCATGGTTTCGTGAAAGCTCTAACACAAAAACTATGCTACTACTAAGATATAGCCAATAAACTTTTTAGTGGCGGCGGATGTTGGCGTGCCAATCTTTGAAGAACATCGCCAACATCCTACTAACCAAATTTGGTGACCGTAGCCTTCAAATTGTGAGAGATAAGCGCATTTATCGATTTGCGATTTGCGATTTGCATGCTAGCACTCCAATTCTTACCTATACCTTCGGTGTTACCTATTCCCTTTGTATCATTGTATAAAAAGATCAAGTTCTGTAGAAAACTAAGTATGTGAAATAGCATTCAATTGAGGAATATATAATTTATGATCTAGATAGAGAATATCTCTGTCAAGATTAATAAATATTATGTAGTGTGAGGGAAACTAACCGAAGCGAATCCATGACTAGTTGGGGAGTCGGCGGCACAGGTCTCGTTGTAGACGCAGGAGCTGCCGCACCAGGCGCATTGATATTTGGGATCCCTGGTGACGCAGAGACTGCAATCGGCGTGCTCCCGATGTGAGCCGAGCACATCGCACTTGTACAAGATAACGGTGGCTGTATCGACATAATGCTGACGATTCCAGGTGATGTCCACCTTGGCCTCATACTCATAGGTATTCGTCTCATAGAAATAGGGTGTCTTCTCGCAGACAACGATTCGATTCGATTCGATGTGGGCGGGCAGCAGCATCTGAGCGGCCTCAATTTGAATGGTGCACAAATAGCCGGCATGGGCACTCTTTGGCTTGGGCAGGTTCTCAATCTCCAGACGGATCTCTTTGGGCACGCGCACAGGCAAAAGGATGTGTGAGCGATTCCGTTTCAGATGCGGACACTGCGTATCTGTGGCAATGGCGTTTTCCATGTTCCTGCACTGCTCGGAGCGATGCACGCATTTGTTGTCAAAGATGCACCAGTTGCAGTTCCAGGAGCTCCGGACACACGACTGACAATTGACGTGATGCGAGCAGTCGAAGAAGGCAAAGGAACGCGACACAAAATCCTTATTTGTCTCCGAAGATCTAACAGCCAACGGCACCAAAACATGATCCATGTTGCTGGCTATCTGCGGACGCTCCTCAATTGGTGGCGTGCCACAGGCCAAGCCCTGTTGCAAGATCTCTGCATCAATTGGCGTTGAGTTGCCAAACACACAACGATATTTGGCATTAAATGGCTCCGGCAAAGTGCGTATAACCAGTCTGACCTGCGTCAGCTCCGTGATAGGTATTTTGTCCGGTTCGATGGAGACGAAATCGATGCACTGTTGTCCTGAGCCTAAGGATAGCCAGCGTGAGGCAGAAGTGTCGCGTTGGCAAGTGGAGCGCACCGTGCAACGTTTCTCCAGCGAACACCAGCCACAGAATGGATCTCTCGACTCCAAGCAGGCCGTGCAATTCGCATAAACCGAGCAATGCTCGATGCGCAATTTGGTTATTTTACGCAAGGATAAGACGTAGAGGAAATCCTTTCTTGGCGACATCATTGTATTGGGCAATATACGACTACCAGCATCGACGACAATTTCCTCATATTCGCCGGGTTTTTGACCCGAAAGGAGTACCTTCTTAATGGCACCCTGCTCGGTGCCCAGAAAGGCTAACGAATGTTGTTGATCGGTTGTTGTTGTTGCCGTCACCGATGTTACCGATACATTATCGAAATGGAATAAAGCATGCGCCAAAATCGGCGCAACTCCACTGATCTTTAGCCCCACATTGCAAAAGTTATAGATATTCCCTAATGAACCCACAATTGGGCAGCGTCCGTCATTTATCGTCCCAGATATATAGCCCAGATTGCGATCTTTAATCGTGCCATTGAAACACATGTGTATATTCTCGATAAATGTATCTTCGATATCTTTCAGGCTATATATACACATTGCAGATTTGTTCTCCGGCTGATCGCTTATCTCCTTGGATGGGGAGAAGACGGTGACGAGAACATGATCATCCCGCTTGATGCCCATTTGATGGGCCAACTTTTGGCTGGCGTGTGTTATTTTTGCATCCCTTAGGATATTATAATCGATTTGTTCATCGGTCGCTGTGCAAGTTATAGTTATTTCCGTATAGCTATCATAATTGGGATCCGTTATGCAAATGCGCGCCAATCTCGTCACATAGCCGGCCTCCTCAGCCAGATGTGATTTCTTCTGTACGAGCACAAAATATGCATATTCCGATGAATTGAAGCCATAAACATAATCGACCAGGAAATGATCTCGATACTTAACATCGATATTGATAATCGATTGTTGTATCGAGAACTCGGCGTAGTTTAAATCATCCAAGCGTCGCGAGGATATTGCCGGCACATCGTGTCGATAATCGCCGACATTGGTGAACGTTGTTCCCACATAAAGAATATCCTCCTCCTTCCACGAATATCGGGCTGGACCCACAAACGCATACGTTGACGCATATTCATCGTTGGCAGCCAGCGGAACTGCCACAAATTGGGGCAAAGCAGGAAAACGCTGCAAATTGTAAATTTCACAGGCACCTAAAAAAAAAAAAATTTAATTAATAAATATACATATTAATAATAATATATACATCTGCAATCAATATTTAATATTTATTTCATGTATATATAAAATATTTAAAACTAAACGAGTTTATTGAGTATAATTATTATTTGATTTTAGTTACCATTAAATAAATATGGCGCTTTTCGTCGCTTTTTGCTATTCCACTATTATTATAATGATAAGTTTAAATAGTAATTGAATAAAAATAAATATAAATAATAAATTTAATCTCATTCGTTTGTTAGTATCTTTGTCATTATGCATTTAAATACGCCCAGAAATCTTATAATACTTGTTTTTTAACTGAAATTTAATTTTTAATTGTATTCGTAGTTTAATTTAAACTATTTTATATTTTATGACTTTAGTTGACACAATAATAAAAATAAATAATAATAATGATAAATAAATAAATAGGTGATTAAATAAATGGCTAAATATATTAATAAATACAATAAACAAATTAATAAAGTAATAAATAAATAAGGAAATAAATTAATAAATACCATTTCCTTTCCAAAGTAAATAAGTAATTAAATAAACACATTAATAATTCAGTAAATAACTAATTAATTATTAATTAACAAATAGCTATGTCATTTAAGTATTTATTTATATGTATATAAATACATATTTAAACCGATTCGTACCTTGTCGTATGCTGCCGCAAGAAATGAGAATTCCTTCGTTGTTCGCATAGCTCACCACAAGTATTTTATTATAGTTATTAACGAGCGAGGTCTCCACATCCTCCGGACAACCCCCGGCATGGCACTGGGGTGCATCATGTTTGGGTCCCGTTATTGCCTCTTCGAGGACTCTCAGATTCTCGTTGAGTTTGAGGATTTTATTTGTGGCTCCGGCAAAAAGCACATTATGCGTAAAATCGAATGTTAAATGTGTAAAATAATTTTTCACTTGTGCTGAGGCTGAACCAGTTCCAGCTCCAGCTCCATTGGCCGTACGATTTCCCAAATTAGCCACTGTTGATGTAGAAGAGGAAAACGCAGCAGACGACTGCTCAAAGTTACCACTCAAAATAGGTGGCAATATAAATTGAGCAACAATATCGCTGGATGCAAATTGTTTTGTTTCCGATTCCGGTGACGATTTTATTCTGGCTCCATGTGAAATATTAATTGCATTAAATAATAATGCATAGCTAATAATAATAATAGAGGCAGCGCCATTTTGTTCTTGTTGTTTTTGTTGCAACAGCATTCTAAAATTGTGTGTGATTTTCTTTCTCTCAGTGTATGCTTTTTTTCTTTCTCTTCTCTTTTTTCATAGGGAGTTTTGCAGGCGGAGTGCGTTGTGCAATTTGAAAAGCCAGCGTCACTGCTCTTTTTTTATCAATCACATTCTGTGTTTAACTTCACTCTCGTGTTTCACATGCTGAATTGCTATTGTTTTAACTTAATTTTTGTACGAACCAAAAAAAAAAATAATTCTGGCTTAAACATGCACGAACACACGCGCACACACATATACAACTATAATTGGTGGAAAAAAGTGTATACTTTCATAATAGTGGCTGTCAAAATATCGATAATACAATAAGCGATTAACAAACTGCAGGTATCTGTGCACGTTAACGGCGCATAAGCAGTACCGTTCGAGTAAATTGGCCATTTGCTGTTTGCGTTAGTGCGCAGCTTGGGCGCGTTAACAGTGCCGATTGAGCAGATGGACAGACATGTGAAGCATTTAGCATGTTCGTAAAGCATTTTAATTAAATTTTGATTGGGTTTGTTGAACGAAAAGAAGTTCAAAACCTTCTGCATTTAACATATATTAAGAATTCATTATTATTAATTTATAAATGTATTTAATTAATTTATAACTGCGCTGATTGAGAGCATATTAAGAGAAGCATTAACAGCGCACCTTGAGCAAGTCTCCAGACTATTTTATATAGTCGGCGAATTATTTAAAAATATGGAGTGGCTTTATTTGCTACATTTACCAGATATTAAATATTTATAACCAATTTGTTTAGAATACAAAAGGCACTTATTTAATTTATTTATTAGTGCGCAGCTTCGTACAACTCGAGGATTAACAGTGCAGTTTGAGCATATTTGCCAGACTGCGCGCAGAATTTCAATATATTAACTAATAAATTTTAACAAACAAGAAAATTGATGCTCATCAGGAATATAGACTTGTTTTTTTTTTTAAATTGACCACATATTAAGTATGCAGTAACCATTTGTATAGTATACAAAAGGTAAATATTTAATTTATTTGACCGATGCTACAAAATAATCATTTAAAATTGGGAAGACACATCATATATTAATTAACATTAGTATTTAGATTATAGTTTTAAAAGCTAGAACTTAAATAAAAAATGCAACTTGGTGTTTATGGCTTAATAATTTAACTAGCAATGAATGTTGTGTGTGTGTGTGTGTGTGTGAACTTCTGAGCTGAACTGAAACTAAATAAGTACATTATGTGATTTTGGGTCTAAAACTTGATTTTGGTTCTCAAATTCTCAAATCAAATACAAATCTCCAAAAACCTATGTTTATTATGTATTTAAAAATTAAATTGAGGATAGGTCTTGTAACGAGATACGTAGGTATGTATTTTAAGTAAATTAGTAGTAGTAACTGGTATCGATAACATTATCGATATTGTATTACTGCATCATTTGCAAGTACCGATTCTCCTCGAGCAGCGAGTTTAATGAAGTTGTCATATCATTGATAATCATATTTCCGCCCGGATGCGGATGTGGATGCGTTGAGCTGCTCACATCCGGCCAAATGTTATTATTTTGTACAGCTGCTGTTGCTGCTGGTACTGTTGCTGTTCTGTTGGCAGCCATTTGCGCATGAGCTGACAGACTGTTATTGCTGCTGTTGTTGTTGCTGTTGCTCTCCATCCAATTCTGACAGCTCTGCACATATTCCAGCGTGCGCTGATATGTATCCGATTGCATAGATGTCTGCTGTTGTTGCTGCAGTTGTTGTTGTTGCTGTTGTTGTAGCTGATGTTGTTGTTGTTGCTGCTCCTGCTGTTGTTGCTGCTGTTGCTTTTGCGCATTCTGGCCGTTAGCTGGCGCTGCAGTGGGCGAGAGCTGTGATTGGCTGACGACGCCACATTGAATTTCTGCCGCTGCACAGCTGAGCTGCTCACTTTGGTTCATTTTGGGCAGCGTCGGAACCAGTTCCGGCAAACTAGTCATTGACGAATCAATGAGCTGATTTTGTTGGGCATTTTGTGGATTTTCGGCGAGTTGATAATTATTTTGATTGAAGAGATTTGCGGGCTGATAGCGGTGACTTTGGTGGTTCGCTTCTAGTTCATAGTTCCGTTGTGAGTACGGGCTGCCCAGGGCTGACATAGTGTGAGCCGATTGTGGCGATAACAGTTCCAGGCTGGGACTTGCCAGTGGTGGTGGCAATTTGGAAATATTTGCATTTGTTGGTGTAAATGCTTTAGAGCAACTTGATTTTAGGTTCAGCAGCTCCTGTTTGCCAGCCTTGGTTTTGGGCTGTTCCGTTTCTTTGACCAGGTTTAAATATTGCAACATTTCATCGGGCAAAATTAATTCCTCAACTTCGTCCAAATTCACAACTTGCTCGTTGGGATGATTTAAATTTGCAGTTGGAGCAGGTATTGGAACTGGTACTGGTGCTGCAACTGGCACTGGAACTGTTGTTGTCGAACTGCTGCGATTGCGTTGTGCTTGGAACTGGTTCCGGCAGGCGATTGGTTCCGATTGTCGTCGAAATTGTTCCAGTTCGTTTGGCGAATTATGATAATAATTGGCTGGAAATTGCAGCATTCCACTAGATACGCGAGCAGCGCCAGGCGGCTGTTGAGGATGCTGTTGTGGATTCAAGCGCTGCAAGTGACTGGCTATGAGGTGTGAGGAGGGCGGTGGCGGCAGACTCAAATTGCCCACGCCAAAAGCAGTTCCCATGGCATTTCCAGGCCTAATTCCAGGCGCCATTTCAAGAGCATTTCCAGTGACATTTCCCGTCCCATTTCCACTACGATTTGCCGTAAAAGTAAAACCGGAATTGGAATTGAAATTGGAATTTGAAATTGAATTTAAATTTAGACCATTGCCAGTTGCTGCTTGAACATTAGAGAGCTGGCTGGAACGCCGTGAACAGCCCGGCGAAATGGGATCATAGAGTGATGGCGTCGCTACAGCCGTATTATAAACCGTACCCGGTCTCATCGTGGAAATCGAAGAAAGCTGCGAACACTGACTGCTCCTGCGGCTCGGCATGCTGCAGTAATAGGTGCTTGCATTGGAATTTTGACTATCGCGCCGAATTTGTGAATCCGCCGTAGTTGTACCCGGCTCCATTTTGAGTTCCGTAATGCGCTGGTTCAGTTCGATGATGCCAATGGCGCGATTGGTTTCGGGTATATTTGATAACATCGAATTGCATTTGGTTTGGAGGCGACTCCGAAAAGGCTGGCGGCAAATAGAGGCAGCAACTGTTGCTGTTGCCGTTGCAGCAACTGTTGCTGTTGCCGTGGCTGAGGCAACAGCTGCTGCTGTTGTTGTTGTGGTTGCAACAGTTGCTGTTACAGCTGCTGCAACTGTTGCTGCTGCATGACCGTGCCCATTGACCATGGCCCTCAAAACAATTGGCAAATCAGCGGCATCAACATCAACATCATCATAGGGCCAGCGATCGTCCGCCTGATGTCGATACAGTTGCAACAAACAATCGGAAGCAGAGTTGCCACCAATAACACCCCCACTTCCGCCTCCTCCTCCTCCTCCATGTATTGTTGTCGTTTCGGATTCGGATTTGATGCTGGGACTGGAGACACTTGTGGGACTTGAATCAATGTGCTGCTCCTGTAGCTGCGGATGCTGCGAATGTTGAGAATGATGCGAGTGTTGCGAATGTTGGGTATGTTGAGAATGTTGTATGTGGTGAGTGTGAGCATTATTTGATTGTTGTTGCTGCTGCTGATTGTCTCTATCTCTATCTCTGTCCCTATCTCTTTCTCTATCTCTGTGTCCGGCGGAGTTGGCATCGTGCAACGGTAAGCCTTTGTGCTTTTTATTAGCATAGAACTCAGCTCCGTGCACGGTTTTCACGTGTTTCCGCAGCGAACTGGGATCCGTGTAGCGCTTCGTGCAACCAGGTGCCTTGCAAATGTACGGTTTCTATTTGGGATTCAAATTAAATGAATTGAAATAAATAAAAGTCAAATTAAATAATTAAATATATAAATAACTACTAATACTAAATAAATCAATGTGCATTCAAATACTTTACAATCTAATACAAATTAAATTTAAATTAAATAATTAAATACAGTGACTCAGACCTTATTTCAAGCAGTGGCAAGCAAAATTTTTACGTCAGTTTGATTATTTTTGGTATAAATAGACCAATCCTTCGTAGTCAGTTGAGTTATATCCGGCGTCTCGGGTGCAACCAGCCAATAAGGAATTTGGTGTTTATTGGAACAACAATGGACAAGAATGTGTATTTCAATATATTAAAGAAAAGTTTACTCTAAAGTTTCAAGAAGCTAGGAATCCGACGTACTTTCCGGTTCTACCACGACAATGATCCCAAGCATAAGTGCGGATTAGTACAGTCCTGGCTTATCTGGCACTGCCCCACATGATAATTCCACTGGTCCCGTCTCCAGATTTAAATGTTATTGATAATTTGTGGGCTCTGCTGGACAATAACATACGGAAACACATATCCAGCAAACAGGATCTCAAAAGTGGTCTGCTGGATGAGTGGAGCAAGATCGGTCCAGAAAATACCCGGAAGCTGGTATCTTCCATTAATTATAGGTTAAGGTAAGTTGTTAAGGCTAAAGGATGTCATACTAAGTATTAACATCCTTATTTAAGTTTTTATACGCCAAATATGTTACTTTTTTAAGACTGCTTGAAATAAGCTTTGACATGTATTTTGGATATGTTTTCAGTTTTTGACTAATTTTAATTAATTAATTAATATTTTAATACAAACTAAAGTATTTTTCTCAAACTTAATATAACAGTAAACAAATTGGCATTTAAACATATTGAGTTTGTTTCCTTGTTTAGACTTTGTAGCACTTGGAATTTGTTAATTAACACTGCTTGAAATAAGCTCTGAGTCACTGTATATATATAAAATAATTAAATATGTAAATAAATACTAATAATTATAATTAAATATTTATATATAATATAAATAAACAAATTTAATATATCTAACAATTTTAAAATCAAATTAAATAATTAAACATATAAATAAATACTAACACTAAATAATTAAATACTTCAAAAACTCTATAATTTAATACATATTTTAATAAACATAAATATAAATAAACAAATTAAATATATACGGGAATACTCTACAATTTAAATATTTAATGTATTAACAAACATAAATCGAAATAAATAAATAAATTGAGATTTAAATAATGAAATTATATATTTATAACCCAAATAAAGTAAGAATGCTGTAGTCGACTACAATATACCCAATATAAATAATATTGATTAATGCATAATGGTAATTATAATTATATAGACAGACAATGTTAACTAAGCACTTAAACAGCAACTGGCAGCATAAGCAGCGTTAGCAGCGCTCTCATAAATATAAATAGCCTAATGTTAGTTGTAATAACAGCAGCAAGCTCTGTTCAGAGTCCCTCTCGACAAAAGGGCGCTCGCTGATACGCGTGTTACTGCAACTAATTATTCCTTTCGTATCAGTCTCGCCTGATTGAGTTATTAACGTGATTGAAGTTTGGCGCCATGCAACGCATAATATAAAAAAGCATAATGTTAATAGTAATTGCATGTGCACACTATGTTAAGTAGCAGTTAAACTGAAAAGAGAGCTGTAAACGCTAACCTATGCAAATGATGCGTATCGGGAATAGGTATCGATATCTATTATAGGTATCGATAACACATACCAATTAATTACTAAATTTATCTCTTCCAAGAACTCACCTCGTTGCTATGTGTGCGATTCTGGTGCTTGGCACGATCGCTGGCATTGCTGAAGGCCTTGCTGCAGCCGGGATATTCGCACGTATACGGTTTTTCGCCAGTATGCGAACGCAAATGAGTCTTCAAGTTCTCCAGCCGAGAATAGGCTTTATAGCAGCCCTCAAACTGCAAAGATAAAATTGTTAAATGTTTCAAGCATAAATAGAAACTGTTTGGAATAATAGAAAATATTTCTAAAAAATATAAAGAGTCTGTCTTATTTTAAGAAATTTATTTCGCTTGTTAGAAATATATTCCTAAATAATAAAAATGATGTCTCCAATTGTTTAATAATAATAAGAAATATTTACGAAAAATGGAAAAAAGAAAGAAAAAAGCTATTCTAATTATTTGAAATTATTTTTCGTATATTTAAGAAAATATTTCTAAAAAGATCAAACACTTGACTTGTGCTAGCTAAATACAATCAATAACAAGTAAGAGTGCTGTAATCGAGTGAACTCGACTACGATATACCCTGAACCCAGTTATTAAATATATTATAATATTATTGGCAAAATCCCCTTTAGAAAGAGCAGCTCTTGAAGCGCCCTCTGCCGACAAACACGCAATCGTTGGTAGCGGGGCTCTGCAGAATACACACAGAAACATATTAACGCTCGCGTCGATTATCATGCCATCTCATGCATTTATGCATACAGAAAATGCTGATGGCTGCTGATAGAAATGAGATCAATATGAGATAATATTTTTGTCTATAACTTGGGTGTTTCTTACCCGACCTTGACGAAATTTGATCATTTGATCATTTTCATTTGATCAATAGTATGCATATGCATATCATGTATTAATTAGAAGATTCTGCCTTTAAAATTTATTGCTATCGGAAATTTATTTTATCGATAATTGACAAACGAAGGCAATTGTACTTGTACTTCGCCTGGTATACGAGAACCTATATTCCAAATTCTCTAGCTCTTACAGTCTCTGAGATCTGCGTGTTCAACTTGTACTTCGCCTGGTATACGAGAACCTATATTCCAAATTCTCTAGCTCTTACAGTCTCTGAGATCTGCGTGTTCATACTGACGGACGGACGGACATGGCTATATCGACTCTACTGTTGATCCTGATCAAGAATATATATACTTTGTGGGGTCGGAGATGCTTCCTTCTGCCTGTTACATACATTTGCACAAAACCATTTTACCCTTTTTACCCATTTTTAATCGGTTCAGGGTATAAAAAACACGACTCGTAGCCAGCTAAAAAAAAATCAGTAAAAGAATGAATAACAAATAACTAATTAAATAAAAGCTAAATATAAATATAATTATAAATATAAATATAATTTAAAGTATTTTCTTACAGTGCATTTGTGGGGTTTCTCTCCCGTGTGACGCCGCATGTGTACGACAAGCATGTATTGTGCCTTGAAGGGTTTTTCGCCTCGGGAACAATCCTCCCAGCGGCAGACGAATGCCTTCTTGTTGCTCTGGATGTGATCGTTGTTGATGTGCTTCACTAGCTCATCTTGGGTCATAAATTCCACGTGGCAGTTGCGCCAATGGCAATTTGTCTCTATGAAATCACCGGGCTCATCCTTAATATCTGTTGTATCCGCTGTGGCGCAATCGTATTCATTGAATCCCGAATGTTCCACTTGGCTATTAATCTCATGTTGTTGTTGTTGCTGAGCCATCAAAGATTTGCTCCGCTGTCGCCGCTCCAACATGTTGGCCGAGGCACTGTCGGCTTCCACCTGGGCCACAACACTCTCCGATGTGGACGAGGGCTGCTCCAAATGCTTCGTGGACTGATTCTTGGCGGCCGAGGATCGATGGCGTTCCGTGCAACAAGCACCATCCTCAAAGTTCTGCAATTATTTATTATTGTTACAATTAATTAAAATAAAAACAATATATGTTTTATTATTATTAATCATTATTACAACTACTGTTATTATTTATTAAATAAATTTTTCAATAACTAAAATAAAACGATATATAAATAAAAACTATTGTTTTCAGGACGTTTAACTTAATTAAATAAAACAAGTAAGAGTGCTCTAGTCGAGTGAACTCGACTACGATATACCCTGAACCCAGTTATTAAATATATTATTTTATTATTGGCAAATTCCCCCTTAAAAAGTTTTGCACTAAAATGCGAGCAGCTCTGAAAGCGCCCTCTGCCGACAAATACGTGAAACACGCAATACATATAAAAACATATTGAGGCTCGCGTCGATTATCATGCCATCTCATTCTCACACATACGCTCGCATATTTATGCATAGAGAATTTGCTGGCGGCTGCTGATAGAAATGAGATCAATATGAGAATACATTTTCGACTATAACTTGGATGTTTCTTATCCGATCTTTGGGCAGTTGATCAATAGTATGCATATGCATATTATGTATTAATTAGAAGATACCCTGAACCGATTAAAAGTGGGTAAAATGGTTTTGTGCAAATGTATGTAACAGGCAGAAGAAAGCATCTCCGACCCCACAAAGTATTATATTCTTGATCAGGATCAACAGTAGAGTCGATATACCCATGTCCGTCCGTCCGTCTGTATGAACACGCAGATCTCAGAGACTGTAAGAGCTAGAGACTTCAAATTTGGAATATAGGTTCTCGTGTACCAGGCGCAGATCAAGATTGCGTTATTTTTATCGATAACTGCCTCCGTTTATCGAGTATCTATATATTAAATTTCCGATAGCAATAAATGCCACAATTTTAAAGGCAGAGTATTTTACATAATACATAATATGCATATGTTTCGTCAAGATCGGATAGGAAACACCTAAATTATAGTCGAAAATATATTCTCATATTGATCTCATTTCTATCAGCAGCCGCAAGCATTTTCTGTATGCATAATTATGCGAGCGCAAGTGTTGTTTTTGAGTGTATTATCGTGTTTGTCGGCAGAGGGCGCTTCCAGAGCTGCTCGCATTTTAGTGCAAATATTTTTAAAGGGGAATTTGCCAATAATAAAATAATATATTTAATAACTGGGTTCAGGGTATATCGTAGTCGAGTTCACTCGACTACATCACTCTTATTTGTTTTAATTTAAATTAAGTCAGACTTTCTTATAATTTAAAATATAATCTATTATTTGTTTATATTTTATTTTATATTATTATTTTAAACTATTTAGTTATTTTTAGCCAACTTACCTTCATTCCTCCTATTGGCTTGTTGTTGATTGTTGTTGTTGTCGTCGTTGAATCCTCCACAGCTGTACTGATCAAGGTGGTGGTTGGCGTCGAGACCTGGCTGACGTTGGCCAAGCTGACCGCCAGCTCCTTGGTCTTGAGGCCGACATCCGTGAGGCCGAGAGCGGCGGCATTGGCCACATGACTCATCGAATAGCTGGCAGCTGCCGCTGCCTGTTGGGGCGACATGGGGTGCAAGAGTCCGGCGCTGGCGCGCAGCAAATGCGCCTGCAACTGTTGCAGATGTGGCGCCATTGCAGAATGGGCATGCGCCATCGGACTGGCGGCCAAATGGCCATAGGAACCACTAGCAGCACTACTGCCCCTCGACCCTCCGTTCATCAAGGTGGCAGCCAGAGAATTGGGCGAGAATCGTATCATCGAATTGATATCAAAAGAGTCCGAGTACGGCGAGGAGGACAAGGCTCTCTTCCGGCTCACACTGGCCCGCATGCTGCCTCCCGCTCCCCCTGGCCTCGGACTGTTCAGCCTCCCGTTTCCATCCAGACTGAAGTGGAAGTCGGTGCTGGCCAGCGAACCGGCTGCTGCTGCTGCGGCTGCTGCCACTGCGGCATGATGTAACTCGCTCAGCGAACCCATGCCACGTGCACTCAAATACTCCCCCGATCCCAACCCCAATCCGGCCAAATGGAAGGCCGGTGAACAGTTCGCATACGGATCTGCGGGGGAAAGAAATTAAATAAATAATAATAATAAATAAATATGATTATTGTTAAAAGTCTGCAGCATTAGTTTTAAACATAATAATATTATTAGTAATAATAATAAATGCAAATAAATTTAAAAACTCAAACAAGCGAGAAAAATAAGTAAACAGTTTTAATTATAAATATAAATAATATATGTATAATAATATAAATAGATATTATTAAAGTGAAATTTTCAATTTAAATGTTTTAAATATATTAATAATTTATAATTAATTATAAATATTAGTTCTAATATAAAAAAAAAATGAAATTTCGTTTTATAATTAGATAATTGATTTTAATAAAAAATAGCATTCGATTAAATAAAATGTATAAATTATTTATATTTATATACATACCATGATAGGAAGCCGTGGGACTGCTGCGCTGCAAGGAGTAAAACTGTTCCATATAGCTGGGAATTCTGTAGGCCGGATGGAAATCATGTTGCTGCGGTGGTTGCCCGGTTACGCCCAATCCAACTCCGACGCCGACATGGCTGTGACTGTGATTGTGGCTGTGACTGTGGACATGATGATGATGATGATGTGCGGGAAGATTGCCAATTGCCATCGCCTGATTTGTGGCACCATTTGTGCCATTTCTTGTCGCCATATTCGCAGTGGCGGGCGTCGAGTCCGCCATCCCTGACGGAATGGGTGAACCGGCCACCGGCACCGTACTACTCACGTCCGTTGTGTGAACACCAGGGGAACTGGGCAACACAGAGGCAGCAGCAGCGGCAGCCGCGGCACGACGGGATGCCAAAAACTGCAGTTCCGTATAGCTGTAAAACATATAGAAATCAAATATAATAAATATATATGTAAAAAATAAAATAAAAATATTCAAAATATATAAGTAATATACAAATAAAAACAAAATATATATATAATTAACCTGTTAAAATGTTAAAAAAAAAAAAAATATAATATATAAATAAATAATATAAAAATAAAAACACAGTATAAATATAATACATATATATATTTCTTATACAATTCAAATTTGTTATACAAATGTAAAAATTAAAATAAAACAAGTAAGAGTGTAAGAGTCGAGAGTAAACTCGACTACGATATACCCTGAACCTAGTTATTAAATATATTCTATTATTATTGGCAAATTCTCCTTTAAAGAGATTTACACTAACACGTGAAACACGCAATCGCAGGTAGCGGGGCTCATGCCATCCCTTTCTCACACATGCGCTCGCCTATTTATGCATACAGAAAATGCTTGCGGCTGCTGATGGAAATGAGATCAATATGAGAATATATGTTCGACTATAACTTGGGAGTTTCTTATCCGATCTTGACGAAATTTGGGCATTTGATCAAGAGTATGCATATGCCTTTAAAATTGTGGCATTTATTGCTATCGGAAATTTAATATATTCGATATTCGATAAACGGAGGCAGTTATCGATAAAATAACGCAAACTTGATCTGCGCCTGCTATACGAGAACCTATATTCCAAATATCTTACAGTCTTTGAGATCTGCATGTTCATACACACGGACGGGCGGACAGACGGACATGGCTATATGGACTCGACTGTTGATCCTGATCAAGAATGTATACACTTTGTGGGGTCGGAGATGCTTCCTTCTACGTGTTACATACATTTGCACAAAACCATTATACCCTTTTTACCCATTTTTAATGGGTTCAGGGTATAAAAGCACAGTATAAATATAATATAATATCTGTTAAAATAAATATATGTAAAACCAAATCAAATATAATTAAAAATCGAATACATGTACAACAAATAATAGAAACATTCAGTTGGTTGTTAATGCCATACATAATTTAGTTAATTAATATAACTTATTTAATTAAAAACTAGAAAGAACGTTGCAGTCGTAACCGATAGCAATATAATAGCGTATAACAATTAATAAAGAACAGAACAGAACGATAGCGTATAACAATTAATAAAGAACAGGGAGGGTGTAGCTAAAAAGTACTCTCAATGATTGCTGTAGATATAAGCTAGTAACGTTCCTTCGATGTTTGGTAACAGTAGCTATTAAATTACAGGATATAGGCTTTTGAGAATTTCGGTGGAGGGAGTAGGCGTGTCCAAAAAAATATTGGAGTACGCTCTCAGTAATCTACCTTCCAAGTTTGGTAAGTGTAGCTCTTAAATTGCGGGAGATATAGTCTTTTATCGATTTTGTGAGTGTAGGTATGACCCAAATTTTTTCCGTATATTTGAAAGGTGTTACTAGTAATATACCTTTCAGATTTTGTGACTATAGCTTTCAAATTGTGTGAGGTATATGGTCTTATCGATTTACACTAACAGGTATATCGTATCGGTATAAGTAAGCGGAGTGGGCGTGGCCAGCCAATTTTTATCGATCCTAGGGCCGAAGATCCTGGGGGCGGCGGATGTAGACGTGCGATGTATATGCCCATCCATGGAGGATGTTACCAGCAAGTTACCTTCCAAGTTTTGTCACTCTATCCCTAACTGCTGAAGATATATCCATTCAAAATATTTAGGGGAAAGGGGAGGTGAGCGTGGCGAATGACGATTTTTCAAGGATATCGCCAACAAGCTACCAAGCAATTTTGGTGACTGTAGCCTTAAATTGTGGGAGATATGTGTACATCGATTTGCGAATATTGATTTTATCGATTTCACTTCTCTCTCTCTAAGGGAAAAAGATTGCGTTCATACAGAGTTCAAGCTAAGTAAATCTTATATATAAGCCGATAATTGAATTAAAATGCTTATTTTGTTAGATGAGTAAAATAAATTAAAATAAAATATAATTAATAAAATACAGGGTATTTTCTCGTTGCCCATTTGTGTATTTTTGTTATTTTGTATTGCGCAAACCGATGGGGGTAATAAAAAATGTAAAACCAAGTCTATCTACGTCAAACTCAAGTTAATTCGTGATTTGGATACCAAATTCTAGATAAATAAATAAATTATATATATATATATGTATATATATTGTGTCCTCGAACTTTATATGTTAATTTATATAATAATTATTGCTGCCCAACAAATAGAAAACAATTTTAAAGGTATTCTTTCGATATGCGAAACACGTTAAAAGCAATAGAATCTAAATATAGAAAATCGAATTTAAGATTTTTATTATTCTTTAATATACTGCCTTTATTTTTAAGGTTGTAATTAGTTTTCTGGCTTTTCAACAGTTCTTTCTAAACAATTATTTTAATTCCTTAATGTTTATTATATATCCTTTATTATATTTACTTTATCTTCTTTTTAAAATAAATTTAAATTGTTGTTATTATTCTATTAAACTAAGTATTAAATTAAATAAATAAATAGAAAAGCAACTTGGGGTTGATATTGATATTTTAATTTTTTAATTATGGCTATTATGCAATTTATTTCATTAATAAATAATAGTAATAATAAGCAACTTGGATTTGAATTTTAATATATTTTTAGTTTTTCCTTTATTAATTATACAATTTATTAAAAAGGTTTTTTTTTAAAGTGTTCACTGTTTTTTTTTACGCCAGTAAATAAATCAAAATTAATAATACGATTTTGCAGGCTCAATAAATTTCATTTTAACATCATTTATAATATATATATAATACATATTTTGTATATATTTTTTTCGTACACTCCATATATATATATATATATATATAGATGAATAAAACAGGTTTTTGGGATTAAAGCAGAAGACGTCGTGACGCTAACAAAGACATCCACATTTACAACCCGTATTCACATCCACATTCAACATCCACATTCACGTTTACATTGACCCTTTTGCATGCAGCAGAATCCAAAAAGGGAGGCCAAAATCTGAAACTCTTTATTACGCCTGCTATTTATACGCACACACACATGAATACTTGCATGCATGCATATGTGCTTGTGTGCTGAGATCTCAATTAACAGCATACAAAGTTTTGGCGTCGCATTTAGAGTTTAACTATTGCTGCTTTATTTTCTGCTAGGCAGGCTGTAAGCACATCTTCTTCATAGATCTTTTGTTATTTTCATTTATTTAAGTTATTTTTTTCCATTATTTATAATACATATAATAAATATTTACACTTATGTGCATTCCACTACTACTACACAATTTAAAGGATATTCCCTAACAATAAAAAAAATAAAATACCCAAAATGGCGGACTTTGCAGGCATGCTGAAGCAACTAGTAAAGAAAGCTCCGTTTGTCGTTACTTACGCGAGTGGAAAGTATGTGGGTAATGTGTACGCATCCATTTCGATTAAAGCTCCGCTCGCCGTTTGAGAAGGGATTTTGTTTTCGTAGCAATTAGGATGCGAAGTGAGAAGGGACGCGCTTCTCTCACGGCATTTCACATGCACAAAATTCACCGCCGGCAAATGCAACGATTTGCTTTTAATTACAACTGAGCAATTGCGAATATATATATACACATATATATGTAATTAGAAGCACAATTAACATACACTTAATATGTATTTGTATTTTTCATTAGAATTTTATTATAATTTTTAGCACTTTTATTTTGACTTTGTTATTTATATAGCATAATTTCTCTTACAGTATTTACACATGCATAGACACAATACTCATTCATATATATACATAGGCATACAAACGATCGAACGCTGCTGCAAATGAAGCACTTAATTTGTACTAACAGCAAGGCAAAAATAAATTAAGTGTGACAAAGTCAATATAATAACAGCAAACGGGCACACGGCACGTCGTCGACGTCGTCGTCGTCGTCGTCGTCGTCTTACTGACTGAGCAGCGGCAGCTCTTGCAATGCCTCGCTTAATTTAGCTGGAGCAACGCATACTGCTCACGCACACACATACACACTTACACAAAAAGAAAAACAAAACAAAAATCAAACAGATACTAGCAGAGATTGAGACACACTCACTTACACAAAGAGAGAGAGACAAGCACTACTCACACATACACTGGCAGCTACGCCGCCATAGACACAAGTGTTCAACGACAACAACTACACATGCACACAGGTCACGATCTGCTCTGCCTCTGCCTCGGCCGCTACCTCTGTTTATGTTTGCTCAGAGCCAGAAAACAAATTGAGAGAAGGCGGGCAAAAATTGAAGATGGCCAAAGCAAAACGTAGTCTCTCTCGCTAAATTTGACTTGCTGAGATCAGAGCTGCCAAATGAGCTGTGAAAATATCTGATTTATCGTAATGTTCAAAGCAATAAACAAAACATTAATAAAATAGCATTCATAAATACAAAAGTACACAATAAAAATAAGTATATTATTATTTTATTAATTTTATACATTCTAAACAATTAACAATGTTATATAAGTTCATATACAAACAAAGCAATTATAAAATGACTTTAACGCATATGAATGTATACGCAAGCAAGAAATTTATTAATTTATTAGGTTTTATTAATTTTTATCAAACCAAACAATTAACAATTTTATATTTTAGGTTATGTATTATAGCCGTTTTGCGATTTAATGAAATTTTTAAAGCAAAAAAATTGATTCACTTAATCGTACACGACATTAATTAATTATTATTAATTTTATACAATTAAAAATTTATTTCTTAAATGCTTTCTATTTGTTTATTAATTTCAGCCGTTTTGCATCCAAAAGTTGCCAGCACTTGCACAGATAAAGCTGTCGTTGCTCTCTCTTTTGATCCCGCTGCAGGTACAATACACACACACATGCAGGCAGACGATGGATGTTGGCTCGGCGTCGACGAAACCAACTTCAACAACTTGCTACTTGTTATGCAGCAACAGCAGGCAGCCAGCAAACGTGCAGAGAGATGACGACGGCGATCTTTAAGGCGCACCCACATTCTGTCTGCACAGCGCTCTCTTCTCTGCTGCTTCTCTCTCACTCACGCACACGCTCACCCGCGCTATCTGTTTCGCTCGCCTGTGTGTATTTTGTTCTCTGCCCTGCGCGTCTTTCTTACTCTATTGCAGACACACTCGCACTTGCTTGTCATCATCATCATCATCCTGTATCTCTCACTCAGTCACACCACTTGCTCCCTTTGCTAGCGCTCAAAACTGTACACAGCTTACACACATACACGTGGGCTCTATATGTATCTGTATGTATGTATGTATATACGTGAGTGCTCAATTAATGCAACAAAATGCTCTTTTTATAAAGAAATTACCCCGTCTGTATCCGGGTTTCTTTTTTAATGGCCCGTCTACGTGATTTGAACAAATGACCAGCGACGATGTTGATGATCCTGCAAAGCCTTTTTAAAACACACAAATTTAAGAGAAGCATATTATAATAATTTAATTTCATACCAGAAGAGGGAAAAGTAAAAGTGGGAGCATAGGAAGAAGAAGCAGAAACTATCAATAGCTTAGAAGCTGCAGTTTTCGCAAAAGGTAAATATGTACACACTTACACTAAATACATACACAAACACATATATATGTGTGTATGTGCGCTCATATTTGTTTGCCCTCATCTGTATATTTGACTTTGACAACATGCCACCGAATACACACACACGCATCTGTAAATAGGAAAAGGCATTTATTGCATGGCATTTTTCGTGGTATTGAAAATCCTAGGAATTGATACACTGTTCACTCACACAACAAAAGTTATTGAAACACCCTATACGTAAAAAAAATAATGGAGCTAATAAGGTGTGCGTAATAAATATGAAATAAATCTCCTTTTTGGCACCCTGTAAAATCACCCTGTGCGCAAAAAATAACTATGCTTATTATTATAAATAAATGAAAATAAATACAAGTAAAGTAAGTTAGCATGAATAAATACTAATTAACATAAATAAATATAAATATATTATAAGAAACATGAATATACGTAAATTAATATAATGAACTGCACACAAATACGCATAATGAAAAATTAACTGTGAGTTTTGCAAAACCTCGGCTGAAAAGTGTTTTTCATTTTATAATTTTCTATTTCTTCCCCTAGGCAAAATCTAATTTAAACTGTATTGGTCTTAACTAATTTATAGATTTTGTTGTTGAACCGTTATCAAGCAAGTGAAATAAAATTGAGCTGCATTTGCATATAATAAACATATATATTTTACATAATTTATAATTACTATAATTATATTTATACACTTAATTGATTTCCTTTAATTAATTTAAGTAAAAAATAAATAAAAAAAAACTAATACATACATGCATTTGTATGTGTGTGTGTGTGAATTGATCGAGATTTGCCAGAAGGATGCTGCGGGTTGTTGTTGGCGCGGGGCAGGAGTAGCGTGCTAATGAGTACCAAACACTGATTCGGCAGCCGAGTATGTGTTTGTGTGTGTTTGTATGTATATATGTATGTATGTATGTATGTTTGTATGTATGTTTGTATGTATGTAAGTACCTGCAAATGCAGGAGACATTTGTCAAAGCGAAGGTAGTTAGGAAGAAGAAGCGCAGTCGTCGTCGGCAAAATCGAACCTTCTTCGGGCAACCTGCGGCGAGGAACACTATTTTGGAAAGTCACCAGCAACACACACACACAAGCATCTTAATGCCCAGACCCGAGCTATGTTCTTTTTTTCTCTTTGGGAAAGAGCACACAGCGGGTACTGGAACGATCCTTAAAATGCGCTGCGTTGGCTTGCGTGCTGTGCGCTCTTCTTTTTTGCGCCAGTGCTGGCAACTTTAGCGGCATATTAAATTTAGAAAAATCAGTCTACTTTTATATATTTGATAATATAGAAACAGAAAACATTGTGATATATATTATATACCTATATTTATTGACAGATATTAAATGGAGCAATAGTCTTTAAAGAAAAGCCAAGAGAAATTTAGTTTTTGACGGGATAAAAGCGATATGGTCCATATAAAGCCAAAGAGAGGTAAATAAATATTATATATAAGCACTACGAAAAAAAATCTAAATTACAGGTCAGGCTGCAGAAAAAATGCGGATATTTACATAAATTCATATTAAAGCAATACTCTCTAAATTCTCTAAGCCAAATTGCCAGCCAGTTGCTTCAGGAAAAAAAGCAATAGTGTCAGCACTGTCGCGGCAACGTTCTCATTATGTGTGTTCCTTTTGTAATTTAACGTCTTATTCAAGTCATTTCAAGTTTTTTTTTTCCTTTTTCTTATATTTTTTATTTATTTATTTTATGAACACGAGAGTGAGCTGTGCTGCGCTGCCTCTGCCTCGGCCGCTGCCTGTGATTGTGATTGTGGATTGTGAATACAAAGCATTCACACTCACACTTGCACGCATTCGTCTTATTTAACGAGGGAACTTCTGTCGCTTCTCGGAAAAAACATAAAACCAGATAGGTATGTATATGTAAATATATATGTGTGTAGATTTATATATTTATGTATTCATGTGTATATTTAAGTT
Organism: Drosophila setosimentum; assembly: GCA_035043505.1. Taxonomy (NCBI): domain Eukaryota; kingdom Metazoa; phylum Arthropoda; class Insecta; order Diptera; family Drosophilidae; genus Drosophila; species Drosophila setosimentum. The sequence goes on from JAWNMY010000001.1 coordinate 9,300,337, forward strand.
TTTATGTTTTGCATCTGCATTCAAATCAGTCCAGCAACATCAGCATCTCGTATACAAATGGAAACGTCGCGTTTTTTTTTTAAACTTCCACGCTCCAGTCTCTATAAATGTATGTGTGATTGTATGTATGTAGTTTTATATATAAGCACAATGTTCTGTAATTTTTCCTATTCCAAGTCCCAATTGGAAAGGCGAATTTACCATTTTTTTTAAAAAACAATGTTTACACATCACAATCTGTACACTTTGTCAAAAAAGTGTTCGAAAAGAGGAAGAAATGCTAATTATCTAATTTTTTTATTGACTTGTATTTTGTAAGATATGTATATTATATACATATATATATTGTAATAGTTCTTGAAATTCTTTGGCAAACTCTTAACTCTTAAGAAGTTAAGAAATGAAATTAAATGAAATCAAACTAAATGTACTTAACTTATAATTATTTATTTTACATTTAACTTTTATAAACAAATTAGTCGATATTTAATTAATATTACATTTTGTTATTTATATATAAAAATGTCAGTGATAAATACTAATAAATAATTAATAAAATAAATAATTACATACGTAATTTTTGTTCATTAAAGTCTAGCTTTGATAATTACATGCAATCAATTTATATTAATTGTACAGCAGTTTGCCAGTACTTTTGATATATTTATTAAAGTTGAACTTATTTCAATTAAAATATAATAAAATATATATACTGAATATATATAATATTTGTTTTTACTGTTTTGGAGAATTGAGATCTTCTTTATTTAATTTTATATAAATACCTCAGACAAAAGCTGTTTAACAAAAAACACTTAAATAAAAACAGTTCAAGAAAAAAATCGAAATGCGGAAAGCTTACTTAATATAAGTTAATATATAAATATATATAAATACATTAATAAATATATATATAAATACATTTATATATATATTATTTATATTTAAAAAGCAATTGTAGTCTATAATAAAAATTTACTAAAATTTCATAAAGTTCATACAAACATCTATACACACATACACATATAGAAATATATTTGTATATTTTTGCGGTTGGCATCAAGGCTGCTTCCAAATTATCGTATTTTTCTTCGTTGTTGTTGTATAGTTTTTACGCTGTTATTATTATGACTGACAATCGCAGCCGACGAAATGACTTTATTTTCCAATGCGCCTCGGCTCGGCTCGGCTCTGTCTGCGAGCTTGGGTCTCTGGGCCTGGGACGATCTTAAGGGCTTAATTAGTCAGCAAATCAGAAACCAAAACGAAGCAGTCAACGACGAAGTCGTCTCGCTTAATTTCCAGCAAAGCCAACAACTCTCGCTCTCAATTCCAGTTTTTGTATGACAGACACATCCATACTTGCATGTTCAACATATTCCTATGAACACACACACACATACATACATTCGATTATATACCGATGTGACTACCGACAGTAAAGAGCTCGAACTCGGCGAAGATCAACAATTATGTTGTATGTGTACGTATGTGTGTGTGTATGCTATGTGGGATGCAGGGCAGGCAAAAGAAGAGAACATTTAGCTTGCACATGCTGAAGTCTTGATACGCTTTAAATTTAAACTGCCTGAACTTAAAGTCTAGTTTGGTTTATGTTTTGTAAATTGTATTATTATTATTGATGTTATTATTATTATGATAACTATTAATATAACTTTTAATTTTACTATTATTATTATTGCTATTACTATCATTATTATTATAATATATTCTTTTTGTGACAATCCTAACCCCAAATTCCAAATACTCTGCGCGAGGCTCTAATAAGTCCACAAGAACAGCAACAACATCAACTAAATTGCTGCTTTCCTCGACTTGTTGAGGGCTGCTCAACAAGTATGGAAAACCTCAAGAATCCACTACGCACCAGCCTGTCTACTACGCCACCCTACTTTGCTTATGCGCTAGAGAAAACATACACAGCAAATCTTTTGCAGCGCTGCTATGTGTTTGAGAAGACTTCGATTAACCCATGCCGGTAAACTTTCCGCCTCAGGCTGAGCGCTCACTCAAGTTTAAAACCCATTCGATGCAATCGCTTGCTATCGTAACCTCTCCTTCCCCCTCTCAATCCAACTCATTTTCTCTCTTACGCTCACTCGTTGCCTGCCTGCCTGCCGTTTGCTCTGCTTGCTGCTTTCTGGTTGCTGTTTGCTTTCGTTATCCCCCATTTCCCCCTTCCATCGTATCTCTTGCTGCTGTCGCTGGCTTTTGCTGATGAAGACATTACTATTTATAAGGCCAACCGCAGTGAATGTTTGCGTGTCCGTGTTTTTTGGGATACGGCATCTCTCTCTATGTCTGTCTCGATGTCTCCTCTGAATGTTTTTATATGCGTGTGCCTTCAGCAAAACACACATACACTCTCAGCCACACACACACAAAGACAACAGAGCTCTCTGTGATCGTCATCAGCTTCCAATTATTGTACATACATATATACTTTATGCTAACGTGTGTCTCTGCATGTGTGCAAGGAGACTGTAGCATGTAGACTTTATGTATTTGTGTGTGTGTGCACTGGAATGCATGTTCTTTACAAAAAGCCTAATGCTGGACTTCTTTGCTGGTGTTTCCATCTGTCTTCCCCATATTTCGTTGATCACGAATCATAGACCAAACAAAAAAGACACAGAAATGTTAGTAAATGGATCGTTTCAGTTGCAGTAACGAATCCATTGTGAATTAATCTTTTATTTCAATTTAAACTTAAACCTTAATAATATTTACACACACATTTATATATTTTATTTTTTGGGGGCGTGTCTTCACTTTTTGAAACAGCAAAAAACTTGTCATTCAACTGCTTTTCAAAATTTACTCTAGGTTTTTTTTGGGGCGTGGCCAAACGAAAAGGCGGCAACAATACTGTAAGGATGCCAAATCTGGTCACTCCGGCAGCGAGGGTGCGAAAGTTCAGGATTTTTTCGTTTTGCCGACGCTAAACGAAATATGGCACTTTTGTGGAAATTTCTTGATCGGTATCACCTTTTTCTAAGGATATTTTAAAAATTTGCTCCACGCAAGATGGGTGGAGTATTTAAATATTATTATTTATTTATTTAATGTCATCTAAAAATATACAAGAAGTAAAAAATGCACTTAAATTTAATTAAAAATCGTCTTTAATTTTACCTTACAAATTAGAAAATATTGATATTGTTTATGAAACTTATAAGATTTCTCATTTATTATTCATTGCTTATATTATTATTGAAATAAATCAACTTAACTCATTTTTACACAGGCACTGAAATAAATACAACATTTAAACATAAAAGTATATATTTTTGAGTCTATTTATCCAATTCAATTTAAATAATAATTATTTAAAAAGTACTCTCTTCATTGAAATTTATTTATAAAAGAGCATCTTAACAAGTTAATTCCTTAATTTACAATTAATTTGTAATTAATTCGTGGAAAATCATGTATTTAATTTAATGAACGAATATAGGAACTCAAATACATGCATATATTATTAACCACAAACTTACAAATATATGTTTGTATATATTTACATATCTGTATGTGTTTAAATTGATACCGCAGATGTTCTTGCGGCTCAAACTGCAAGCTTTAAATGCTGGCTTAAATAAACCATTTAGTCTGACCATGAGAAATGTGTCACCTAATAAGTAACTGTATATATAATATATAATTCATATGTCAACTTAATAGATAATAGATAATAGATTTATTTATTTAAAGTCGAATAAATTGAGTCTCAAAAAATCAAAAATAAATTAAATCAAATTATAAATAAAATGTAATAAATCAATTAAATTAAAAATATTCTTAAGACTTCTGTAGGATATTTAACTATATATTTATTTTATTATTATTATAATTATTATTACTATTATTTAAAGTAGCCTACAAAATCTAAAGTTAAATGTAACAAATAATATAAAATTGGCAGCAAAATAATCCAAGAATCGAATGCAGAAAATATTGCTGAAAATAGGTAAAATAGAAAGACAGATAGAGAGAAGATGAAAAAGAGGAAATTATGCGAATCTGTCTAATGAGTTTACCGCACTTAAACCGATGAGAATTATGCTAAAATTAATAATTCAATTAAAGGAAGGTGGTAAATAATTAAATTAACAAATAAATATTTGAATATATACATAATAATAATCTAACTAAATAAATCAGTAAATCAATTAGTAAGTTAATAAATCTATTTATTTAGGTAAATAAATAAATAAAGAAGTCAATAATTAAGTAAATAAATCAATTAATTAATAAATAAATACCAACTGCAAACAAATTAGTAAAAAGGCATTTGCAACTACAAAACAAAATATATATACAAATATATATATAACCATATATAAAAATATATTGTTATTATCATATTATTGTAAAATGTCTCCCTTCATCTTGTGTTTTTTTTTTAATTATTAGCTAGGGTATTCAAGTGTTGGAAACCTGGAAACTGGCAACCTGAGAAGCTGAGCAACTTTGTCTGCGACTAATGAAGACATTCCAAACTTGATGCTTTGATGCCTGATGCTGACGCTGATGCCTTATTCTCAATGTCTGATGAAGCACTCGACTATGAAGCCAAAAAAAAGAGAGAGAGAGAGAGAAAACACACAAAAAAATTTCCAAAAACCGGTCCAATCGAACTTTATTTTCGAGTCGTTCGCAGCGTTATGGAAGAATGTAAACATGTACCAATGTATCTATTTATATATATATATATAAATATATATATATATATATATAAATATATATATATATACAATTTTATGCTAGTACATGTATTAATTATGTATGTTTGTTTTATAACCCAGCAAACAATAAAGTTAAATTTGTTGACGTCTCATGTTGTAAACTCTGAAATAATTAAAAATGTATACAAATATCGATTAAAAAATAAAGAACTATCGATAATCGAAAAAAGCAGAGGCAGTTTAAAACGTGTAAATATAAATATCAATAGGAAAAAACAACAGACTATAATTATTTAATAATCAAATTTTATGTGCTTGTTTATTTAATTATATTTACTTCGTCATTTATATATTTATCTAATTAATAAGCCTGCAATAAAGTGTTAAGCTTTTTACTCTTTCTCTTAGGAGGCTCAATTCTACTTTTTTTCTACTTTTAACCGCGATACGTTCGCTGCGCTGAACAGAAAGAGAGCACAAATGTATGAATGTCATGTGAATATGTGTGTATGTGGAGTGCTCTCTTTTCGGACATGGGTTCAATACATTTGGCGTCGAACTAGTTATTTATGTGATGGACAACGCAGACAGCGCGAACGGACAAAAGGTAGCAGAAACAGGTTGTATAGGAGGAGTTTAAGTTTTGTGAAAACAAAATGGCGAAGTCTACGCATCTCTTACATAAAACGGCATATTAGTTGCAAGACAAAAGGGAGCAATTCAAATTGTGATAAACGAGCTTCCCTTTTTAAAATTAATCTAAAAAAAAAACCTCAAACAAAAGTTGTAAATTGATTCTTAAATTTAAATATATAATTTACATTTAAATAACTATTTTATGCAACTATATGTATTATATTTAATGAACTTGCTTATAAATTATTGTATTCAAATGATCAGAATAAATATTTGGCATAAATTTTAAGTATTAAAAATTCAATTGTTGTTACAGTATGGGAAGCATTTATAAATTGCCTGCAAATAAAATTCTCCCCTAATATTACAACAGTCAGCTTTTTATCTGTGTGTGTGATCTGTTCGTATAACGTACACACATGCACATAATAACGCAGCTGATGAGCGTGTAATTTATGGCAATTGCCAAATAAATTCGCATATTCATTAATTTATCTATGTATTTATTTACTTATTTATTTATATTTATGTTTGATATTTTTAATTTTCCCACATTCGAAATTATATAAAATAACTGCGATCTTTGGTCAGTGTTGTTCAAAATTTGAGGTGCATGGCAAGCGGCTTCTGCGAGACAGCTCTTACATGACAAGTTGCTAGCCAGCACCAAGGGAAAAGCTTTTTAGCGGCTTGAAAGCTTGAAATGTAGTTGAATTTTCTAGCTTCAAATTGAAAACCATTTTTATGTAATCAAATCAAATCTAACAAAGTTTATTATTAAGTGTTCGGTTAATTTACAAAATTTTTTTCTTATTTACAAAATCCAACTGTTTACAGTGAACAGTTAACAGTGAAAAAGGTCAAATGCTTAGTTTTTCTTCTTCTCGTCGGCATCCTTCTCCACTTCGGGATATTCCAGTTTGACGCCCGGTTCGCAGGTGAATTTAGGGCAGCAGAATGGGAATGAAGCCGTCTTATTTGTCTTCTCCGTGTCCAGTTTGCATTTGTCATTGGCCAGCGACAAGGGCAACGGTCCGCAATCCTCCACGAGTTCCAGAAGTCTATTTAGAAAATTATATTTGTTACTTTCATGTTGCCAATTAGTTCTGTGATCGCTTTTACTTCGCTGGATTCTCCTCGTTTTGCACGCAAGTTGAGCGGCCGCAGAACGGAGTCAATTCCCACGTCTTTCCAGGCTCAACAGTTGCACAGCGAGTCGAGGCGAAACACATTCCAGGAAAATCTACGGGAATAAACGAGAAAATTTAAATTAGAAGAATGAATAAATATTGACTATTAATTAATAATAAATAATAAGTAATAAGTAGTAAATAAGAAGTATTAATAATAAGTATAAGTAATATATGTAGATAATAAATATAAGTGAATAATGAGTGAATTATAATTATAAAACTGATTTAATAAGTATAAGTATTAAGTAGAATTTTAATTACAAAACTGAATGAATAAGTATTGAAGTAGTATAAGTAAAAAATATATAGAATAAGTAAGAAGTATGTGTATAAATAATAAATGCAGTATAATAAGTACAAGTAATCCATATCGAATTAACCATTGACGTATTATAAGTAATAGTTATATGAGTATAAGTATAAGTACTATAAGTGATAATTATATAAGTATCTAAGTATACTTATACTAATAAGTAGAAGTAACACGTACAAGTACAAGTTAGCTCTCATCTAATTACACGTCCATCTCTTTGGACTTGCTGCCCAATTAATATTCTCTTCTACTAATCTGATACAATATAAGAGTATTAAAACTGATTTTAGTTTTAGCAAGCTATTGAATTTAAAGGGAAATAGTGTAAGGTAATAATTATAATTATAAAACATTTTTAGAAATAAAATAAACATATCTATATATATTACATGTAACTTTGAAATTTTAATAATAAATTAAAAGGCTTAAACTAGTTTAATTAAAACAGCAGCTTTAGTTTCACCACTTCTCTGCTAAATAAACTCAACACACACACACACACACACACATACACATACAGAATACAAGTGCAGCCAATGGCTGTCTGCTCATTCTCTACTTACCAAGCGCAACTACACCACCCCACCCCCTCACTACAACCTTTCCCTTGCCTGGCCTTGATGCAGTTTGAAATTTGTATTTTTTATTATGCTTTCAAAACGGCTCAAGCGAATCAAAATTTATCTATGTACATTTATCTACATTTAGCTATATTCAAAGTTGACTCAGAAGAGTTTTGAATGTAAAATCTGACGTTAAATTTTTCTTATTTTTTTTTTGCACAGCAACTGAAAAACTTAAATTTAAAAACAGACACACATACGCTTAAGCCACGACTTCACTTTAATCCGTTAGGAAACCCAAAAGCTCGCTTGCCAAATGTAATAAAGAAAATGACTCACCTCGGAGCACATCGGCAGGAATGAGACGTTTATAAATTTTTATTTCACCATCTGCTTTCGGTTCCTCATTCGTAGCGCTTTTCTCAGCTGCCCAGCCAATGGAAGGGACCAGCACCAAAGCCAAAGCGCAGCCAATTAGCAGTGAATTAAATGTATTCATTTTTAAACAAATAAAAGATCAGTTTTAATTTATATGACAGACAAATAACAACAACAAATGCAGACAACGGTTCCGAAACGACTCTGCGTTAAGCGAAAGTAAACGCCGAATTGAAATAAGCCGACCAGTGTTACCACTATTTATAGGCGAAATCGCGCTTGCTGGATTTACGAGTTTTTTTTTAACACAATCTCCCCCTCTCACGCCTTGCCCAATATTTTGTTGTTGTTGTCGCTAACAAACCCGAGCTTTGTCTGCTGCTGTTGACGTCGTATGTGTGTCAGGTGTGTGTGTGTCTATTAATAAATGGATACCACACATATATATATTTATATAAATGCAAATTACACACACACATACATTATAAATATGTCTGTTCATTCATACATAAATGCATTATGCACATATTGAGCTCGATTAATTCTACACTTTATACATGCAAAAAGAGCATTAATTAAGCCGGTGCTGCAGGCATTTTTTTTGGTCAAATTTGGTGCGCGGCAACATTTGTTGCCATTTCAAGTTGTAGTTTTAAATTTCATAACAAGCTGGATATTATGAAACCACAAAATTAAATTTGAGATATTTATTTGTATATATACTTTCTTAATATTTTATATATGCACATTAATTATAACATTTTAAATACCTCGCACCACTGTGCTAAAAACATTTAAATCAAATGGTGGATTTAATGCACGCACTGGCAAACGTATCGATATATCGATATTCAAATTAGGTTTGAAGCTGAGCTGAGTCAGTGGCAGCGATTTATTTATCTTCCTTAAATTACTGAAATGTTAACTAAATGTTAGCTGTATCAATTACTAAATATTTCCATATTTAACGTTTTAAACGAAAATACTATTGACAAAGTATTGATCTTTTATTGCCCAGCATCAGTTGCTGCTGCCACCTAGCGGCCGTTCATAGTTGTGAGAAATAGGCTTGCCTAGCATCGGTTGTGGTTACATTCGCGCAGGGGCCACCTAGCAGCTGTCTACTGTTGCCGCAATGCATTAATAAATATAAAATTGTTAATTAAAAACAAACAAATAAAATTTGCTCGACAATATTTAATATGCAGTAGTTTACAACAATTTGCTGCACAACACTGCGATTCCAATCGATACAGTCACTGATAAGTAGCAAGCAACTATCGATATCCGAGTAGCTGTAATCGTAACACGTCAAGTTTTAGTGGCACAAAACGTTGTGTGAAAAATTTGGTTCTTAGTTGTTTTTTTTGGAGAAGCTGAAGACAAAAATATAAAAATATGGGCCTAACAATATCCAGCTTACTAACGCGACTCTTTGGCAAGAAACAAATGCGCATTCTAATGGGTAGGTTGCTGATTGAGGTGTGTTTAATTTTCGAGGCGGTGGCAATTTACATTTACCGCTAGCTACGCGAGTACGTAATAAATAATATACAGCTTCAAAGCTCCAGCCACGCAGCCATAAACATACACACATGCAAACATTGAGCACTGTTAAGCACACACATACATGTAAATGTGCACGGACACACACATATAACGTTCTTCTTTATTCAAGTTGGCCTGGACGCAGCTGGAAAGACAACCATACTGTATAAATTGAAATTGGGCGAAATTGTGACGACGATTCCAACAATTGGTTTCAATGTGGAAACCGTTGAATATAAAAACATATGTTTTACGGTTTGGGATGTGGGCGGTCAGGATAAAATACGACCGCTTTGGCGTCACTATTTCCAAAATACACAAGGCCTCATTTTTGTGGTCGATTCAAACGATCGCGATCGTATTAACGAGGCTGAAAAGGAACTGCAAAATATGGTAAAAAAAAAAAAAAAAAACAATAACAAAATAGACGGCCTATAAATAGAATATATACTTATTAATATTTAATATTTAAGCTGCAAGAAGATGAGCTGAGAGATGCGGTTCTGCTGGTGTTTGCCAATAAACAGGATTTGCCGAATGCGATGAGTGCTGCCGAATTGACTGACAAGCTACATTTGAATCAATTGAGGAATCGTCATGTAAGCGTGAACTCTTCGCTGGTTCCGTTTGCTATGCTAACGTTGTTTCATTTTTCTTCCTTTCGTTTAGTGGTTCATTCAGTCGACTTGCGCCACTCAGGGGCACGGATTGTACGAGGGACTCGATTGGCTCTCCGCCGAATTGGCCAAGAAATGATTTTCCCTTTTGTTTTGTATTAAAAGAAAAACTAAAAAACAATTACTATTGCTTAGATTCTTAATAAATAAATATGTATGTGTATAATAAGACGAAATAATTGTTTTGCTTTTTCTTTTATATATGTATTTAACATTTTCTTTTTTAAGTCAACAAAAACAATACAAAAACTGTCGCAGCCAATCAGCTGTTAACATAACATGCAGCTAACATGCGAAGATAAAATAACATTTGTATGTGTATAAGAGAACGGCGGAGAACTACAAACAATTAAGTATGATTTGTGTAAAAGTACAACAGTAATTACAATTGGAATGTATTCGCTTGGAGGTTGTGCATCCATAATATACATTTACAATCTTAATAACGATTTAAACTAGAGTTTAATCTACAAATTTGTGAGGCAACAATATATGTATATATATATGTTATAACTGTTTATATATATATATATTAATATAGCAACTGCATAATTGTGACACATTTTTACTGCTTTTATTTAATACTTATTTTACATATTTATAAATATGTATATATAAGCATTAATTAATACTTATTATTTATATATATATTGGTAGATAGATAAGCATTAATTAATGCTTATTATACAAATATATATATATATATACTTTATTTTAGAAAGTCTAGCACTCTTTAAAAAAATATATATATATAGAATAAAATATATAGATAGTTAAACAAGCATTAATTCTTATTATAAATATATAGGTGTATATATTTATGTATATAGTTAGGACAAGCATTAATTAATACTTATTTGATATAAACAAGCATTAATTAATACTTGCTTTATATGTACACATATATATTTAGATAGTCCAGCACTTCTGTAAAAAAAATGCTAGCAAATAATACTTTCTAAGCTATTTTTCTTGCAGTTTCCAAGGCTGATCAAAGATCAATATCCAAGGCATCTGGCGTTAATAACATGGGCTCCCCATGATTATCATCTAACAAAGAATCATTTATCATGGCCGAATGATGTGAATGATGATGGGGATGATGACGATGATCCTCTGAGGATAGCAGTGGATCATTATCTCCACCATCGTTGAGCAAACCAAAGGCTCCACTCTCCCTGGGATGATGAGGATTATGATTCTGATGGAGTTGTTGTCTTCTCGAGTTGCTCTCACAACTGCTATAAATTGTGGCTGCTGCTGATTCTGTGCCAATCCTTGGTGAATGTGGGGCAGACAACAAATGGCTGCTGTGCGAGGATAACATTGGGTCACCGCCCTGCACAGGATGCTTGCAATCCTCCATCAACTCATCAATTTGATTGAGACCCAAGCTGGCATCATCCCTGCAATTTACTGGAAGCTGTAAGGGAATTAATATTAATAATTATAATAATAGTAACAATAATATTAATATTAAAAGTGAAAGAGATAGTCCTTCTGCTTACATCCTCCATCAGGGAGACGGCGTGGCGTGTTTGTGCAACGGATGTGGATGACGTTGATGTCGATGTTGGACTGCTACATTTGAGATACGAATTGGCGGGCGTCGGAGCCGAAACGGATGTCAAATTATAATCGGAAAGAGAGAAAACCGGCGATTTAGCCAGCATTTCCAATTCCTATAGAAGGAAATTTAAGAATAAAATTGAATATTATATTTATAGGGATAAAAAAAGGAATTCGAGTGTATGTTTTGTTTATGTTTTGGTATTCATATTTAATATAAATTGAGACATTTTCTAATCTATTTAAGATTTATCAAGAAATGTACAGAGGATAAAAAATAGTGTAAGTTCAATTAAAAATCATTTTTAATATTGAAGTTCAATTATAAATACTTGAAAAATAAATTCAATTAAAAAAAAATTAATAATAAATTTCAATTAAAATTAAGAAATAATTATTAAGAAAATGTAAAAAACTAAATAATAGCTTAAATTCAATGAAAAATCAAATTTAATATTAAATTTCGATGAAAAATCAGTAAATTGAAATAAAAATGAAATTTAATTTTAAATTTAAATGAAGAAAGTAGATGCAAGAAGACTTACCCGTACACGACAAATTAATTTACGATTCTGCAGTTCCATTTGGCGTTGACGGCTCTCGTTTTGTCTGAGCCGAGAAACTTCGTGTTTAAGGCACTTGATATAATCCACAGAGGACTTTAAAATTGTGCCCTTATTGGGGCGTATATCGCGAACAACCTCGTAGAAGGCCTCGCTGCCCTTTGGCAGCAAAGTGCCCAGCTCCTTGATTCTGTCATTGATATTAAAGCGGCGACGTCGCTCAACTTGAAAAGAAAACAATTATTATATTTACTTTTATTCAAATTAGAATATTATGCCCAATGTTGCAGCTCACTCATATTGTGATTATCCTTTTTCTGGCGATCCTTGGCTAAAGCATTTAATTCGGCGTCCGTCAAATTTTGTGGCTCCTGTTTAATGGATAGTTCCGAGCTGAAGTTATTATCGAAATTGAAGGAATCGTTTTGCAAAATATCGTCAAAGAGATCGTCTGCCTGTAAAAAAAGAAAAGCTATAATTAAAATTTGATTTAAATGAAATCAAATGTAATACAACTAATTAATTATTTATTATTATTAATTGTTCACTTCTTTTTAGTTAACTATTTAAACTACTGATTGTATATTATTATTAATTATTTCAATTAACTATTTAATATTTAATATTTATTTTTAAACTATTTACTATTACTAAATTTTCAAATTTTTTTAATTAACTGTTAACTTTATTTAATTTATATTTAAATTTATATAAGTAAATAATAAATTATAAGCATGGGATGAAAAAATAAAAAAAAATATAAATAAATAAGCAAATAAATAAACAGGTAATTATGATAGTAATAGTGGAATTTCCCGCATCTCATAAATAAAATAATTCTATAAAATTTCGCGACGAGCGCAGTAATAATAGTTTCGTCGCTATTCAGTAAAAATAGTTTAAATAACAAATGAAGATACCTTTGTTTGTTATTTAATTTATAAATTCACACACACACATAGCTATATATAATATATGAGTGTATTTCAAGGTAATATTTGCGAGAACTGGTCACACACATTTTACGTTAAGAGCGATTATTGAGCAGAGTCGTGCTCTACTGATTAGGAAGCCAACTCTTCTCCCCCCGCACAACATCGCAATCAACAGAATGGCCAAATTGATTGCGTAAACAATTGGCACACGATAGAAGTGGATAAATCGACAGACACACACATATAAATGCACATGTATGCAACGTGCTTTTGAAGTTGGTGCTCTCACTCTTTGTATGTGTGTGTCCGTGTGCGTAAATCGTTTGCTGTGAGCGTATGCATTGACTGCTTAGTGCTGTGACCGAGAGGGGAAGTTCTAATGTGGGAGGACAAAGTGGAGGAAAAAGAGTGCAAGCTCTCGTTGCATTTATAATGCTCAGCCGATACTGGTACAATTAATAACTGTAAACGCAATAAGAGTTGTCAGCTTAAAATACACTAGTATCACACAATCACATACATTGCAAAACAATACTTAGTCAATGTTAAGCTGGTAACTCTTTTTTATTGCGTGTAGCCGCAAAAAGCCTGCACTGAATTTTAATAGATTGCCTTCAAAATAAGTAAAATAAACGAGCTCACTGCTATATACCCTGTATTAAGATCTAAGCTAACCAGACCTTAAATTTAAGTATGGAAATTATTGTAGACTTGAATTATCAGTTAAATAAACATAATAAACTGATAGAGAGATATTTATACACTTACATCGCTGTCAAATGAGGGTAGCTGAAAACAAATATAAAAAAATGGTATTGGTTAATCATAAATTGAAATAAAAATGCGGCTCATTGAATTTATATTTGAGCAGTAAATTGTGAATACAAATTAAACACACACACGCATATGAATCTATGTTATTGGGGGACACACATTGATGACAATTGGGAAACGTTATTATGTATATTGAGTGTCGTATCAGCAAGCAAATGTTTATGATAAATATAAATTTCGTAACAACGTATATACAACAAATATATATATATATATAGGCTTTAAAACCAATTAAGGTAATTTACGTCTGCTGTCCACAAAAGTGAAGATAACATAAAATAAAAATCGAATACTTCCTCGTTTCAAAGTCAACATTTTACTCAGTCAATAAAGTTGACACTATCAAAAAAAAAAGATTTAACACCAAATAATGCCCACTCCACCCACCCACTCACCAATTTTCCTGTCTGCTTTAAGAATGATTGAACACACACATATACAAAACAATAATCTTATTGAGCAACATTAACCGCAACATCGATTTGAGTTAGCATAAAATTTACTCACAAAGGCAGATCATAAATAATCGATCAAAATGTAATCGAACCATGCATTTATGTAACAATTAAAGCTTGTCTAATTTACACACACACACACACATCTAACTAGATAAGTGTGAATTTAATATAAGAATTATCTATTATCTATGATATAATACAGCTTTACATGTGCATATGTTAAGTATTTTAATATGCCAAGAAATTCAAGTAATTAATTGCATAATGATAAGGCCATTTTTTTCACAACATCAAGTTGTTTGTTTGTTTGTTGACGCATACTCTCAGATACTGTAAGTAAATGGACCGAAGCAGGCAGCTTCTGATTGGTTACCACTCACATGTCACACACACATGCATATGACACACATAACTCGCACAAGGGGTTAAATAATAAATAAAGACAGCCCACATAATAAATGAAATGTAAATGTAAACATTGCTTTTGGAATTCAATTTGTTAACATTATGATTAACAGCATTTTTTTTTTTGGGCATATATAAAGAAAATTATATATAAATTGAGTAAAATTGGGGTTTACAATAAAAAGTAGGGGCCGTAATTCCGAATTGAGATAAAGATATGTCTTGGCGGTTTTTACATGCATAGCACCTGTTAATATGCTTAGCAGCTGTTAAACATATATATGTATTTACATAGAGATTAGTTAGTTTGTAATGACATTAATTCTCCAGCACGTAATACATACATACACATACACATATACATACGATAGCTGTAGAGTTGCAGAAGGCCCCTTAGCGATAATAATAAAAAAAAATTAAAAAAAGAGAACCTAAATTGTTCATGTTATCTAAGCAACAGAAATCTTATTGTCATACGTTTACGCCCAAGCAAACGAATTAAGTAACTTGTCAGCATACATACAAACACATAGACACACATACATAACAGAAACAGCAGCAAAAATAATAAAGCCTGAACTAAATTTAAAGAGAAATTATTAAACAATATAAATGTACGTATATACATATATATATGTGCACTTATTAGAGATCACTCGTTAATAATAAATTGACTATCTTATACACGTGTAACACACACACACACACACACATATAGTGTATATATATATATATATATATATATATTTACTTAATTCAATTTGAGTCAAGTTAGCAGCGTTTGCCGGCCGAATTTGAAACCGGTTTTTTCCAATCATAATTGGAGTCTGATTCGCACGCTTTACCAATTTGAAGGACATTTGTTTTTAGCAAAAATATGCATATAAATACATACATACAGAGATGAGAACTTTTTGACAGCTGTTCTTTGCTTTGCTCTCTCCTCTCTTAAACTTTAAGGTAGTGTTTCCTATCTACTCTCTTCCTTGCCTTTGCAGGAGATCAATGAGCTTCTGTCACCCACAATCTATACATTCCTCAATGCTTTTCGGCATTTGTAAGTTTGTGTATAAATATACACATATGCACAGTATAATATATATCTGCGTATGTATGTGTATGTGTACATTATCAATAGCAATTGCACAAATATTTGTTAATTATAATTAATTGTAAATATTCGCAAACAGTCGAAACCGTCAGCAGCGCCTCGCATTCGTTGACTCGTTCGATCCGATCGAACTGAAAATCGACAGTGGAACGAACTGGAACATACCCTGAAAAAAACTATAGCTGTAAAGCATATTAACATAAGAATTTAACAGAAAATCTAATATATTTAAAAGCTTTAAGATGTAATTTTCATAAATGTTATATATTCATTTTAAAGTTGTTTCAAACATATTCTCATTTTATTATACCCTTTTAGTGATCTTTTATTTTTCAGGGTATATTAATGGAACAAACATACAGACGGACTTGGCTATAATGAGAATCGACTACAAGTGTATAAAAAGTCAAATTGAAACAAGTGCTTTCGAACGTTTGTCAAAACACACACATAATAATTAATAAAATTAAGCAAAAAAAAACTAACATTTCAATTGAAATTCGTATGCAATTATTATAAAATGGCAGATGAATGTGAATATAATTCTCCAATCTCATTCTACAAACACACACATACATACATAACTCTTAATTTTGCATTAGTGTTGAGCAAGTGCAGGAGATTAATACGCTCTCGCTCGTTCTCTTCCCCTCCCAAACCACGCTTTCATTCTCCCACTCTCTCTGTAATGCAGCCTTCGCAAAATTGTTAGTTGTTTCTTTCTACTTTTGCTTTCACCTTTGTATGCCGGCGAGGTATAAAGCTGAGTACCGGCATATTTATGCATCGACTCGCTTGCTCAATTCTTGACTGCTCCTCTTTGTGACGCTCTTTCGTTTTGCTTATTGTCCTACGCGTAGATGGACCGTTCCTATGGGCCAACGTTGTTGTTGCTGCTGCTGTAGTTGTCGTTGTTGCAGCCGAGGAGCAACGTTTGCTGCGCCGTTCTGGCACACTGGCAGCCGTTATCCAAGGTAGCACGTGCATTAGTTTTGTAACTTGCCTCTCTCTTTTTAACTTATTTACTTAGGGTACTATGACGTTTACCGTCACGGTCATCGAATTTGTAAGCGAAGATCTCTTATCAGTCGATAGACTTGGCAATGCTGCATTTATCTGTTGCACTCATTGACAAGTCTTGTTATCGAGCACGTGCAAGGGAATATCCTTAATACCCTATACTTAAATTGGGAGGGACACATCATTTTCTATTTTTTCAAACACTTCTAATAACTTTTTTTCAGATTGAAGAGAGTATTAATTAAATTTGAATTGCAAGTATTTATCTACATATATATTATGTATGTATTTGTAAGAAGGCAGCTTTAACTCCACTCCCCACTAAATTCAATTTACTACTAGTAGAAAGAAATTTCGCGCACACATTTTTTTCGTAAATATCTAGCCATGACAACCTGTTTGATTGATTGCTGCAAGTTGGCAGCCCAATGGAAAATACCGCTCATAATGTACACTACTCCACCCCCTGCCAAAACATTACTGATCAAGCGCAACAAAAACAGGAGAAAAAAAAGAATACTAAATGTCAGTAGGCAGACAAAAGCTGCTTAGCACGAAGAGCACGTCACAATTGAAGTATGTACGCTGTTCTTTTATTTAAATATGTGGCGAGTAGCTAAAACGTATTTGTTTTATTGCTACTAATTTTTTTTTCAGTCTAACAAAAGCTGCTTAACACGCTAATCGTCACAATTAAAGTTTACAAATTTTAATATTTGGGGCGTAACTAATTACGTGCGCAGGTTATAGAAAATTCTTGGTTGGTGTTGGCCAGTCTGAAAAAAGTTGCTAAGCCAGTCACAATAACAATTTATTCACGATTCTCTTCACATTTTAAAATTTGGTGCGAAACCGTTTACGTATTTTAAAAACGAGGCCGATTATTTGCATACATTCTGACAAAAGCTGCTTAGCATGATAGATGAGGCTAATTAATTGTTTGTAGTCTGACAAAAGCTCTATACTATGCATAGCGTGCTCAAACTTTAATTCTGAAGTATGTAAATTTAAATATTTGACGCGTAAATGATTTTACTGGTTATAATAAATACTTTTTAGTTAAATAACTATTTAATTTAATAGATTATTAAATGAAACTCACCTCCGAAGCACTTGTGGCCACCGAACTCAGACTAGGAGACATGGGAGCTGATGTTGATTGCAATGGACTCGCTGTGCTGGCACCCGAATAATTTGAGGAACGCATTTGACTATTATTTACATTGTTCGATGCACGCCCAGTGGAGCTCAACGAAGAGTTAAGATTAAAGTTTGCTTTGCTGTTGGTGAAAAGGCTGTTGCCTTTGTTTAAAGCAGCCTGATCCTGATCTAAGGCAAAGAAATTGTTGGAATTGCAACTGCCACCAGTTGTTGCAGCTGCTCCTATTGCAAATGGTGAGTCCTCCGAGGAATGCAACAGTTTCTTATCGCCACCAAAACTGTTAGGCCTCTGCTGGGACGGTTGTTGCTCATTATTGTTAATATTCCTATTTATAATCGTATTACATTGCAAATTTCCCGTTGATGCTGAAGTATTTGCAGCATTTTTTGTGGAATTCTATTTTTTTTTTTTTTAAGAAAACTATTTGTCATTAAATTTGTAAATATAAGGATAAATTTTAAAAAATAATTGGCTCACATCGAAATTTTGACAGCCCCAAGCGGAGGGTTTCAGCGATTCACTCAGATATTGACGCACTTGATTCTTCTGCTTCTGGATCACATGATATCGGGTGGGATTCTCAAGTACGGTGCTCACCTGTTGTAGGAAATAATATATTGGGTATTACATATCGATAAATTTAGACAGTAATATTATTGTACTTAATATGGGTTTTTTAAATTTATATAATCATTATAGATTATTATTATTATGCAGTTAAATCATTTATATATTATATTTATAATTTTATATTATTAACTATGCTTCAGTTATTAAGCTCTTTACCTGTAGCACTTGTGGCGGCACATCGACTCCAATGCTTTGGAGGGGCACTTTGAGAGTAACGGGACTCGATGCTGGCGGCAGACGAGACGAGTTCAACTGGGCTGAGGATTGATTTGACTGATTTAGGCTGGAGGCGCCACTGCTGCCACAGGCACTCGTATTATTGGTATCGATTGCCGTTTCCCTCTCAAAGCTAGCCGTCGTCGTCTGCATTCCATACGCGTTCAACAAACCCGTATCCATCGTATGCAACAATTGTTGCTGCTGCTGTTGTTGTTGTATCAGCATTTGTTGCTGCTCCTGTTGCTGCTGCTCGCGTTGCAGTTGCAGTTTAAGCTGAGTGCGAGATGTGGGCGTGGCTGTTTTAAAAGTGGGTCTAGAAAAGAAGGGATAACGTTAAAAATATTGTATTTAAATCATATTTGAGTTTAAATAATAGCCGCCAATATTGTGTTTGTGTGTAATCGATAAATAAAGCCCAGCTCATTTAAATGTGAGCCCAATAATATTAATTACTCAAAATGGCATTTCCATGAGTGACCATATATCCTGGCTATGTTAAACAACTTTTTTAATCGTCAGCTCATTTAAATAAAACCACCATAATGTTAATTACTCAAAATAGGAATTTTTAAACAACGCCACTGATCGATTTTTTTTTCGATTACAATTTAATTTCCTTTTTTTGGGAATACCTACCCACCCGTCAGTGGCGGTAGTCCCACAATACGGGTCTCTGTTGTTTCGCTAACGCCAATATAACCCAAATCCACAATGCTTGGATCCATTTCGAGAATCATTTCTAAATCCTTATCGATGCCGACATTGACGCGAATGTTTGTAGTGTGTTTCAACTCGTTGTGACTGGCACTTTTAACAGCTGTTGCCTCATCCGATTCATCTAGTTCCATTAGCGCTGTTGGTTCCACTCCAATTTCAATGTCTGTCTTATACAGCTGTTGTTGTTGCTGCTGTTGTTGCTCTGTTAAGATTACATCTTGCAGTTCGCCGTTGTCGGGTGACATTTGCAGCGTTTGAACACGCCGCAAAAATTGTTGGAATTCCTCCAATCTTTCTGCAGATACTGCGGATTCTTCATTCCTTCCCGGAGACGTTTTCAATATTTCATTGCGTGTCTCACTTAAATTATTCGACGTTTCATTATTATTATTACTGTTTTTTTCAGCAGTTTTATTCGCCGCGGTTTTTTTGGCCCAGTAGGAAAACATGCTCAATTTGTATATTTAAATATCCAACGATTTCACTTTAAATAACAATATGTATAAAACATCACTAATTAGGCCTTGATCTTGTCTAGAATAATATCACTCGATAAATGAATGCGAAAAATTGAGAGAAATGTTAAACACTGTATAAATAAATATATAAATATACTTATACTCAGGTATTCGTTTATATGTATGTGCGTATGTATTAAAAAAGCCGCTGCCAAAAAAATGGGTGCCCTTTTAAAGTGGTTTAACAGGATTCGTTTGCGCTAGTTTAACAGAGTCATGTAACATAGAGTTCAGTAAGTTAATATTATTTTTGTATAGTTATATTTTAGTTAAACACTTATATTTATTTTTATTATTTAAATGTATTAAATAATAATTATATTTTGTTCATAGAATTAAATATTAGTTTAGATACATTTTTTCTATTTATATATTAAATATTTATTATACTTTAATCTAATAAAGCTTTTATTTTAATTCTATACCCAATTAATGACCCTGTATTTTTTGCTCGATTTATGTAAATACACAATTAAATATATGTAAAATGTACACATGGAAATAAAATAAATATATGTAAACACACATTCGCACATATACATATTGCTCATTATATGTGTGATCTAACATTTTGGCCACAGCACGGACATGCGCCCTTACAAAAATAGCCAAACATAAACTCTGCTCAACGTTGCTCTTATACAGAGAGTAGCAGTAGTAGAAGAGTTCCGCTGCATGATTAAATCGACTGCGCCGTTAAGCTACTATTGTTAAAGAATTATTTTAATCCTTATGCAGTCGAAGCTGTTTGCTATATAAAATATATTATGTACTAAATAATATTACAAATATTAATAAGAAAATAATATTTGCAATCATCTATTTAAAGCCAAGCAAAATATACAAAACATACTCATTTGTAATTTTAGGTCTGCTGTGTGTATGTAAAACATATCGGCCAAACTTTATTATCAATGGCCTACCCCTACTACTGATGCTCAATTGGCAACGCTAAATATCACACATTCGTCTTAAATTAACATACACAAACATACAGAGTCGAATGTATATTGATAACGCTATGCAGAAGAAAAAGACGTTAATTTCCAACACACACACACAGCTGTATATAGGTGCGTACGTGTGTGCTTGCCCAAATCGCCGATAAGATAGTAAGCAAAAAAAAAGAGTGACCATCAGCCAAGATACATACGTGTGTATATAAATATTTAAGCTGCATACATACGCACACACACATACTCACATTTCATCGGTGCGCAGAGAACGAGTTGATTTCAGCTCATAGAATTCAACATTCTCCGCGTTGCCAGCCAAGAAATCCATATTTGAATCGCTATCGTTGAGCAAATTTAGATTTAAATCAAACTCCAGATCAAAGCCCAGATCAATACCGGATTCCGCCATCTCTCCTCCAAATTTGTCCTTTCTTTATTACTCTTTCTTAATTGAAATTGTGATTGAGACTAATTGGGGACGTCGCCACATTTCCACATTATTTCGCACAAATTTATATGCGTAGAGAGTAACAAGAGTAGTAACCAGTAATCGATCGACGAAAATAACTCTCAATTTAGTTAGCGGTGAGAGCATGTTGAATTTTGATATCGATATTTAGGAAAATAAGAAAGCCCTTGTTGTACAACTAATTAAAGTGATAAAAGGAATGCTCATTACTAAAAAAAAATAGCGGTTCCGGGAGATTTAAGAATTTTACTCGAAATGCCAACTTTTTGATATCGATATTTAAATAAAATTAAAAGACCCTTTGCACAAAGTGTTGCAAAAGTAAATAAAATGATTAAAGGAATACCTGAGGGAGTTTTAATAAAATAACTCTTGTTGCACATCTATTAAAAGATTAAAAGGAATTCCATTACTATTGATACTCATAGTTAAGAAAATCGCAGGCAATTTTACTTGAAATGGCAGTCCTAATCAAATTGCACCATATTAAGAACAGTTATCGTATCTGGCGTTATATCGATAATTCCTAGCTGTCGAAAGTCACCCTTGCCTAATATCATTAGTTCTGCCGATTAAATTCTTTCACACACAAATTTTGACAAATAAAAAGTGAATTTTCCGTTTTTCTGCATCTGTAGAGCAATTCGTTTTTAAACAAAATATTAATGTCATAAGTTAATTAATTGGTTTAATTGGATATTACGCTTACGGATAATATTATCCACACACACCGACAAACGGTTGCAGTTGCAGCTGAATTCGTTTTCGTACGTATATTCCATTGCATACATACATATATACGTGTATGTGTGTGTTACTGCGTTTTGTTTGTTCGCTTTAATATACAAAGAAAATTATTAATTTAGCATAGAATATGTTATTAAAATGGTATACAATTGACACAATTCATCTGTTTTAACATTAAAGTGAAATTATCAAGTGATTTTCAGGCGTATGTATATATTTTTTTGTGTATGTACTGTGAATTTTATTGTGAACATATGTGCGTGCTTGTGTATATATTTATGTGTGTGTGTCTATTTGCATGTGTATTTTTTTAGTTGACATGATGAATGGATTTAGATAAACATTTTAAATATTTTATGGCTTAAAGTTTAGTAACATCTAATATAAGTATAAAAATATCATTACTAATAATATAATATAATAATAATTATTGAAATAAATATATTAAATATTATTATTGTTTAAGAGTTCGTGAACATTATTTAAAAACAGTTAGCATAAACATAAATATATTATTTAAATTTAATACGAAAGCCGGAGCCAATCAGTCGGAAAAAATGGATAAGAAGATCTCGTCCACATCGCAGCCGCGCATATTGAAAAAGAAGCACTTTCGCGTCAAGCATCAAAAAGTGAAGCTTTTCCGTGCAAATGAGCCGATTTTGAGTGTTTTCATGTGGGGCATCAATCACACCGTAAGTGTAAACAATACTATGCACAACACAGACTTAACATTCACTTCAACATTCACAGATCAACGAATTGAGTCATGTTAATATACCAGTCATGTTATTGCCAGACGACTTTCGGGCCTATTCCAAAATTAAAGTCGACAACCATTTGTTTAACAAGTGAGTAAATACTTAATATAATACATATACTATAGATATTAATTAAATAAATATTATTATTATTAGAGAAAATATGCCATCGCATTTTAAGGTGAAGGAATATTGTCCTTTGGTTTTTCGAAATTTACGCGAACGTTTTGGTATCGATGATGTGGATTATCGCGAGTCCTTGACTAGATCACAACCCTTGGGCATTGATTCGTCCGGCAAATCTGGCGCCCAGTTCTATCAGAGCTACGACAAATTCTTTATCATTAAGAGCCTGACATCTGAGGAAATTGAACGCATGCACGCCTTCCTCAAACACTATCATCCAGTTAATTATCTAAATATAACTTTTACTATTTATATTTATTAATTTTATCTCATATTTTTTATAGTACGTTGTTGAGCGACATGGCAAAACTTTGTTGCCGCAATATTTGGGCATGTATCGCATTACTGTGGAGAGTGTGCAGTATTATTTTGTTGTTACGCGTAATGTTTTCAGCTCCCAACTGACCATACATAAGTATATATAACTATCTATATCTCTTAATTTATTACATTATCTATATTTTGTATAGGAAATTCGATTTAAAAGGCAGCACTGTGGATCGCGAGGCTTCCGAGAAGGAGCTGGAGAAACATTTACCCACATTTAAGGACAATGATTTCATCAAGCAAAAGGTCAAATTGGAAATAGGCGAAGAGCCCAAGCAAAAGTTGCTCGATACTCTCAACAATGATATTGATGTAGGCATTGTATTATATTTATATTATATAGTATAATATGTATATTATATATAATATTATATTAGGCATATTATATAATATGTATTATGTAATAGTATGTTATATTCTGTATAATTCTATGTACAATATTATATATGTCTATATTTATAGCTCTTAACGAAGTTGCATATTATGGATTATTCCTTGCTCGTTGGCATCCACGATTGTGTCCGGGCCGAGGAGGAGGCCCTGCAGGGCGATACTGCACCGGCAACGGGACGCAGTGAGAATAGCGAGAGCGAAGAATGCGATAGTGGTGAACGGTAAATAATGTCATAAGTATACATATCTATGTTTAATATTAAATATGTTGATAGCTGGACGTACAACACACCACCGGATTCGCCACGAGGTGCACAATATAAAGAAGTTGTTTATGAAGTCGACATTTATGCCATTCCAAGCATTGAAGGTTTGTCTTTAAATGTATACTATATATAAATATGTTTCTTATAACTTTAAATATATATTTAATAGTTTTAATGTATTTCATATAAATATATAACTGTTTACAGAGAGACGAGAAATCTACTTCATAGCAATTATCGATGTTCTAACTCAATATGGTGTCAAAAAACAGGTAAACCAAATAATAGATAAAACATTTGTCCCATTTCTTTGATTATACATTATTCATTTCTATAATTTATAGGCAGCGAAAGCGGCTAAGACAGTAAAGTATGGCAGTAATGTCGATGGTATATCAACTTGTGATCCTGATCAATATGCCAAAAGATTCCTGGAATTTATGGATAAAGCTATAGAATAAGATTACATAATTGTATTTGTCATTTATATATATATATATTAAAAAAAAAAAACTGAATCATATGTATACATATAAAATATGTCGTTATTATATTATTTTCCTTCAGTTTATTTAGTTAATTGTGGGCACCCCTTATAATATTCTTGAAATAAATAACATTCTTGGTGAGTTATCAACTTTTATTATTATAAATTGTGGCATTGTCACAACAAAATATAATCATGTTTAAAGAAAAACAAAAATAATTTGGACTGGTTTACTCAAATTAAACGCTATCAATATATTTATTAATATATTGCAATTTACATTAAGTAAATTTATGAATTACTCTTCCATTTTCCAGTTGTTACTAAAATTGAATTGCGAAATATATAGAAAACATTTAAAAATATAAATCTGTCGAAATACTCACCACAAAACGATTAACCTGATAACGCGGCCCAATTGGCGACTTGCGCTCTGAGTTTGTCATATTTTCAAAGCGATCGCGTATGCTGAAATGCGTATAAATATTATCATACAATCAATAATAAAAAAAAAATATTGGGTGTGTTTCTTACGTCTTTGCGGTTTCAATTGTTGAATCATCGGAGACCTGCTGTGAGTAAATATCCACATAGCCTTCAATTAATTCGCGCTTGATTTCATTGGCCTGCCATTTTTCAAATTTGGCGCGCAATTGCTTAGCGCGAGCCGCACTTTGTGCCTGTAATCGAAAAAAAGGAGCAAGCTCGTGTTATCAAAAGCGGTTGTGCATGGGGATCGATACATAGGCGCCATTGCGATAGCAAATTGGATAATAAGTAAATAAATGCTGCCTTTATTGCTAATGAAATTACTTATTATTTAAATCTATTATTAAAATGAAAATTAATGAAATTATTATTAAAATCGATTAATTGTTAATGATATATATATAATTTAAGTAAAAAATAAATACAAATATTAAATGTATAACAACTTTTTACCTCTTTCAAAGCTTCGTCGCCATTGCCCGCACTCAATGCTACAATTTCCTTTTCGATTTCGCTTTCATCATCTTCCTCATCGGTCTCATCGTCTTCTTCTTCGCTATTGGATTTATCGCGATAGCCTCGTCGATCTTCGGGTGGGGGCGGTGTAAAACATTTCAAAGGCCTCAGACCCATTTGTTCGACTCCGCGGTGTGGATTCTGTTCTAGTTCGCGGAACTTGTTCAACATCGTCGATGTTGTCTGGGTTTTTTGCAGCACATTGTCGTGGAACGATATATCATTCGGAGCTGGATCCGAATCTGATTCGGGAGAGGGCATTTTCACAACACCGTCGCGAGGTGGCGTTATGCGAAAAAGTCGCTTTTCGCCATCTTTGGGTCGATACGTTTCAAAGAACTTGAATTTCTGACTCAATTCGGCCGTTTCAATTTTGACATCCTCCGGTTTGGCATCTGATTTGACAACATCAATGTCAACATTCTGGAAATAATTAAATATAATAAAAAAAATGTATACATATATATATGACACTAGCTCACCTCTGATCCAAATTGAGTTTGAGTAATGCTCCTGCAGGGATTAACACTTTGTTGTCTCTGCAAACTTTCGCGATTTGCATTCGGATTCGAAGCGATATTTGCATCCAGCTCCATAAAAATGCTACGCGATTTCTTGCTGATAGCTGCAGAAAATGTTAAATTGGAGTAAATGTAATATTAATAGACTGCAGCAGTTCTGCCTGAAAGCCATTACAAATATGTTCAAGCAATAGCTCGCTCGCTAACAGCTGCTAAATATAGTGATCGCAGCAGCTGTCAACGAAAACAGAAAAATATGGGGGGAAAACCACAATTAAAACATACCCGACTCAAATATTTCGGCATCCTCGGACAAATTGGAGCCGCGGCCATTATGGTTAGCTGCTTGCGCATCGCGATCGCCTTTTTCGGCAAACATTTCACCATTTTCGAAACGCTGCTTGATGAAGCGAGCAGCATCCCCGATCTCCACATCGGGTTGCTTGCCAATGGAAGTGCGGGCCTGACCCGATTCGGCGACAGCCTGTTGATACATTTCCTTAATTTTCGCCTGTTTTCCCATAAAAAGACGTGAGCGTATATTTTGAATTTCCTGTTTGCGCTCCTCGCGACGCTCTTCTTTTGATTGCAGCGTGCCTTTTTCAAATCTGGTTTTAATATCATTCATTGCATCGCCCAGGCCAACGGGCCGTTCTTTTTGTGTGCTTCGCTTTGAGCGCATCAAGTCGGCATCTTCGTTCTCTTCCTCTCCGTCGTCGTCGTCAGCGCTGCTATCGTAATCTCCGTCTTGGCTCTTCATGCAATACTTTTCGAGTACCGATGTGCTGCGCTTAATCACGGGCCGTTGCTGTAGTCGCAATTGCTCCTCCTCTAGTTTGCGCTGCTCCACATTCTCGAACGCCTGGAACCGTGAACGAACGTTCAATTGATGCAGTTCATCCAGACCCAGATCCGGTTTATCAGATGCTGTTTATTAAATACACATATGTGTATTAAATATATATTTTACATAAATAAATATTTATTAATTTACCCCTCACAACATCCGGTGGCAGCTCTGTCGGCTGACTTTCACGTATTATGAGCTCCGTCCGACGTGGCTTTGGTTCCTCAACCTGCTCCACCACCTTTGGCGCAAAGAGTCTAAATGAGTAAACAAGAGTTGAGTAAAGGAGTCAACTAGCTATAGTATCGCTGTCATATTGTGCATAACTCACGACTTGAAATGAACATTGCAGAAAAGGTTGCCATCGTGACTCTGATAGCTATCGAACCTGCAAGAGGAGTGCGTCTGACGTAATTATAACCATGTCTTGCTACGTCACAAAATACGTACTTTAGCTGTTTGGCGCACTCCTTGCAGCGCAAGCAGCTTTTGTGATAGATGCTCTTATCCGTCTTGAACTGTACAATAACCTCTTCCATTTTGTACACTGGCCTCGAGCAAAGTCGACAATTTGTCCGCTGTTCATCTTGTGGATTCTAAATATAAATATATTCATTTAAATTTCTAATTTTCTATTTTCTGTTTGGGGCATATGTAAATTTTATTAACATGGTGCACATATGTTTGGATTATTGGATGAATTTGATTTGCTTACACTGAAGATTTCTTGGGCTTTACTAGAATCGCTTGAACGTACATGGATTAAATTGCGCTTCTGCAGGGCATCAAACTTATTGAAACTGCTCTTCTACAAAATGAGCAAATAAAATTATTATCTATCGATCTATCGATATATCAATGCGTTACTTACCACAGATATATTTTGATTATCGTATTCGCATTTCTTTGGCTTTTTTGATTTAATCTTTTTCTTGGCATTTACATTTAGTTCATCTGCTGAATCGTTCGTTACATCTGATGTTGACAGTATTCTTCCCTCGTCTTCGATGCATTTTTTAACTGATACCGATTTATTAATTTCGCTGCTCACCAATTGCTCCGTTTTCGAACTAGTTTTAACAGACTTTTTAACGATCTTTTTGGTGGTTTTTAAAGACTTGGACACCAAATGCTCTTCCTCCGCATTTATTACTGTATTGAACTGGTAAAATATTATTATTTAATATTAGTTTTTATTTGGTTACAATTAGATTATGCTTCGAGTTAATTTTCATACCTTTTTCGTTTCCATTTCGGCAGCGATGGAATCTGCAATAAACAAATATGAAATTCTGTAAGTGTACGTGTGTAGGGCAACAGGAGCAGACTTATTTGTTTTATTTCGATATATATATATATATATATACATATATGTGAGTGTATTACGTACATTTACCTGAGACCTAAATGCACAAACATACAAACACACAACATACATAGAAAAACTCGTATATTGCCTGTATAAAAATACGCATTCGTACGGAATTCGGGCACACATGTATATAAATACACAAAAACATATATTTGTGTGTGTTTGTGTCCTATAGATAATATTGTCCGCTTAGTGGTCTTACTCATGCTTTTGAGATACACACGCACACATGTAAATTGAGCGAGTACCGTTATAGAAGAAGATGGAGAAAGAGGAGACGGAGGGGGATAACAGAGATGCGTCAGCTTCTGTCAATTGAAAATTTTCTGTTTTACGGCTGCAATCTCGAAATGCCGTTCTATTTATATGTCAAGTATTTTTTCAACAGATATTTTTTTGTAGCTCACTGGTACCTTAAAACGAATTTCTTTTTTAATGAATTCAATCACTTTATTAATTAATTTATTCTTTATTTATAATTTATCTATTTATTATTTTTATATTATTTATTTGTTGGTTATGTATTTTATTTGCATCACTTTCAATATTAATACTTAATTATGTATCATAAATGAGCACCTTAGTTTAGAAGTTGTTTCTAGTCTAAATTTCTACTTTCACACATATATAGATTTCTAAATTTCACCGTTAAGAAGTTTCGCCGAGTAAATCCAATTGAAGACTGTTCGGATCCGGATACACACAGCATTATTCTCTTGGGAAATTTTGTTAAGCTTTTGCATTTCTCAATTCTTTGTGTTGTGCAAGCTTTATAATAAAAGATCTTTTTTTTTTTGTTTCTGACTGGCAAGAAAGTTCAGAGATGCCACCAAACAGCCACAAAAGCTAAAATGATAAAATTCAGCTTATATTTAATTTCGTTATGCTGCGATAACATAGCTATCGCTTATTGATTGAGTGTATTTAATTATTGTTATAGAAAGAAAATCCAAAATTACTTGTAATTTTAACACTTTATTTAAACCGTTGAAATATTCTAAGTTTCCTTTTTCAATATTTAATATGTATATGCACGTATAAATAATTACTTATGGCTTAGAACTTAAATGCTAAATTAATAGAACTGAGATGTGTGTAGGATGAAGGAACCAAATATACAAAACAAGTCTAAGAAAATGCTAAGTTTCTAGTGATGCTCACAATTTGATAATATATCAGCGCAAAATAAAAATGCTTCTTTTTAAGGAAATTGTTTTTAAATATTTATCACTTATATATAAATATATATATTAAACTTACGAGCACGTCTCTATATATTTTTTCGAAGCGGTTCTTTTCAAGCTTTCTAAATATGCATGTACTATCATCTTTTTTATTATAATTAGTGTTAGTATTAGGCTTAAAGTACACATGCGGACGAAGAAATATATATTTATCTATAATATATATTTATTAGTTATCAATTCGAAATATGACTTTTGATCAAAAAATTCTAACAAACTAAGAAACACTGTCCAAAAAATACTCAATTTACAATATATCAATTTATATATATACATATATATATATTATAAATTAGCATACATAGAAATCAGAGAATTACTAAAAATACTGAACTACTTTTATTTTTTAAAAATGAATGAATTGTTTGATGTAAGTATTTTATATTTAAGTCTCCAAAGAAATGCCTAATTAGTTTATGATTAAATGCAAGCGTCGAATTAATCATGTTGTTTATATTGATTTTAATGCCACTATTTTAAATTATTTATTTATTTTTTTTTTTAATATTAGCTTTTGCCTGCCTTGAGATCTTTGCCTCCTGTGCGTGTGAGTTGGTTCCAGAAAGAGGATGTGCTCAACCTAGCGCCTAATTTTGTGGGGATTACGTAATTCGATAATAATCGATAACCAAGTATGTCGTTATTAGTCTATCACTTGTATTTGGCAGTGTGTTGCTGCCAATATATATATATATATATATATATATATATATATATATAGATACACAACAAAACGGGACTGCCCTAAATATATATATATATATATATTTATTTTTAGAGTTGCTTGCGCTTAAATTAGCTAAATGTCCTTGGAAGTCGGTTTCAACTTTTGTGTGTGCGAATATAGCAATCGATATCGTGCAAAGCCTGCGATTTGCTGCGAATTATTGTTGTCGATGTTAGAAATTGGGGCGAATTGGTGCCGGTTGCGCTGGGCAGATCTAAAATTAGAATTAAGAATTAATAATAAGTATAAAATTAACATAAAGTATATATATAAATAAGTGTAATATGTATAAGTATAACGTATATAAATAAATAATATATGTATATAAAGTATACTGTGTATAGAATATAGAATATAATATATCCATGAGTATAATTTTTATATATAAAATTATAATATATGTATAAGTTTTATATATATATAAATTAGTATAGTATTAATACATAAAACTACTCTATATATACAATTATAATAAATATATAAATTTTACTAATATATATGTAAGTATAAAATACAAGTAATATGTAATATATATAAAGTATACAATATATATAAAAGTATAGTGTATGTTTAACCAAAACATATATATATATATAACAAATCACATCTATATAAGTATAATAGGTACAATTACAATACAAGTATTTTATATTTGTAAACAAAATATATAAATATAACAAATATATGTACTATTATTACTTATTATTATATACTAGTATTAATTATACAAGAAAAATAATACACAAGGTAAACTACATCTATTAGTATAATATATATAATTGTAATATATGCATAAGTATATATATATAATACTATAATATGTATAATATAATATACATACAAGTAACATATAATAAACAAAAAAAAAAATAAATACATATATACAAGCATAACACATATTCATATAAATATATATACAAATCAATTTAAAATCTCTCAAATATTACGTTCAGCTGCTCCAAATCTGGCCATTGTAGTTGCCGTTGTTGCAATATTGTTGTTGCTACTGCTGCCACTGCCACATCCACTTTCCTGTTGTTCCAGGTTGCCACACTTAACGCTCGTTTTGCTGATGATGTCCGCCAGCAAATCCACAGGCACAGCGGCAGGTGAAGCAGTTGCCGCACAGATATTGCCGCTATTATTATACTTAAAATCGGAACCAACGATTCCAATGTGATTGACGCGTCCGCTGCAATTACTGTTATCGCGTTCAGAAGCAGCTGAGGAGGTGGTGGCTGCCTCATGGCCACAATTGGTATTTATGCCTGGAAAAATAAGATATTTAATTAACCAACTCAGAGAGTGACTGATGGAGATTAATCTAATTCTATTTATAGCTACCCGTGACTGGTGACTGATCGCCGCTAACGCTGCCAATGCCCGCAGAATTTCCGCCACCGCCACCAAAGCTATTGGAGCCGCCTCCTGTTAATCCTCCACCGCCTCCACCTCCACTGGAACTACTGGGTGGCCTGGGCAGCCGGCGACGCAGCCAGGGATGTTTCAGTGCCTCCGATGGCGTCAAGCGCTTCTCCGTATCCCACTCCAGGCAGCCGCGTATAAAGTTGAGAAATAGTGGATCCTTGCAGCCGTCAAGAGCCTTGGAGAGACTTTTCGAGCAGGGCGGACCACGTGGCTTGCCACGCCTCGACTGGCCGCCAATGAGGACGACCATGCCATCGGACATAGTGCGTACCGTGCAATACCGTGGATAGCCCTTCGGGCTGAAGAAGGTTTTCGCTCGCTTCGAGCTGGCCAGCAGAGATTTGCTGGGCATTCCCAGCACTTCGATGATGCACGCCAATTGATCGCTTTCGTTTTCGCCCGGAAAGAGGGCGTGGCCGGAGAGCAGCTCCGCCAGTATGCAGCCGAGGGACCACATATCAATTGCCCGCCCGTATTTGGCGCCCAATATAACTTCGGGCGCTCGATAGAATCGGGATTGTATATACGTATAGACACGCTGACTCTCAAAGCAAGATGAACCAAAGTCGATGACCTGAAGGCGAACAAATATTTCTTAGTATTATTATTATTATATTTTATATATATATATAAAATAATAAAAATTATTTTAAGCGTAAAAAAAACCGGGCGAGCCAATTAATTAATTAAAAAAAATTAGAGGCGACCAAAATAATTAATAAATTTGTTTTCAGTTGCCAACAAAGTTCCTATTTTTATTTTTAGCTGTCACAAGCGAATTTAATTGCAATTGGAAAAAATTAGTAAATTATGCGTGAAAAAATTGTTTTAATTAATTTAATAAAATGTTGTAGAGCAGAAAAGTAATTAATTAAGTACATTGTTGTAGAGGCTAGAAAATTAAACACAAATAGTAATTTATGACCGAAAAATATGATTTTAATTAATTAAATTAAAAGTTCTAGAGGGCAGAATGAATGAATGAATTCAAAAGTTATAGAGGCTAAAGAATTAATTAAATAATTAAAAAGTTATAAAGGAGAAATTTAATTATTTAATAAAAGAGGCTAGTAAAGGATTTAAATAATTCTCTTCAACTAGCAGTATTGTTTTAAATATGTAGGCAGACCTCTATCAAAATAATGTCAAAAATACACAAAAGTGAACTCACCTTAATGCCCGATCGACCTTGTTGCTTGAGGAGGACATTCTCCGGCTTCATATCACAGTGGATGATCTCGTTCTTATAGAGTGCATCCAGACACTGTAAGAGTGAATGCGCAAATTTGCGCACAAGTTGCAAACTGAAACCCTTAAACCCGTTCTTCTTAATCAGCTCATAGAGATTAATGCTGAGCAGCTCAAAAGTGATGCAAGTGTGATTGCGAAATGTAAAATAATCATACATATGTATGATATTCATCGTATTGTATTTATCATGATGCCGCAAATGATGTAAAATGCGTATTTCTTCCTGCGCCTGCCGATGAAATCGTTTCTCATTTCGCACAATTTTTAGGGCAACATGTTCATGGGTTTTATGATCGTAGGCTTTGATGACCTGCCCAAAACTTCCCTTGCCAATTATTTTGAGCATTTCGTAGCGATAGGCGACATGATCGTGGGGTATATGTATATAGGCACCCTGTTCATTATCATAATCGGAATTATTGGGCCCATAAATGCCGGGCCTCTTCTTAGCATTGGCACCTATAAAATAGATTTGGGGATATGCCAGGATCTCTGTCCTCTCGTAGGGGGTTAGCTTGTGCATATAGAGTATCATCACTTGCTGGGGCGAGACAACCAATGCTTTCGGTTTATCCTGCAGCGCACTCTTCTGCTGACCCGACATTATTATCTGCTCGTGAAATGTAAAATGTTCCGATTTCGTTTGATGTTGCGAAACCAAGGCCAGCGAGTCGACGACGGCTGCATTTAACGAGAGCGATGAGGGCAAAACTTCCAAAGTGACATTGGGCAGAGAACTCGCTGCAAATATATGGGGAACATACAGAAATATATAATATACATATATATATATAGCAAACAAGATAGTAGAAGAAAATTCTAACTAATGTTATTGTACAGCTATAGCATGACAGCCCTGTTAATAGATTCTATAGTTAACAAGATATTAGGAGTAACACTAACGTTATTTAACAGCTGTAGCATAAAATACCAGTTTTTACAGCTCTACAGCTTGACTAGTGTAATTTAAACATAAATCTTATAAATATTACGTATAATTTGATTTATATTTATATTGTATATTACATTTTGTATTTAATTTAATTAAAAATATATTTCTCATCTTGTATTATTTTT
The DNA here is from genome assembly GCA_035043505.1 of Drosophila setosimentum. Classification (NCBI taxonomy): domain Eukaryota; kingdom Metazoa; phylum Arthropoda; class Insecta; order Diptera; family Drosophilidae; genus Drosophila; species Drosophila setosimentum. Next base: position 9,334,556 of record JAWNMY010000001.1, read on the forward strand.
TGTGTGAACTAACTTTAGTTGATAATAAATAAATAAATAAAGCATAAAGAAATGGGTATTTCTATTTGTGACAGTATTGTCTGTTATATTTATAGATATTAACTAATTGAATATTATATTTTAATTATTAATTTAATTTAAACTACTTTGTATATTTTGAATTATTTATCGATTAACTTTAGTTGATATAAAATAAATAAATAGACAAATAATCTAAGAAATAATAATAAAATACAGAAATTAATATACAATTTAAGTAGAATTTAACTAATTGAATTTTAAATTTTAATTTAATTTAAACTATCTTTTCGATTCTGTATTTTTAAGAATAAAGTAAAAGTACTTTAATTTTTTCTCCAAATATAAAAAGATATATATATATAAATCTTACCTTGAATAGCTCTGGAGACGCCGCAGCCATCTAAGCTAGAATCATGTTGCAATTGCTGTTGTTGCTGCTGCTGTTGTTGCACAATGTTATTAACATTAACATTGCCACAGCAGCTGTTAAGCTCCGCTGTTTGCGTTAACATTTTGTGGCGCTCCTGAAAAACGCCAGGGCCGGAATTGAAACTGCTACTAAAAAATCGGGCGCCGTCTCCAGTCGAACAATTTTCAATGCTATTCGCTGGATTTTGAGTTGAAATTGTTGTTGAGGAGGATAAAGCGGATGAAGTTGAGGTTAACTTTAACTGCTCCGGCTGCAAATCGGCCGCCGTAAAAGTGCTCGCATCACGAATAGGATGCGTTGAATGCGCCTTGGGTTGCGAGGAACCAACCATTATATTATTATTCAACTTAAGCTTATAATCGAAATGCACTTGATTATTATTAAGGTGATTGTTATTTGAATTCAAATTGTGCCCCAGATTTATGGCTTTCAATTGCTCCTCGCGACTGGAGTTTGTCGCGGCTGTTGCCAGGGACATTCCTAATAAGCTCGGCGCCTTTTGGACTTTATTTAAATCACCGATTTTATACGACTCCAACTCCAGCGAGAAGTTATTAATTTCTGGCGCATAACTCTGGCATTTTTGATGGGTGCATAATTCACTCAAGTTAAACTCAGTTTGTTTATTTTGCAACTCTATTAAATTCTCCGAAGATTTATCAGCATTTTGTTGTCGCCACCATTGCCGCGCTGCCTGTTTTTGCTCCAATTCGAGGCTCTCAATTAACAGTCTTGGTTTGGTTAAGCAAATTAAATTTATCTCTTTTTGTTGGGGATTATTTAAGGGCCAGATGCGTATGGGATTATCTAAAGAGCGGGTTTTTAATGAGCACAACTTGGGCTGCAGATCAGATCTCGATTTATTACGATCTTGTCTGTAATAATCTCTGTCATCGCTGAGAAAGAAACGCGTCAGGCGTTGTTGTCTGTTTAGGGGGTACTCCTGTTCTAAATATAATTGTTCCAGCTGCTTTCGTGCTCTTTTTTGCTGATCCTTTTGCTCCTGCTTCAGCTGCTCTTTCTTCTGATCCGCTTTTAGCTGCTCCTTTTGCTGATTTTTCGCCTTGTTCTGTTCTACTTTTTGCAGCCCTCGTAACAGCTCCTCTTTTTGCTCTTTGTGCTTCTTCTGTTGTCCTTTTTTCCCCTCTATTTGATGCTCCTTTTCTTCCTCTTTTGGTTGAATCTTTTGCTCTAAAAACAAACCTAGATTTCTATAGTTATTTCTCGCTCCCAGAAATTCACCCGGAGTTGGAGTTCCTCGTCGACTTGTGGAGCAATCACCGCCAATTGTGCTCCGATGGCGTCGCAATTGTGGCTCGAAACGTATCAGATTATATTGCGATTTGAACACTGCAATCGAAGTGGAAAGGGAACCCAAGTCTGAAGCGGAACTTGAACCTGTTCTAAAAGTGGAAGCTGTAGCTATTCCCGAAGCCGAAACCGTTCCTCGAGTTGTTCCTGCCGCTGAACTCTTTTCTGTAGCCGTTTCCTTAGCTATTCCTGTTGCTGTTGACGTCTTGTAGTTTAAATAGTTGTTGTAGAAAGGAGTTGGTTGAAAATAGCTACGAATGGAGAACACATCGAAAAGGTGCTGCTCTGAGTGGGTTCGATGAAGATTAGATGATTTAAACTGCTCCAGTTGCTCCTCCTGCTTTTGCTGCTCCTTATGCTTCCGCAGTTCCTTTTCCTTTAACTCCTGCTTGTCCTGCCCCTTCTTTTCCTTTCCCAGCTCTGTCTTCTTCTGCTGCAGCTGTTCCTTCTCCAGCTCTTGCTCCTTCTTCCAATCCTTCTGTTTTTCTAGCTGGTCTTCTTTTTGCTCCTGCTCTCTCTGCTCTTGCTCCTTCCGCTTATGTTTCGCCTGCTCCTTCTTCTGCTCCTCCGTCAGCTGCTGCTCCTTCTTCTCCTCCTCCTTTCCCTTGCGCTCCTTCCGCTTCTCTTCCACCTTCTCCTTCAGCCTCTTCTCTGACAGCTGTTTCAACTTTAGCTCCTTCTCTTCTCTCTTCTTCTGCTTCTCCTCCTGAAACTCTTTCTCTGTTTGCTCCTTCAGCTGTTCTTTTTTCAGCTCCTTCTGCTTCTCTTCCCTTTGCTCCTTTTCCTCCTTGCTGTTATTCTCCCTGCTCGTCGCTATTTGCCGACCACACAGCGCACTCAGTAAATTAAAGCTGAGCACATTTTTGAGTACATTTACAGTGTGTGTTTGTTGCTCCTCGTTCCGCTGTTCCTTTCGCTCCTCTTTCTGATACCTTTTAATTAAACATTCCTCAAAACTTTTGCTGCGCTTTGTTGTTGTTGTTTGCCTGCCACTGGGCTGCCACATCCAATAAAACGGCTGCTGCTGCTGCTGCTAAACCTATTTGCATTTTAATTATATTGACTTAATTAATAATTATACAAAACAAAAATCCATTTCAATATGTGTGTGTAATAAAATGGAAACAAAATAAGCAAATTGCATTTGTTAACATCGATATATCAACAAAATCAATATCGATATATGTTCCTTCAGCAAATACGGTCACACACTCTCACACATGCATACATATGCGTCCATTTAGATCTGTGCGTATGTATGTCGGAATTGAACATATGTGTGTGTATGCAAATTGAGCATTTGGCCTGCTAACAATAGACACAATCACACACACTGTAGGAACTGGGCACGTTAATTGTTGTTTTCTTTCTGTATCTTTTATCTGCAGCTCAACTGTGTTGTTTTGTGTTCAGCGTTAAACAGTTTTTTATTAAAGAATTTTCATTTGGCAGAAACGCAGTGTGACCAAAGTCCGTCTGAGTCGCATGGCCACAGATGGTACCATTGCAGCGTTGCCACATTGTTCTGATATACATTAATCAGTCGTAGCACTTTTGCGGTATATATTTTTTTTTATTTTTTATTTATTTGAAATGTCTAAATAAATTTACGTACACATTTTATTAAATTAATTTACATTTGGCGGAAACAATATGCCCACAGTTTGACTTATTGTTCCACTGCAGCGCTGTTAAAAAAAAAACCACATTGTGGGAAATATTTTATAATAGGGGCAGCACTTTCTTAGTATATATTCTTGATTATGTTTATTATTTGGAATGTAAAATTTGAATTTGTGCTTTATTTATTTTTATTATTAATTTGATAAATATATTTATTGTAGGCATAGCTGGAACATTCATTAATTAAATTTAATAAGCTACCCAGCAGCAACTCTTTATCGAACGTATTTATCGGCGCTGGTGAAGCTTATCATGACAGTAAGTGCTATCGACTTACCACCACGAGCCACCTATCGAGAAAATGTAAAAACGTTGATAATCAGTAATTGTTAAAAATAATTTAGCGTCTCGCTGCGCTAATAAAACCAATGACATAATTATTCTACTTAACTTAATAAATAAATAGTTCTAAGTGCAACCATGTTTAAATAAATATTTTACATCATCCAATGAGCAAAAAAACCACCCCAAAAAATAGGAAAACGAACACGGAAATCTGCATTCAAATCTGCTAAAACTTTTATATACATATATATATATAAACATATAATGGATATCAGGAAGTTATATCAATAATAATTATGTGCAAATCGCAAAAGCTGCAACTCAAAGTGTAAGTGTTAAAATTAAAGAAAGTGTTGCTTTTTTTTACTATTGGAATTTTGCTAACATGGCACAAATACATGTACATATATATGTATATGTAAGCGAGTGTGTGTGTATTTGTAAGTGGACTTAAATTCTGTTACCACCCACTCCTGCTATTAATATATATATATATATATACATATATATATGTGTGTACATGCAATTATGCAAATATCTTAATGTTAATGCAAATGTTAATTTGTAAGTATGTATGTTTGTATACGCAAACTAGCCCATAACCGTTATACACGTTATATTTATACATATATTCTAACAGTGAGTATTATTATTTAACGGCCACACACTTTCCCTCTCTCTCTCGCTCTGTCGCTCTTGCGTGTGTGTTTTCCACCCTTATGCGTAACACATGCTTCCAACTGCTTCAAGGTGGGTTTGAGCGGGTGTGTGGAGTGTGTGGTGGGTTATTTTTGGGTCTTAGTTGCCCATTTCAAACGGGCAAACTTGGATGAGCTTTAATTCACTCCCCCCCACTTCACTTTCTGTTTACGTGTGCGTGTATTATTTAAGCAGAAGAATCCGAATACTATATGGGAAATAAATAAATAAATATAAAAATATAAATATTCATAAATAAATATAGCTATAAATTTGAATTTAATTTGTTATGTATTTTGCGCAGGGCTCTTCGATAACTTGAAACGTGAAAAAAGGCTTCGCCAACATCGGACATGATTGATCCCAGCTCGAGTGAGGAAGATGGCGACGATGATACCGTTGTCAATTTGCCGCACAAGGGGCGTATTGGTGCCGCGCACAAGGCGCCACCTAGCGGTACCGCAGCAGCAGCCGCCGCACAATCGTCATTCTCGATGTCGTCGTCGTCGCCGGGGGCGGTGGGTCTTGCAACGACAGCCGTGCCAGCTTCCGCAGCCGGTTCGCATATACAAAATGGTGACTATGCTGCGAATCAAAGGCAAGCAATGGCGGCGACTGCAAATAACCGTTTCGAGGGCAGCATTGTCGGGGGAGGGGGTGGGGGCGGAGCGGCAAAAAATGAGCAGAGCCAGCTGAGTGGAGAAGGTGGCAACCTTGAAGTGCCCAATAACGGTATTCCCAGGTTGGTGCTGTCAATTTTTTTTTATGTATAAAATAATATTTGTTAAAAGTGCTGTTTTTTCTGTTTGTTGGGTACAATAAAGCAAGTTTTTGTGGCTAAATCACTTTATATGCTGCACAAATACATTCATTTCCTTATATAAATGTCATAAATACATATATTAAATTATATATATATCATTTTCTATACAAGTAAGATTGCTCAAGACGAAAAAAATATATTGATTGATTAGCTTAATTTTGTTAATGCAACAGCTACACGAATTTATTTAATTTAATTTTATTAACACTTGTTAAATAATAATAAATAAAAATAAGTAATTGAATAATAATAAACTGCAGCCATTTAAAATAAAAGGAAAATAATTTATTATTTATTATTTAATACATCAGATAAATGATATTAAGACTTGTTTATTTATTATAATAAAAAAAATAAAATTTAAATAATATATATAATAAGAAAATCTGGCTGCACGGTATTTTGTAGTTAACCACAGCATGCTTAATTGTTGTTGCTGGATCGGTTTTGACCGCTTACGAATCGGGTAAGCGAAGTTCGCTGGCAGCAGCGCTGTCAGCCAATAAAATTCAACCAGAGAGCTATCCCTCTCCCGCTCTCTCTCTCTCACTACGAGCTTTCTTACTTGTTATTTTTACTCGATTAAATTTAACAATTTTTATTTATTTTAATTGTTGTCCACATTTAATTGAATTGCAAAACTGAACTCTCAATATAAATATGTATATCATTTTTTTCGGGTTTACAACGCTCATCCAAATTATGCACAAAAAAATATATTCGAAAAATACAAAAATTAATAAAAAAACAAAAAAAATAAATTTAAAATTGGCACAACGCAAAAAAAAAAACCAAACAATTCGAACAACTAATAATAATTAAAAAAATAATTGCAACGCACAACTACCATATATATGTATATATATAATAAATTACCAATATATAAATATATATATATACATTCATGCAACGATTTTTGAGTGTGAATGCTTTCAAAATTGGCAAAAAAAACTACAAAAATCGAAAAAAACGAAAAAAAAAACATCCATATCGAACATCGACTATCGAACATCGCACATCGAACTCATTAACATTTGACGAACGGGGAACTGGTCTGATCGATGTTGCTTGGTTCCGCTACCGCTTCCGGTTGTGCTACTGGTTCTGCTACTGGTTAAATTTGTATAGAACGAGATTAACTCACGGCAATAGTCGCATTATAATTCAACAAATATGCCCGCCAGCGTCGGCAGCAGCAGCAGCAGCTCATCATCATCTGCAAAAAAATAATGATTATCAGCAGCATCATCATCATTATAATCAAAATACAAATTATCAAAAATATCAAATTGATTCTGGTGTTGTGGGTGGGGGGGTTGGTGGTGGTGGTGCAGCAGCAATTCACCACATGCAAAGATTAAAAGCTCTACCGTCAACACAACTGTTAAGCACCAACAACAGCAACAACAACAGTAACAACACTAACAGCAGCCACATTAACAGCATTAGCAGCATCAGCTTTAACAGCAGCAGCAGCTGTAATAATAACAAAAAAACATTGCTATCGCCATCTAGCGGCATTTCGCAAGAGACCCTCAACCAGAGCGTTGGATCGTCGCGTGCGAATTCATTACCACGCCCCCTGTCGCCGTCGCCATCGGTTGCCAGCGATAAGCATGATGTCGGGGATCCACATGTGAGTACCGTTATAAATGTTACACTTGCGTGCACTATAATTGTGTCACCCTGTTAAATTACTTTACAATAATATTTTAATAATTATTGCTTATATGGATACTATTATTTTTTAGAGTGACTGTATTTTAAAAAATAAAATATAAATACAATACCTAAACAGTTTATAATAATTTGCAATAGTGTTACTATTTTTTTGTGCATAGCTGTACGCGCACAAACATGTAGTTATATACTGTTTACTCATGTTCCTGTTTGGATTTTTGTTTTTCAAACAGGAGAAACACGAACGGGAAGAAGAAGAACGCAAGCGTCGCATTCAATTGTATGTGTTTATTTCCCGTTGCATTTCGTATCCATTCAATGCCAAGCAGCCAACGGACATGACCAAAAGGCAACCAAAGATAACCAAACAGCAGCTAGAGATAATCACTCAGCGATTTCAGGTGAGCATTAATAGCTGAAAAGAAACCAAAATTATAATTATCTCAATTCTTTTGTATTATTATTATTTAATATTAATAGCTATACTCAAAAAACTCAAACCTAAAACAATTAGTATATTTTTATTAATACAATTATATTTTTTGTTATGAATACTTGCAAATCATTCATATTAATAATATCATTAATATCTAAGGAAAAGGGCAAAACTAAATCGATTACTATTTGTTTTTATTATTATTAATTATTACATATATAATTAATTTAATTCGCAGGCATTTCTCAAGGGCGAAACCCAAATAATGGCCGATGAGGCTTTTCAGAATGCGGTGCAAAGCTATCACGATGTTTTTCTCAAATCGGAGCGTGTCACGAAAATGGTTCAATCCGGAGCATGTTCCCAACACGATTTTCGGGAGGTTTTCCGCAACAACATTGAGAAACGTGTGCGGTAAATATTAAATATGAAATAATTAATGCAAATCTATATTTGTAATATATATATAAATATATTTATAGTTCTCTGCCGGAAATCGATGGCTTGAGCAAGGAAACTGTTTTAACATCTTGGATGGCCAAATTCGATATAATTCTGAAGGGCAGCGGCGAAGAGGACACAAAGCGACCCTCGCGCATGCAACAATCCTTAAATAGCGAATTAATCCTGTCCAAGGAACAACTTTACGATATGTTTCAGCAAATTCTATCTGTGAAAAAGTTTGAACATCAAATTCTATTTAATGCGCTGATGGTAAACTTTTAATTAAAAAATAATTGTATATTTAAATGAATATTTATATTATTATTTAGTTGGATTCGGCTGATGAACAGGCTGCGGCGATTAGACGTGAATTGGATGGTCGGATGCAGCGTGTTGGCGAAATGGAAAAGAATCGGAAGCTAATGCCAAAATTTGTGCTTAAGGAAATGGAATCGCTTTACATCGAGGAATTGAAATCGTCCATTAATTTGCTGATGGCCAATCTCGAATCACTGCCCGTCTCCAAGGGCAATATGGACAGCAAATATGGACTACAGAAATTGAAGCGCTATAATCACAGGTATATATATTAATTGTAGATATTAATAATGTTATATATTAAAGATTGTGTATGTTATAAATTAAAATGTATGATATATTAATTTTATATTTTAATAAAGCTATAATTATATATTATAAATTGAATATATTATATTATGTTTATATTATATTGTATTATGTTAATTATTTATATTTACTTGGCGCCTACTTCTGAATAATTTCGATATCACAGTACACCGTCATTTTTGTAAGTATTAAAATATATATACTTTAAATATTCTAAGTTTAATTATCACTTTCAATTTTCCATAACAAATAAATAGAAAAATGATTCTACGCTCGCATGGATCTCTGTCCAAGCTCGAAGGTGACTCCGAGGATGGCACCACCCAATTAACGAAACTGGATGTGGTGCTGACCTTTCAATTGGAAGTGATTGTGATGGAGGTGAAGGGCCTCAAATCTCTGGCACCCAATCGCATTGTCTACTGTACCATGGAGGTGGAGAACGGTGAAAAGTTGCAAACCGATCAGGCTGAGGCCTCAAAGCCAATGTGAGTGATAAAGATAATATAGATTATATATTTCAATATATATATTATATGTTGCTTATCCAGGTGGGATACTCAGGGTGATTTTACGACCACGCATCCTTTGCCTGTGGTAAAAGTCAAACTGTATACCGAAAATCCGGGCATGTTGGCGCTGGAGGACAAAGAGTTGGGCAAAGTGACCCTTAAACCAACGCCACTCTCTTCCAAAGTAAGCGAAGGGATAAATAGTTAATTAAAATAAGAAATAATTTGTAATTAATGCTTTCTTGTAGTCCCCCGAATGGCATCGCATGATTGTGCCCAAAAATTTACCCGATCAGGATGTAAGAATTAAGATTGCCTGTAGGTTGGATAAACCATTAAATATGAAGCATTGCGGGTAAGTGTAGAAAAGTACAGAGCTACTTATTAAATATATTATTTTATTATTAATGCTTATTTAGTGATATTTACTTTTTTTATTATTAATATTTACATATTTTGTTAATTGTATATATTTTTATAGACATCTCTTCGCAATTGGAAAATCGGTGTGGAAGAAATGGAAACGTCGTTATTTTGTCTTGGTTCAAGTTTCGCAATACACATTTGCTATGTGCAGCTATAAGGAAAAAAAATCGGAACCATCGGAAATGATGCAGCTGGATGGTTACACCGTGGACTATATAGAAGCTGCTAGTGGTATTTACTATTTACAACTATTTATATATTTTGTTCTATTATAATATTTATTTTCTCTTTATAGCAAATTTAATGTTTGGCATTGATTTGAATGGCGGTCGATTTTTTTTCAATGCGGTACGGGAAGGCGACAGCATTGCATTTGCCTGTGACGATGAGAACGAGTGCAGTCTCTGGGTAATGGCCATGTATAGGGCAACGGGACAATCGCATAAGCCGACGCCGCCAATTACACAGGACAAGAATTCGGCAATGTCAAAAATTCAGGGTGGTAAGTTTTCCAGAGATACCTGTGTGTATCTATTATTATATTATATATAACATATATATATATATATATATATATATATATATATATATATATATATATACATTTAATTTAGATGCCGATAAGGCGCGCAAGCATGGCATGGAGGATTATATAAGTGCCGATCCCTGCACCTTCGATCATGCCACACTCTTTAAGACATTACAAAACTTGACGCTTGAATATCGCTTAAGTGATCCCTACGCATCGCTGGTAAGCTAATGAATATATTTTATGTTTCAAATAAATTGATTATATTTAATTTATTTTTACAGGGATGGTTTAGTCCGGGTCAGGTATTTGTATTGGATGAGTATTGCGCCCGTTATGGTGTTAGGGGCTGTTATAGACACCTGTGCTATCTATCAGATCTGTTGGATCGTGCTGAGAAACAGCATATGATCGATCCGACACTGATCCATTATTCGTTTGCATTCTGTGCGAGTCATGTACATGGCAATAGGTAAAGTATCTATCAAATACTCAATATTTACATATTTATATATATATTTAATTATATATTTTCTAGACCCGATGGCGTTGGCAGCATTACGCACGAGGAGAAGGAAAAGTTTTCGGAGATCAAAGAACGTTTGCGTCAGCTTCTAGAATTTCAAATAACCAATTTTCGTTATTGTTTTCCCTTTGGTCGTCCGGAGGGTGCTTTGAAGGCAACGTTATCCCTACTCGAAAGGGTCCTCATGAAGGATATTGTGACGCCCGTGCCACCGGAGGAGGTGCGTCAAATGATTAAGAAGAGTCTGGAAACGGCGGCATTGGTGAATTATACACGACTCTCAGCCGAAGCGAAAATCGAAGGTGCTTTCGGATTTCATATTATATATAGATATATTCATATATTTTTGACTTGTAGTTAATATTTTATATATTCAAATTATTAAAATGTTATGGATTTGATAAGGCATAATATGTATGATATTAATATATATCATATATATTAATACAGTTTTAATTTTATTTGACATAATATATATATAATATTAATATACTGTCATTATTAATTACTATTATACATATATAAATATAATTTATATTTATTGCAATTACTATATATAATTTATATTAATTTAGTATAATTATAAATTGTTATACATATATCATATATTATATATATCATAATTAATATATATCATTCATTCACAGAGGATCTGCGTGGTGAAGTTATAGTGCCACCGCCCAAAAAGCTTGAGGATTTGATTCACTTGGCCGAGCTTTGCGTGGATCTGTTGCAGCAGAATGAGGAGCATTATGGCGAAGTAAGTTCTCGTTGCCAACAAAAAAGAAATACAATTATATACACAATAGACAATAAGTAAGTATTAAATGCAAATGTGTGTGTGTACTCTCTATTACTGCTACTGCTATCTACTCTATTCTATTATGAATTTAACTCTTCCACTCACGGAGACTATAAAAATAGACGTTGTTTAAATGTTTGTGTAGGCAAATAATTAATTACTAATTGTATTATATATGTATTAATTACCTCTCTCTATTTCTCTGTGTATTGATGCATTGTGTACAACTACAAAACTAATTTTTAACCATTTTTCTAAATTAATTTGTCTAATCCAACTATAAACTTAAAAAAATTTTTTTTGTTAAATTTTTTTGGTTTTTTTTTTAAGTTTGGTATTATATATATGTATACATACACAGATATATATATATATATATTTATATATTGTGATTTCTTTTCTTCGGCACCTGCTGAGTTTATTAAGTGTGTGTATCCATATTCCTATTGCATCTATATTTATATCTATATATCTTTAACTGACACAACTGACACTTGAAAAGTAAAATTTTAGGAAATTCTTAGATAGGTTAAAAATTATAAAATATATATAATTCGGAACAGATAAAGGGTGCAAAAGTGAACTAGTACTCTTGAAATATTAAAAATTAAAATTAATTAAATTGACAACTCTTACAAAAGTTGAATTATATTAATTTTTTTGTAATTTGCAATTCCTTTAAAAAAATTAATTACATTAGTAGCAGCTTTTATTTGTTTACAGTTTTATTTGTATTAATTTGGCAACTCTTTGAAGAAGTTATTTTTTATTAATTGGCAACTCGGTCAATAAATAAATAGACGGCTGCTTGTAGAAAGCTTTCTTGCTATCAATTGGCAAGTCTGTAAAAAAATTTAATAAGCAATAAAAAAATTCTCTATATGAAGGAACTTAACTTGAATGTAGTTAAATACATATAATTTTGTCCATATATATTTATGTATATATATATATATATATATATATATATATATATATAAATGTAAAATATATATAAAAATAGCTGCGCAGCAAAAACGACAACAAAAAGGAAAAGCTTAAGACAATAAAGGAGAACAGCGAACAAGGAGAAACAGAAGCTGGCTGCTGCGACACGGCTTCCTCTACTCAACCAGTTGCTGCTGCTGCTCAGTCACAGCAGGGCGCTACAAGCAACATGGATCAATCAACAACATCGAAGCTGACAATGGATGGCACTACTGCCGGTACTAGTAGTGGAGCGCCACCTTTCCGTTATTGTATGCCAACACATGCGGTATACACGTCGCCAGTACCAACGGCACGTACTCTTCTTTTCTCTCACACTCACTCGAAAGCTCTTTTATTAGATAAACATTGCATTTTTTACATACACACACACATACATACATAAAGTTACACACACACATGCACAGGCAAAAAAGGTACAAAAAAAAAATGCAATTAAAATTAAATATTTAGCACATGTTTCGTGTGCGTATAAATTAAAGAATTAAAATAAACTGCAGGCAGCGAGATACGCTGTTAAGTATTACTGTAAATACGATAAACAGCTTTAGGCTCACTTAAATTCTTGATTTCGCTTCTCCCCCTCACCATTTATAAGGTATTTGTAAAACTTGTGTGTATGTTGTGTAAAAGCTTGTCGTGATCAATTTATCATTATGTGTGCATGCTTAACAGTGCTGTTAGAAATCAGAAATAGGGCATGAGCATGTCAAGCAAAGACCTTACTCTTCTTCTACTTCATGTGCCTGTATGTGTATGTGTGTAGGTGTTGATCGTATGTAAAAGTATTTATTTTGTATTGTTACTGTAAATGTTTAACATAAATATCTGTGACTCTCTTCGCTCTCCCTCTGTTACTCTTCTCTGTTAATTCGCTTTTACAAAGCGGCTAATATTTTATACATACATATATATACATACGCCTAAAAGCTTTCAGCTGGTTGGTTAGCAAATGTTAGTAATGTGAGGCATATTTCTATTTCCCCCCACATATATATATGAGTTCTTAGAGTTAAATGCATGTGTGTGTGTGTGTGTGAGTGTGTGTTGTACTTAGGCTCATCTATTTCTGTCTTCCTCTAACACGCAATTATTTAATATATCTGTTGAAAAATGTACCAGCAATCAGTTTTACATAATATAAAAATAACTAACATTAACATACACACACATATATAAATACTTACATACATACATATACATAGATGTACATACATACCTACATAATGCACGCCTCGTATAACTCATAATCTGCTCATAATATATAATAATATAAAATATATATACTCATATATATTTAATATATTTAAAAGTATATTTTACAATTGCAGAAATTAAATTGCACTCATACACACATATGTAATAGCCGGATTAATTTATAATTATGAATATAACATTTATATTTAATATTTTTAACATCATTAGAATCTGTTAAAATGTGCATTGTGTTCAGCTTATAAGTTTGAATTAAAGCTTTTGCTTAAGTCTTTCTAATTATTATTTATCTATTTAATTATTAATTAATAAACCGTGCAATTGATTTCTGCAAATGTGTAAATATTTCATTAATTAACGAACATTGAATTGTGTAAAAAAAAATACTCATAGATATGTTCTTGTAAATTAGAATATATATATTTAATACAGTGATATGTTCATCATATATAATTAAGATTTAATTGTTTCTTTATTCCTTGATCTTTTCTTAATTGTGTTGTTGTTTTTTATGTAGGCATTTGCTTGGTTCAGCGATCTACTGGTTGAACATGCGGAAATCTTTTGGTCTCTATTCGCAGTTGACATGGACAGAGTTCTGTCCGAACAAGCACCAGACACCTGGGACTCATTTCCTCTATTTCAAATACTTAACGATTACCTAAGATCGGATGGTAAGTGAATGAAAATGAGAAAAACAAAGTTTTAGTTTTTCTATTTATTGAAATGTTAATTTTTAATAGTATTCCTATTAGTATTTTCCCTATTAAATTAATTTATATATTTACACTCATACCTCGCTATAAGCCGATCTTTATTTCGGCATTTCACTATAACGCCCCTCTTCAATTAAGGCAAGTTTTCGATTTACGGCCTAAAATGTTTTGCTTTAACGGCAAAAAAAACTATTTTTTAATGTCGATATATATACACGCTGCCAATCTTGCGCAAGTGCAATCTCGATGCACACTCTTTTCTATTTCTTTTTGTTTACGAGCGTTCTTCAGTGTTGAAATGGTGACGACAGTGATCTGCACGTTACCATTTCTTCATTGTCTTTATATTAAAGACATTTTAAAAATATTATGTATGTATACATACACATATTTTATGTAACATGATATTGTTTCACATTGGTTTATAGATTATTGTTGGTTTTTGGAGTCTGTTATTATTTTATGTACAAATGTATGTTATGTATGAATTTTTGATTTAAATGAAATAAAAAAATAAAATGCATTTTGAATGATAAACCATGTTACATTGTTAACAAATTTGGAAACGATCCCATTGTATTTGTATAAAATTGTATTAGAATAATTGATTCCTTATACGGCTTTGCGCTTTGCGGCCAAGATTTGTGTGTATTTTACTTATTCTTCATTTATTTTATTATTTTTATTATATTATTGTTGGCGGCAGCAGAAAATGTGTAAATGTCAAGTGCAGCTTGAGCGGCAGCAGCCAGCGTTAACAGCGCTCTCTTTGTACCGCGCTCTCGTTGTGCAGCGCTCTCTCTCTCTCGTTATTGACAAAGGGCGTTCGCTGATCGGCCGGCTGCTGCAGCTAAATTCTATTGGGTTTCTGAGTTGGAATAAACTAATCGTGAATAGGAATTTTAAGTATCGTCGTTGAAAGACTAAGCATTGGCTTCTGGTCTTAATATAATCAAATAAATATAAACTATTTTGGTGAAACTTTGTGTTTTAATAACAATAAAGCTATCAAAAAGATGATAGCGCAGACAATTGTATTAAATTCAAATAGTAACAACCTATTTTGAATAGAACTAAGTTTTTTTTTTCTGTTTCCCTTATTTCTAGAATCTTTTGCCATTTTTAAAAATATATTCATAAGTTGCCTAAATTTACAAATTTAAAAGAAATATTGTGAGAGTGTTGCTATTATTTGGTTATAATTCTTTTTATTGATTTTCTTATTTAGATAACTTACGAAATGGAAGATTTCACCAGCATTTGCGTGATACTTTTGCCCCGTTAGTCGTCCGATATGTGGATCTGATGGAATCATCGATAGCCCAATCTATACATAAGGGTTTCGAGAAGGAACGATGGGAAAGCAAGGGGTAAGTCTAAGTCTATATTATCTAAATATATATAGAATATCGCATTGATTTGGTTGCATGTACATACATTTCATATACATAAATATAATTTATAATACGGCTATAAATATAAACTCAAAACAAATAGTGAGGTATTTTTTATTGGGACAAAATGAATTTTATAAAAGATTGATTATCTTAAGAGATACAGGCATAATTTATAAATTTATATATATTATTTATATATATAAATATAATTAATTATGTACAAAACGAGCGCATAAATTATACAGTTACGGCAAAATAAATAGCACCACGTTGAAAATGGTAAGTTTAAAAACTGGTGGATGACTTAAAACCGCTTTTAAATTAAGTAACATAAATTAAATAAAAATATGTTGAAAAGAACTTTAATTTATGAGGGGAATATTAAAAGAAATACTATTATAAATAAAGATTTTAATAATATGCAAAGCTAATGCATTGTTTTATTAAGTGTAAGCAAAAATCGCAATTGTGCTATTATTTTTGCCGCAACTGTATATGTTCCCTATGTATATGTGTACACATGTGTTCGTCATTGGTGTGCAGGCATTAGTGTTAAGCAGTTGACCTTACGAAACGAAATGAAAATTAAGCTTAGGCTCAACTTCTGTATGTGTGTGTGTGCTATGAGAATAATAAACGCTGCACACACACACATGCACGCACTCGCACTCATACACATACTATACAACGACCAGGAATAACGGCTAGGAGGTGGGACCCAATTAAATGAGTATCATAAATAAAAACATAAACAACAACATCAACAATATCAAGAACAACATTAACTAGGAGAATGGCGATGCATTCGAAAGAAGCAGCAAGCTGGCTAGATCACCAGAAGGAGTAACGGCTCCGAAAAGAAGCGAGCAACCTGTGCCACACTTACCGAGCGCCGAGACGCAAAACGGGTTGGTAGGACCCTAAGAGACCTAGGCCAGCTGATACTCCGCCTAGTGGAAATGCTTGAGGATGGAAAGGGGCGCTTGATCCATCAACTTATGAGAGACTCCATAATAAGGTGGGATCAGTCCTGTCAGACATCTCCGCCGTTTGGAACAACGATGAAAAACAAGCGGAAACAGAGCCCGGTGTTGCATAAGTCTCAGAGCAAGAGGCAGAAGGCGGATGTCGGCAAGTAGCAAGAGACGCATGCCTCCACCGTGTTCAAACCTGCAAGCGTAACAGCTCGCAAAAAAAGAACCCCAAAGGCACCAAAGCCAAAAAATCCAAGAATCCTAAAGGAAAAGGCGAGGCCGGACGCGAACCTGAAGGCCCGAAGTGGGCGAAGCGTCATACGCGGATATACTGCGCAGGGTAAGGGCAGATACAAATCTGTGCGACCTTGGTAAGTCGATATCGAAAATTCGAAGAACGGAAAAAGGAGAGTTGCTCCTACAGCTCGACAAGTTTGGAACAGACATCGCTGCGTTTAGTAACCTGGAGGACATTTGTGATGCATTGAGGGAACAAGTGGAACTTCAGATATAGGGTTGAAATACATTACTCTGTAAACAGCGTACGGGCAAAAGTAAATTGCAACAATAAGGATGCCAGCTGTCAGCGCTCAAAGGACCCTGAAGGTGGGACTCATAAGAGCTGGATGGGTTAAATCGTGATTCCCAGAAGGAGTAACCCTCACTAAGTGCTTTAAGTGGGTGTAATTTGGCCACCTGATAAGGCAATGCCAGAGCGACCTGGATATGTCCAGGGCCAGGGACTGGCTGCCGGAGCCACAGGGTATGCTCTGCAAAGTGTGCAACACCGATATAAAATATATAGACGGAAGTGATAGATGCCCGGCGTTCAAGAAGGCACTCAGCAACAGAAAATTAAGTATCCGCAACTGAATCTCAACCACTTTGAGGAACCTCAGGCCCTGCTAAGAAAATCGGGTCGACAAATCCAAACAGAAGTAGCTCTAATCGGCGTGCTATATTAGCCTAACTAAGGTGGTCTGCTCAGCCCATAACGGCTTTTCACGTGCAAAGATCAATTGGACCATCGAGCTGGGACCTATGGAAGTTCGAATAGATGCTCGGGCACATATCGGAGGTTGCCCGTGGTAGGTCGCCCCTTATTATAGCCGAGGACTTCTACGCCTGGGCCGTGGAATGAGGCAGTAGAGAGACCAACGCCAGAGGGACAGTCTGCTGGAATAATTTGCCAATATGGATGCGATTCTGGCCAAAGATGGGAGGAGACTGACGTATCGCAAGGCAGGTGGAGCATGTCTGCTCGCGCGAAGGCGTTCCCAACGGGCAAGAGGCCGCCCAGAATTCAACGCAAGGATGCTCGAATTTAAATGTGCCAAAAATAAATTAAAAAATACCATCAAAAGTAGCAATGCGAGCTGCTTTCGCGCGATATGCGAGGAAGCCGATATTAACCCTTAGGCCGGTATACAAAGTAGTGACAAAGAAGCAAGGATACTACCTCGCAGGTAGCTTGCCCCACGGCTCTAGTCACCATTGTGAAAACGTGGTTCCCACAGCACCCGAGGATAGTGATGGTAAACCACCAGTGTAGTGCAGAAGCAATCCAACAGGTCTCAACGGATGAGCTCGTGAAGGCAACCAGAGGAGTGGGAGAAAAACAGGCTCCTGGCCCAGACGGGATTCCTAATAACGCCCTGAAGTTGGCCATAAGAAAAATACCCAATGCGTTTGCTGCGACATACTTCAAGTGCCTACAGGATGGAGTATTCCCGAAGAGATGTCACGACAACGGTTAATTCTCTTACCGAAGGGGGACAATCCGGTTGAAGATCCAGCGGGATGTAGGCCGATCTGTCCCTGGAAACGGCGGTCTACGGTGGAAGCTATTCAAGCAGTTGTGGATACCGCAAAAAAAGCCATAGAAGGAACCCCATGGAGATGGGGAGATAAGGAGTACTGCGCTGATATAACGTTGGACATACGAAATCCCTTCAACTCAGCGAGCGGGGCACATCACGAGGACACTAGACAGAAAGAAATCCCAGATTACCTATCTAGCATAGTCTCGAGCTTCCATTTGGAAAGGGTCCTGGAATATGACACGGAAGTGGGACCCAGGAGCTACAACGTCACGGCAGGCATTCCTGAGGGCTCAGTGCTAGGCCCACTCCTGTGGAACGTCATATATGATGGAGTGCTTAGACTGCAAGTACCACAGGGAAGCAGACTAATTGGCTTTGCAGACGATCTGGCGCTAGTAGTTGTAGCAAAGGAAATAGAGCACGTCGAGGCGGCAGCGAACGATGCTGTGCAAAAAGTAACCCAGTGGTTAAAAGATGAGAACCTGGAACTCGCAGGCCATTAAACGGAGGCAGTACACATCACAAGTCGGAAATGGTCGAGACTATAGGGTGCGCTGTGCCTAATTAGGCAACTTCTGTATATCCAGGACATAATATTCTCACGTACAAGGCGTAAACAAAAAAAAAAAACTACACATACACATACACATATGCAAGAGAGCGCAAAAAAAATCTCTGCCATTCTCCCACACTCGCTAGTTCGCTCTCTCGACTCCATTTTCATTGCAAATGTTAAACATTCCCCGTATGTATCTGATTTTTTGATGATATTTAACAAATATTTTTGTGTGCCCACTATATATATATATATATAAATATTGGTGTATAATTAAGGATAAACGCCGCCTTGAATCCGGCCGCATTAAATAATGCAGCGCAGGCGCTAAACACGGCAGCCCTCAACCCCGCCGCTCTACTCAGCGGCAAGAAAGATCAAGTCAATTTCTATGTGCCGAAGTTGCCAAGGCGAACAGCGGCTGCTGCGGCTGCCGATGAAATGAGGTTGTTTTTTATCTACATACATAGCGTTCTCTCTCTCTCTCTCTCTCTCTCTATTTGCATTATGTTGTTGTTGTTTTGCTCTGCATAATATTTATCCTAGAGCTTTTTTTAGCGCCATAACATTAAAATTCACTGTTGTTGTTCACATGCAAATGTTAAATAACTGTAATTAAATATAATAATACATATGCCTATGACAAGTAGTAATTTAAATAACTAGTAAATATAAGACGAATTTATAATTTTAAATATCACAAATAAATAAATGGCTGATCTTCACATACATATACATAATATATGTATAACATTCATATCTAATTTTTGCTTTTCCATGTTTTACGTTATGGCTTGGCTGTAATTAAAATTTCACATTTCACCATAAACATTGAGCTGAGAACGATCGACCGTTATGTTAACACTCACCTTAACCTACATTATTGCGTTACGTACATTAGCGGCAGCTTAACATTAACCTATTGTTAGCATTGCGCTTGGGTTTTTAGCTTATATATATATATATATAAATACATTACTTATATTAATATCGACATCAAGTTAACTTAATTCCATACGCAATTAGATTTAAAATCACATTTAAGTCTACTTTAATTATTATTATTAATACGAACATAGCATTATTGCCTGTGGTGAATGCAAAAGAGTTTTTTGGACGCTGTTTTTTTTTTGCGTAGTTGAGTCTTGTATGTAAATATTTAAATATATGAATATTTAAATTTATAAATAAATAAATATATAATATTGTATAAATATACAAAGAAAGAAAAATATATATACAAAAATATTTGAATATATAAAATATATAAATATTGAAATAATTACATATTTAAATATATAAATAAAGATTTAAATAAATATATACACTTACAAATATATTTCTGAGTAGGTTTAGAAGAATTGCTTTTAGTATTAAAAAAATAACTGCATTGAATAAAATCGAAAATAAATGATTGAATGTTTATTTAATAATTGTTTTCTGTATTTTCCATTATTTAGAAATGGGTGTGCGACTTCTGAGGATCTATTTTGGAAATTAGACGCGTTGCAATCGTTTATACGCGATTTACACTGGCCGGATGCAGAATTTCGTCAGCATTTGGAGCAACGCCTGAAAATGATGGCTGTTGATATGATTGAGCAGTGTATACAGCGAACGGATGCATCGTTTCAATCGTGGTTGAAGAAAAATGTTGCCTTCATATCGACCGATTATATAATACCATCAGAGATGTGCGCCATGGTAAATGTGATATTAGATGCTAAAAATCAAAGCTTTAAATTAACTACCATTGATGGTATTGATCTGGTGAGTGCAGCGATGATGGATTCGTGACCGATTAATAAATCTATTTATTTGTTTTAGTACAAATTTCATGCGAAAATTGATGATCAAATTGACAAAGCGAATGTGGCGATGACACAAGGCCTCAGTGGCAAACTTATGTCAGTGCTAGAGTCGACTTTGTCAAAATTGGCACGTTACGATGAAGGCAGCCTAATTGGCTCAATTCTTAGCTTCACAAATGTGTCCAGTTCCGGCAAGGACCTCGGCCAGGGCTATGTGAATTTCTTTCGGAACAACATGGATCAGATTCGCGGAAAAATCGGTGATGATCTCTGGACCCTCAACTTCTTCGAGCAATGGTATTGCCAGCAAATCGCCATGCTTTCCACGTGGCTCTCGGAGCGCATGGATCATGCCCTACACTACGCCCAAGTCACCTCCATTTCTCACATCATTAAGGTAAGAGAGAGAAGTTTTTAAAAATATATAACATAAAATATATGTAAAATTTAATATATGTCGGGCTTATTTCTTACCTGATCTTCTTAAAATTTGTGCAGTTGATCAATAATTTGTATATTTACATTTATAGATTAGTTTATGTATGTATATAATTTATTTTATGTTAATCAGAAGATAATTTATGTATATTAATTATTATACAAATCAATTAGAATAGTCTGCCTTTAAAAAGATGGCTTTGATTTTATATTCCGAAAAACAGAAAATATATTCGGACTTTGAGCTGCAAGGTGTGCTCGAGGACAAACTGAATTCAAAATCATATCAGACAGTTATTCAACGAATGACTGCTGAGGAGGCGACTTGTGCCCTAACAATGCCCGACGTAGCCGACGGAGATGAGTAAATATAATTATAATTACTGCTCGGAATTTATGAAATTAATTGAATATTTTCTTGTAGTAACGGGGACGATGTACGCAATGGGGATGAGGAGGATGCGGGAGATGAGGCTGGTAGTGCTGGTGGAACCTCATCGCGTGGTGGCATGCCAAAGGCTAAAATGGGTGCCTCGCAGGCGGCTGCTGTTACCAATGTGGTAGCTGGACGTGTTGGCAATTTACTCGGCAAGGGCATTGGTGGACTTAGCTCGAAACTGGGAAGCGGCGGTTGGTTCTAAATTTATGTTAATGTCCAGCTTTATTTCTCATTTTCACTTCCCAGCTTAAATTGAGCCAAAACACCAAAACAACAAAAAACAAAATAACACAATAATATATGTAAAGAGCATTCTATATATATATATATATATATATATATATATATATTTATATATACTCAATTTAATATGGCCAGCAGTTTTAGCATATATAAGATATATATTTTTTAATGTATTATAATACCAACTTATGTTCACTTTAAGCAGGAACAGTTCTTTCTGGTAGCAAATACTAAAAATTCATTTGAAATACACTTTAAAAAAATACAGAAAATAAATCGTAAACATTATTACCTCTTAAATATATTATACGATTATCAAATATACAATTTATAATTAATTAATTAATTATTGGAAAACTAACTTTCACTTATTAAATTATTCTACATGCATATTTCTTCATCAGCAGCATTATTTTTTTTGTATGTTGTTATTTAGTAAAAAATCTAGCAAAATAATCTTCCAACATAAAAAAATGTTATACTTAAAAAAATCTTTAAATTTGTAATATAAGAACAACAATCGCGAGAAATTTAGTATATGTTTCCTTCATTTGAGCTTCATTTAAAAATACATATCGGTTTGTTTTAGTGCAGACTGAGATTAAATAAACTATATCTACCCATAATGTATACATGTTTATGATTAAAAAATAATCTCTAACTTCATAACATAAATATATATTTGGCCCTTACCACAATATAGTAATTGACTCAAAACAGTTAGCAGCTGGCAACAAAAAATAAATAAATAATTTTTATTGAACACTAACTCTTCACTTTAAGCAGTTATATCTATCAGATATCAGATAGATTTATATTGTGTTTACATTTTAATGATTGCAAATAAAAAAAATGTATTCAGTATTTAGCGTTAATTTTAGTTATTTATTAAAAAAAAAAACTTAAAAGTGTGTATGTATGTATTTGTGTTAATATATAAGAATAAATATATATGAATAGATGAATTTATATATTCCAATATATATATATATATATATTCCAATTATACAGCAATTATTTGTTATATTTTATTTGCCAATGAAACTCACATCACAAATAATTGCCTTGGTGGTATTTGCTGCTGGGGAACTTCTAAAAAAAAAGCATTAAGAATTCATCTTTCTCAGGTAATTCCAAGTAATCGATAACAATAATCGATTCAACAATAAAAACCGCCCAAATTGAATTAAAAAACTGTGTTTTTTCTCTTGTCAACATGGTTTTTGTTTGTTGTTTTTTATTAAACCGTATTTGATTTGATATTTTCATATAAATATCGTACATTTATTTTTTGTGTTTACCAATTTAATGTTTATTTTATTTTCTTATGTGAATGCTTAATTTTTCTTGTTTTTTTATTCATATAATATAACTTCTATCTGTATAATAAGTATGGGTGTATATAACATTTTATATGTAGTATTTATTATATATGTATTTATTTATATATAGAATACTTTGTAAATCTAGATATGTGTTATTTATTATATTATTTAAAATTATATTTAACCTCTTTACTAATTACTATTGCCTACTTACAGTTTAGAGAGCTACTAAAAAATAAACGGAACAATTAACCAATCAGTGTAATTTATTGACTTAGCTTATTTTTATACTTATTGTTTTAATGAAAAAACCAGCGTAAATCGTAATTAGCTCTGCTTCTTCCTATCTGCTTTTTTTTTTGCTTTTGAAGTACACGTGCACACACACAAACGCACACGATCAGACAGGGTGACTCTTGCAGGAGCAAAAATACTCAGCGCCATTACGAGCCGCACAGTGTGGACTCACAGCTCAAGCGAAAGCGACCGTCTGCAAAGCTGAGGCGCACAGCAAAAGACAGACCGATTCAAAGCTCTGCATCTTAGCTATATATGTACAATTGTCTCTATGTATGTATGTACAGGCACAGGCAATATGTTATCTAACATTTACTTTAACTGGCAATGTAAACATACATTTTACATTTGACGTTTTCATTTAGCTATTGCTGCTCACATTGATCTACTTATACATGTGTGTTCTTTTAATATTTGATTCTTGACAAATAATTAAATGGCATTATTTACGCTTAACTGACTTGAGTTGAGTGTTGAGCTTAGCATATGTATTTGTGTGTGTGTATGTGTAAAGGCATTTGCGGAGCTTTTGTCTGTTAGCAGTACGTTTGTTAACAGCATGTATGTATGTAGAGTATGTGTGTATGTAAATGAGAAAAGTAGACTTGTTAAAACTAAACTTAAGCGTTAAGGGTAAATAAATAAATAAAAGTGTATAGATATTGCAAAACGGTTCCACATATGCACTAATTACTAACATACAAAAATTCAAATAAAAAAACACAGAAAATTGGAAGCAGTGTTCAACTTAAATATAAATCTTTCTTTTCTTTTCCTCTTTTTTTTTTACTAAATTTATATATATATATATATATATATATATTTATATATACATGTGTGTGTTTGTTTACATTTGACAACTCACAACAGCTCAGCTCAGCTCAGCTCAGATCACCTCATCCGTCGTCAATCGTATTTGGCTTTTGTGATTGTGATTCGTTACGCATACATACATACATATGAGTGTCTGTGTGCGTGTGTGTATGTATGTAAGTAATTCGTGCCGTGCTGCATTTAACAGACTTAACAGACGCATGCATGTTATTTGTATGATATATATGTACACGTGTTATTTTAATTTAAATATGTTATTTAACAGTCTTTTTATAATTGGCAATGGCTTAACACACATTGTTGTGCTTACATATGTATATGCATATGTGTGTATGTAACATTTAAATACACTGTTACTGTTAATATCGCATTAATTAAATTCACATTTACATTTCTATATTTTTATTTATACTTGTTTTCTGCATTGAATGTTTGGCTTTTAGTTTTTTTTACATACACATTTAATAGAAATTCACAACTTTAAATGTTAAAACGCTTATGCTAAATGTTAACATATCTATGTGATCACACATGCATACATACAAATACATATGTACATATATACATATATATATATAAATATATATGCGTGTGTGTGTATTCCAGTATAAGCTAATATTGAAAGCTGTTTTTCTTTCTTTTTTTTTCTGATTCATTCTCCAATTGGTTCACACTTAAATAACTAAGCTACATGCATACACTTGACAAAAACTATCAGTGTCTTTTAAGAAATAATAAAAGAGGTAAAAAAAAATTTCAAAAATATAAGTGATTAAAAACAAAAAGAAATTAAAAAAGTATTTGTTCTTTTTCTTTTGCAAGAGAATTTGTTAAAAATTCTAAAAATATATGTACTCATGACAGACATATTAGACAGACACACGGATACTTAATCTGCTATAGCAGCTATATCAGGTCCAATTTTGTCAATAAATTCGTACAATTTTTTAGTTTTTTAACACATATGTGTACACACACATACATAAATACATACATATATATACATTTTTGATATAATTTATAAATAATACTGTTGGTTTTAAGAAAAATTTTTATTTAATTTGATTTTATATTTTATTTTTTTGAGACTTCGCAAGTAAACATGCCTTTTTTTATAAACATGCTTTTTATATATGTGTGTGTAGATATGCAAATATATAAAAAAGTATATATATATATATATTGCAGCAGCATTAAAGTTTAAGTTTAAGTTCAAAATTAAAGCTTTTGTTAGAGAAACGAAACTGCGCTTTTCTGTTCTAGCATTAATCGAAATGTGTACACACATTGAAAGCAATTGGAAATACATTTTGTTGTTCTTGATGCAAATACACAAAGAAAAAAAAGTACGATAGCACTTTCAATTTGCTTAACTTGATTAAAATAAAAAAACACTCAAAAATAAACCAATTGCAAACAATTTCCAAAAAACTTGTTAATTAAATGCACAGCATTCAGTGGCAAATTGCTCAATAATAGTTATTTTTGTGTGTATGCATGCTAAAATTTTTTTTCTTTACATGATTATCGTTCGGATATATGTGTGCATATGTATATATATGTACATAGGTATATTATTTGATAAACATTTATTTTGTATAAAGAGCTCTATCTAATTTTTTTTAGGTGTATGCATGTGTGTGTGTGTTTAGCAGGACTAGTTCACACTGGAATTATGCTTTTGTTTGTTTTTCGTTTGTTTTGCTTACTAAATTCGTTTGCTGTCCATTAAATGTACACAGGGTGTACAGGGTACATGGTACATACATACATACAGGGTGTACATGTAGCTTTTGGCACTTTTCCAATTAATATTAATGGCCACATGTTACACGTTATGACGATGGCTTTGACAGACAAAGAGAGAGAGAGAGAGTGAGAGAGAGTGGAAGAGAATGTTGTACTTATTGCACGTTGATATTATTTTTATGCATATTCCAGCCTGCTATGAAACGCTTATGGCGCCCGTTTCAGCAGCATTCCCATTGGCTGTCGCCGGCGGTGGATCGTTTGTATTTCGCCGCTTCATGTTAGTCAAAGACGTCGGCGGATCAATCGCTGGCACAACAACAGAGTTGTTAACTGAGCTGACGTCGCCGCTGCTACTGTTAACGTTACTGCTGCTGCTGCTGTTAGAGGCTGCTAACAGCTGTTGCTGAAAATGCTGACTCAGACTGCTGCCGAATAATGAGTGATGAGCATGCGCGAGCGCATGTTGATGTGGATGCTGGTGTGGAAGCTGATGTAGATGTTGTGCATGTGTATGCTGGTGTGCATGCTGTTGATGATGCGCATAGTGATTCTGTCGCAAAATTGACTGCTGTTGTTGCGCCTCAGCGATTAATGCAATATTGTTGTGTTCCTCTCGGCGCTTGGTCAGCTGATTAATGTTCAGTGGATTGTTTATGTCCCGCGGATTCGCACCAATCGGATTGCGATGCAAACTGCTGGCAGCGGCGAGCGGCAGTGAAGTCGCTGCTGTTGGCGCTGTTACTTTTAAGCAGGCGTACCCGCTAAAACCGTTCGTAGCTGGCAGGCTGCTGTTATTGTGGCTGGCGCTGTTATTGCTGCTGACGCTGTTATTGTTGCTGCTATTAGCAGCTGGAAACAGCTGCTGCTGCTGCTGTTGCTGCTCTGCTGCCTGCAGGCTGAGGCCCATGCCCAAATGACTGAAGCGTGTGCCAAGCATCATGGCGCGCTCAGACGCTGACGTTGACACCGCCGGAGAAGCAGTGCTTGCTGCTGCTGTTGTTGTTGTTGAGGTATTCAGTGTATTGCTGCTGCTGTTAAGGCTACTGCTCGAAGAGCCGCCGCTGCTGGAAGCCGTGCCCGCTGTTGCTGTTAACCTTGACGGTTGTTGACTGCTGCTGTTATTGTTGCTCTCAGCCACTGCGAGTGAGAGCGAGAGGGAGAGCATATTGTTGTTGCTGCTGGTGGCAACGGTTGGCGTCGTTGGACTAGTTAACATGTTCATGTTAAGTGGACTGGCCAAACTGGCCGTTGTCGAGGGACTTTGCAGACTGGAAAGGCCGCTCAAACAGCCCGGACTGGAAAGCGATTGACTCATTGACTCGTTGTCCTCGTTATCCGCCGGCATTTTATTCGTCGTCGTTGTTGTTGTAGTTTCGATTTCGTCACCGCTGCCGCAACTGAGGTCGCCGGCGCCACCGGTCAAATCATCATCGTCCTCGTCATCGTCGCTCATCTGACTCAAATTTCCTGTGTCATCCATGCCGCTGCCATCTTCGTGGCTGCCGCCGCCATTTTCATTCAGCGCTTCCATATAACGAATGCATTTCTTTTTGCGTCTGGTCATGCAAAGATAAATTTAAATAAAACAAATAGAAAGAGAGAAAGAGAGCGAGAGAGAAAGAGAGAGAGAGAGAGAGAGGGAGAGAGAGAAAATTATTAATTAGTTGAATTCAGCGTGTAAAATGTATTATTTAAATGGTGCTGTATGCAAATATAGTATATATATATTTAAGACATTCCACACAACAAATGCACAAAATGACCACTGAGATTTAATTGACAAATTAATAAATAAATGCATGCTTAAAAAAATCTATTTTTCAATCGTGCAACAAAAAAATGGTACGCTAAAAAATCATATCAAAAGCGAGCAGTTTTTTGGGCTTTCCTTTTTCAAAACGCATATGGGTGCTCTCCAAAACGAGACATGTTAAAGCTCTGCATTGACTGTCTAAAACTATATTTATATATATATATATAATTTAGCGATTTCTCCCGCATATTAAAGTTAAATTTAAATTTAAAATTAAAAAATATATTTCAAATAATATATTTAAACTTTCCTATCAATTAATTGGGCCCTCTCTCCATATATATATATATTTCCTATGTTTATTATTTTAATAACTGCATGCAAGAATTTCCCAAACCAAAAAAAAAAAACAATAAAAATCTTAAAAAAAAATGTAAAACAAAAAAATTGTTTTTAATAATTCTTAGAAAAATTAGTTGAGAAACATATAATAAATAAACCGGATTGCATTATTCTCATCAATAAATATATTTAATGAAACAATAGTTTATCCGTATCAATTATTATTTTCATATATATTTGAATTTGGAAAAATTCTTCAAAATGACTTAAGCATTGAAATCCAGCTTCAAACTTGAATTAGTTGTTATTTATAAATAAATAAGTGCAACTAACTCTGGCCATTGAGGTAAATTGAAACTGATTCGCTGTGGTCTCCACAAATTCCAATTCGAAAAGTACCGGAATCATTTTTTAGACTACGAAACACAACAAAACAAATAAACATATAAATATACATATTTATGTATATATTATATATAATATACGCATATATAATATAGAAAAAAAGTTAGTTGGGGGCATAAGCAAACCGTAAATTAAACAAAAATATTCAACTCACTCGCAGGAATCGAATTTTAAATAAGAATAAATTGTTGGCTAATCAACAATAAATATAAAAACTTGTTCGTTAAAAAAATCAAAGATAAAAAATCAAAAGGCAAACAACTGCAACAACAACAACAGCAACAACGACAACAACAACAATATCAAACAGCTCTAGCAATAAATTTAAATTAATGTTCGATGTAAGTGGAATTCATTAATTAATTCAATTTAATTAATTAATTAACGATATATATATATAAACGATATATGTATATAAATATATAATCAAATATATAAATAATTATATAAATGCCCTAATTAATTACATATGTAATTAAATAAATATTTATATATGCCTCAAATAATTGCATATATAATTTTATAAATATAACATTAATTATATATATATATATATTCAACAATACAACAAACTTTGGTTTATAAAACAGCAAATAAAATTTGTGTGGACATCGATGTAATTAGGAACCAGTTGTGTATATATATACGACATGTATATAAAATTAATCTTTAAATGCCGCATCAGCACATTTTAATTAGTCTAATTTAATTACAATATTTTCTTTTCGTTCCTAATTTTTTAACTCTATCAAAAAAACTAAAACGAACTCCGAATTAAAATGTAAATTGAGATGAAATAAAGATTTGTCTGAGACCGAATAAATAAATTGGCCCTAAATGATAACAACCGAAATTTGTAATTAAATTAATTAAAGCCGCAACATTGAAATAAAAATAGTGAAAACTGGAAAAAATAGCTTAGCTTTTAATTCATTTTTGTATTTAAATTAATAATATACGGAAATTTGCAATTAAAATAAATAAATCTGGGAATACCCGACTGCATTCAATGATTAAATAAAGTTTTACTTTGAGTTTCAAGTGTGTGCTCTTGCTACAAACTATATTAAATAAATATTCAATATGTATACATGAAATAACAAACAAATATTTGTTGCTAATGCGGCTTAGTTATTTTTGTTTGGCAAAGAACATAATTTATATTTGCCCTTTTTTATATATTTTTTTTTATTTTTTTAGTTATTGGCACACAACAAATATTGTAATTGTATAATATAATATTTTATTTATTTACTGGCTTTTAAATGCTGATTGAGGTGCACAAGCCTCGCTTCGAGCTGATTTTTAATTAGGTGTGCAATGCATGTTGTCCCGTCCACTTGGGAGGGGCGGGGCAGGGGGCCGGATTCAGGAGGGGGATGATAATTATCTTCTTTTATTATTTATCTCAAATTTTTTTTTCACAAATTTACATAAGTTGGCGGCGCTTGGGGCGAGAGTTGTTGATTGCTGGCAGAGACGCCACTGTTTGCCCCTCCCCCTCCCCCTCCACCACCTCCTCCTCCGCCCCCATTTAAAGGTGCTGCTGATCCATTGCTGGCCATCATTTGGAGATGCGTTGTATGCGAAGAGGATGTCGATGAGGATGAGGAACTCGACGACGAATTGGGCAACATGACCGTCGTTGTTGGCGTCGTTGTTGGCGTCGCCGTTGTCGGATTGAGCATGCCTATGCTACTTATGCTATTCATCACATTGACACCGACACCGATACCGATACCGATGCCACCAACACCCACCATGCCACCGGCTGGGGTATGAGTGAGTATGCCGCCAATGTTGCTGCTGCTACTGTTGCTCAAACCAACACTGGGACTGAGATTGGAGAGTGGACAGTTTCGAGTGGAGAGTTTATAATTGGAGATTTCACAGATTGTTAATTGTAGATTTGGAGAGTTTCCAGTTGATAATTGGAGAATTCCCAGTTGAGTTTTGGAGAGTTTATAGTTGGAAAGTTCCCAGTTGATAATTGGAGTGTTTCCAGTAGTAATTTCATAATTGGAGCGTTCATAATTAAGATTTGGAGATTTGGAGAGTTCCCAGTTGAGATTTGGAGAGTTGACAGTTGTAGAGTTGATAATTGGAGAGTTGAGAGAGCAATGTTTAAGTTTGTTCAAAGAGAGTTTCTTAACAATTCAATTGAGTAGTTAAAGGATTTAGTTTATGAGAAAAGAGCACTCAAAAAAATATTGTGTGTATTTATGTATGTGTGTGTGTGTGTGTGTGTATGTTTATGTGTGTGTTTATGTGTGTGTTTATGTGTGTGTGTGTGTGTGTGTGTGTATGTGGGTGTGTGTATTTAATTAAGGATCGTTTTAATGCAAGCATCATTTGAAATTGGTCAACTTTTCAACAATTCATTCAAAAGTTAGTTATTAGAAGAAGAACAACAATCGAATTTATTTATTTACACAGACAAATATTTGAGACGCAATTTTCGAAAACAATTCATTCTCTAGCTATATAATATATAGTCAACAGATCCTATAAATCTTTTCAAACCACAAAAAAGAAAAAAAACTAAAAAGTTCCTCAGCCAAGAATTATTTTAAAATACAAAACAAATTATATTACAAATTCAACAATTGAGTGAAAAATCTATCAAAGCTTTTACTAAAAAAAAAAAAATCCTGAGAGAATTCTGTGTAAGTAGACTATATTTCTGCAGTATATAGAAATCGTCTCATTACATTACACAGTTACCAACTTTATAGCTTTAGAGACAGAACTCTGTAAAATTGAGCTATCCTAGAAAAACTATAAATTATACAAAACTCATATTATGTATCAATAGTTCTTATAACAGCTCCATATATATATCATATATATAATAATAATATGATATAATTAATATTTTACAAACTTAAAAATGTAAAGCTCAGAAAAACTGACAGACTTGGCTAGCAAAGTTGATCAATAATCCAAATATTTTAAGGGATCTAACAGCGATTTACAGGCTTTTCAAAAATTGAATGCCAGTTTAAAAGATCATTGAATTATTTAAATTAACATGTTCATTCCCATTGAAAAAAAAAAACTTTATCAGCAGAAGTCAAGAATCACTCTTTAGATATCAAAACTATATATATATATATATATTTGACAAATTATAATAAGATCTTTGGTCCTGTGCAAGGGACAGGGGTGGCAGGCATTTTATTAAGTTTTTTTTTTGCATGCAAAATGCCTTTTTTTAGTTTTATCGATTTATATGTATATATATATTTATATGTATATATATATTTATATGTATATATATATTTATATGTATATATATATTTATATGTATATATATTTATATGTATATATATATTTATATGTATATATATATTTATATGTATATATATATTTATATTTATATATATTTTATTGTGTATATGTGTGTTGTGTGTAGGTGTATTTCTGGTACGGTTTAAAAAGGTTTGTGGTGTAGATAATGGTGTGTGGAATACTTATAAGGTGTGTGTGTTTTTGTCTACTTTATATATATAAAATACAATTTAAATGGAATTATTTAAATTGAGGGGATTTAGCTTGGGCCTTTACCTATATATATATATATTATATATACATATATATTAGAGTTGTAACAGAATTGAATATAGTCAAAGACTAATAATTAATTATTGAGCCAGAGTATTAATATTTGCCGATTTTATATAAATAAATTTACTAAATATATTTGAATTAACCCTGATTTTATATATTTGAATTTATATATATTATTTGTTAATTGTATTTCTTGCATTTATTTTATTTATTGTTTTATAGTATTATTTATTTATTTAATTAAATTTGCTTTTAGCATAAAATAGCAACAGATCAGATTCAAATGGAAGAGTGTACAAAAATTAAATTTTTAATTTTCATAATTAGTTGCTTTCTGAATATCATTTAAAATAATTAAATTCTTAAATGGCATATAATATTGCCTGCAATATATATATTTATTTAAAAATGCTTTCAAAGAGGATAAATCTTGATCAGTAATTAATTGAGCATAATCTATATAAAAAATTGGGAGACTTTGGCGATATATGTATATATCATAGCGCATATATTATATAGATATGTATATAAATTAACTTTCTAGCATTCAAAGAGAGAGAGAGAGAGAGAGAGAGAGGGACTGTCGATTTTGGCTTATTCACATAATTTTGAATATTTAATTATGAACTTTTAGTTGTTAATTTTAAATTGTAAATTTGAAAAACTGTAATTTTAGTTTTTAGCGTGTACAACTCTAATATAAGACGTACGCTTCAATGTTTTATTTTTTATCATTTGTACATAGATGATTTCTAACTGCGCTTATGATTGATTGGCTGATTGACAGGTAGTTCACTGCTTTTATTAAGATTATTAATTTGAAATTTAGATGAGTACATTGTATTTAAGTCATAAGACATAAGCGCAGTAATTTCAGTAAATAATAATAAATAATAAATGTTGGGTAGTTTTTTTTGTATAAACAATAGAGAATTTACCTGCATGGTTTGCACCATTGATTCTGCTGATCCAAACCAAAGCGCGCTCGACACTTTTTCATATTGTTGCCTAGTAGAATATATAATATACGTATGTTTAATATATTATTAGTTGAATATAATATTATTTGGTTAATGAACATAATCTGGTATTTGATTTATTAGTTAGTTGTTGTTTGGGGGCAGCAGAATATTTACTCGCAGAGAAGCATTCACTACAATCACTGGCTAAGTTTAATTAAGACTTAAGCACACACACATACACAGTAACAAAAGGAGAGTGAGAGAAGAGATATACACTACAAGAAATGAGGACATAAATACAATTGATCTATATATACATATATTAGTAATTAATTTATAGGTGTAGCCGTTCCTTTTACACACACAACTCCACAAATTAATTTTACATATTAATTACATTAATAATTAATTCATTATTTATTGTTATTATTATTTTCTTTAGCTAGTTTCCACTTGGTAAATAATTAAATGAGCCTTTCAAACTATTTATAATTTTATATTTAATTATTCTTTTGGTATTTATCTCCATGTTTAATATTAAAATAAACAATTTAAACTATTTATGCATTATATTTAATTATTATTTTCGTATTTGTATTTATATTTATTATTATTTTTTATAAATCTGTAAATAGTTTTCTCTGACAGATATATAATTAATAATAATAATAAGTGTAAATGAAAAGCTAAATAATTAAATAAACGAGTAAAACTATTTATGCATTATATTTAATTATTATTTTTGTTTTTACACTTATGAATATTCATTATTATTTATTTATCAGTGGAATTTAGCTATTCATTATTTGACTATTACACGCACCAACTAATTACTAATTAAGCGACTATTAATTAGTTAATTAATTAATTAATTATATATATTTGTTAATTTTGGGCGTATACATACAATACATATACGCATGCACTAAACGATGTACTTAATTAAATACAAATTAATATCTTATATGCCATGTTCATGTTCATTTTTACATTCATTTCGTTTCTAATAGAAAATTGCTCACAATGCCTGATGAATGATTGAGCGATTGATTGCATGATTGATGCATGATGTATGTGGTATATGCATATGTGTACTATTCTTTTTCTTTTTGCATGATTTTCTTTCGACTGGTGCCGAAAACAAAAACTGCCCTCACACACTCATATTTATATATATATATATATATATACAATATACATATATATATATATATACAATATACATATATATATATATATATATATATATATATATATATAGGCAAAAGACATTTATATAATTAATTATAAATTTTGCTAATCTTTTCTGATTTTACTCTGATTCGATTCCAATTGACCACAATAAGTATTTCTAATTATTTCTCATTTATGTACATAATTTCATTTTTATATAATTATCTAAAAAACAAACATAGATCAGGATGATATTTTGTTGGATCAGATTTCTTTCTCTTTTTTGGTGGTTGGTATATATATTTATATATATATAGTTTGTTATACAGAGAGAAAGAGAGGTAGTGGAATATATATAGATGTATATATAGAGAGGAAAATCTAACCTCCGCCGCCTGCATCGCTGTTGTTGCTGCTGTTTGCGTCTTGTTTCCGTTTCCGCTTCTTGCCACGTGTGGCATTTGTGCGTGAACTCCAATCGGGATACATTTGCATGTGCAGCTGACGCTCCCTTCTGGCCAGCTCATAATATTTCGCCTGCTCCTCGCGACCCAGCGCATGCCACTGCATGGGCGGGGTTTCAAGGGTGGTGTCGAGGGGATTTACGCGACAAATGTATGTAATTTGTATATTCGTATTTTTCGATTTGTTTTCGATTTTTTTGCGTTAAGCGCAATTGGAAATATTGAAAAAATAAAGATAGATAAAAAAAATTAATCAAACGTTGGTTCAGTTTTTTGTTTTCTATTTCTTTTACATGCTAGTTTGATATAGTTTATTTTGTCTGACGACTATTTGGTACTGGTAACGGAAAGTATCGGTTCTTAAACTTTTTACACTGCGCAAAATATAGTAGTAGTAGTTCTTATTATTGTTATTATTGAAAAGCTTTGACGGATCGATCTGGTAGACGGTTTCGGGTATGCATGCATTCGCCAATTGAAAGTCCACACAGAGAATATATATTCAGTTATATATCTGATTTCTATGGAAATGAAAGCATTAAATAAAATGAAGTTTTCGTTTTGTTTTTTTTTTATCTTTCCCGTTTTGTTTTTTGAACTTTTGCTTGCCAATTTGAATAAATACAATAATTGTATATATATATTTTTGGTGTATATATCTTTTTTGTGTGTGAGCGTGAGAGTGTGTTTCATTATTATTATTATTACTATTTCTATGATTATAATTGCCAATTGAAACCCCTTAGATATATATATATATAGATGTAGGTAGCCCTACAAAAATAAATACTAACTGCTCTCTTAAATATATATAATCAAGATGTTATCAAACAAAGATAAAGAGTGGAATTTGATGGGGTACTTCTCTTAAAGATACCATTCTTATAGATGTTGTATGCCAAGTAGGAAAATATACAAAATTTATTACTTTTAAAAGGAAATTATAAAGTCTATTCCTTATACCCTAAGCTGCAGTTTTCTAGCTGATATATTAGTTAAATATATATATATAATTTTTATTCTAAAGAATTCCAAACCAAATCATTAACCAAAACCGAATTAAAACCAAATATATAATATTAATTATAATTAGGTCTGGAAAAAAACAACAACCAAAATTAAATAATTTACACAAGCTTTATTCTAAATCCAAAAAATATACGTAGAAGCAGCTAAATATTTATGTAGTCTAGTCCAAGTCTAAGTCTAATCTAGTTATAATTTTTTGTGGTTTTCGAGGGTTTTTGTTGTTGTTATTTTTGGGGTATTTTACATGTGTTAAATTTATGCTAATTATTTACACAAATTACAATAAAAATAGTTACATATTTTTGGTTTTAAATTTTAATTTGTTAATTGTACTAAATTTGATATAATGTGCTTGTTGTTGTTGTGTGTTGTTATTTTTGTGGAATGCATGTTTTTTTATGTAGTTTTAATGGAAATCGAAACGAAAAACATAAGATTTCAATGCGGTTAGAGAGAAAGAGAGAGAGAGAGAGTAAGATCGAGAGTAATGGAATAATAATAAAGAAAATAGTTTTACAAATTTGAGCATAATTTTTTGTTGGTATTTTTTTTTTATTTTTTCTTTTTTTTTTAGTGCAATACCTCCCGAATCCGCTGTCGATCTGTCTTTTTTACGCTTTTTCTTTTTCGAGACGTAACCGTAGTTATCTCGTGCGCTCCACCCCGGATACAATTCCATATGCAATTGGCGCTCTTGTCGCGCCTTTTCGTAATATTTGCTTTGTTCTTCGCGGGATAGTTCGTGCCACTACAAAATTAATCATCATCATTATCATCATCATCATTAATTTTCCATATCAAAACACAAAAACAAAACCAAAAACAAAATATAAAAATTGATTTTGAATTATTAGTTTTGATTATTTATACAAAGATTGTTTTGTTTGATTTTTCTTGTGCAAATGCTTTGTTTCTTTCTCATTTTTAATGGGAACCCCCTAATCTACAAGTCATTCAGTTAGTTTTGTCATTATTGAGTGAGTTGATCACTGAAACAATTGAGAAACACATTCGCAGAGCTTTGAATTTATTTGTTTGCCCCCTCTAAAAACTATGTATTTTTTTATTAGAGCTTCATTTCATTTTGTGATTGTATATATAATATATATATGAATCGGTCGGCATAAGCTTACCCGTCGCCCCAGTATTTGATTGATCGCCGCCGACTCCTTGAGGGTGCACTCGGCGACGACCTTGGCACGCATCTCCTTCATGTAGAGCATAAATGCATTCAGTGGTTTCTTGATATGCGGCTTCTTCTTATCGCTACTGGAACTATCCTTACAATCGTTGCTGTTTCCCTGCGAATTCGATGAGCTTTTCATATCCAAGTTTCTGAAATTATAACCAGCATATCAATTATATTATATATATATATATATTTATACATTTTTTTTTGTTTTTGTCTTGTTAAGTATTTTTAAATAAGGCATATTATTTTTGTTTATTTTATACATTATTAATAATATATATTTCTGTTTATTTTATATATTATTAAATAAAGCATTAAAGTTGATTTATTTTTGTTTATTTTATGTATTACTAAATAAATCTAAATATGTACATATATATTCGTATACTATTTCATTTGAATTTTTAAATTCGAATTTTACTCAATCTGAATTGCCGAATTCAAATTTGTTTAGTCTGAATAATTGAATAAGGATACTATTAAACGCATTAGTAGCTTAGGTTGTGTAAAACAGGATAACTTCTATTTTAGCATTCCTGTCTTACATAAATAGAAATGTGTATGCACATTTGAAATTTAAATTTTCCTAGTCCAATATTAAATTAAAATTATTTTTTGTATATATTTGCAATATTATAATTTAGATTGGTCTTATATATTTTAATATTTATTATTTATATATTTATAACTCAAGTCTGATAATTATATATAAATATTTTTATAAATGTTGTTATATATTTTAAATATCTATATATATGCATAATTATTAAATATATATTAAAATATTTATATATATATGTTTACTATCAAATGAACATGTTCTTATATATTTAAAATATTATAAATTATATTATATATATTTATATTACATTTTTTTAAGCCTGTTGCCAATGCTCAGATCGAAGGGTGCATCCGAGGACAAGGACGACAAGGAGGAGATACCGTCAACACAGCTGTCCGCCGGATTGGCTTGGATTGGATGAAGGACACTTGCTGCTGGAGGACACCCGACGGCGCCAATTCCCGCTGCTGCAGACAGTGCATTAAACTGTGCCTTAAACATGTCCGAAATGGCCCGTTCCTGGAGAGCAACAACTGTCGATGAGGAGGTAGAAGCGGAGGCATCCCTAAAAACAGGCGGTGCTGTTGTGGAGGAGCTGCTTGGCAAAATAGCGAGCACCTTGTAGCCGGTAGTGCTCGCACTCAACTCCTGATTCGCTGTCAGAGTTGAGGCTGAGGACGCGTTTGAACTTGCATTATTTATATTTAGATTATTTGCGTTATTTGTGTCGATGCGTCGCGCATATCTCGATTTGCGTCGATGATGGTATTTATGCGAGGCACTTGTTGCCGGCAGGGCTGCCACAGTAACGGTGGAGCAGCTGCTGTTGCTGCTGGTCGGAGGTGTTGAGGGTGTTGGCGGGAATTGTATCTCGGTTAAATACACAGAGTCATTGATGGCAGCAGTGTGGCAACGATTCTCTGGTATTTTGCTAGAGTGTAGTGCTGGTGACGTACCTGCCGTCGTGTCCTGCAGCTTTGCTAGTGTTGCATATTCGAGTAGAATTTCAGCGGCGGTATTGCAATTTTCTGGCTTGATTTCGGATGGATTTTTAATATTATATTTACTATGCCAAATGCAGGGCGGCGTTGAGGGGGAAGACTGCTCCAGCTCCAGTTCCAGCTCCAGTTGCAGCTGCTGCTCGTCTTCTATCTGCTCATGTTCCTTTCCTGCCTGCTCCTGCTGCACCTGCTCCTCTCCCTCCTCGGTTGGATTTGAGTCACTGCTGGCTATGCTCTCGCTGTAACCATTCCTTACAACAGCTGCTGCTGCCTGCTGCAATATTAAATTCTCAATATCCTGCAAGCTGCGTGCTGGGTTTTGGTCCTGCTGCTCCTGCTCCTGCTCCGCCTGCTTCTCCATCACATCTTCAGCTGTGCTCTCCGCGGACAAGGCAATTGCTGCCAGCGCCATTACATCATGGGTGGCTGTGTATTGCCGACTGCTCCTGTTCGTAATCGGATTCAAGCCCAATCTCTGCAGACTGCGCAAATAGTAAAGTTCCGCGCTGCTCCACTGCTGGTAGAGGCGACGCACTTGCAGCAGCATTGCCTCGATCTTACAACGATTTGTAGCCAGCTGACGTTGCACAGTCAGCTCCAAGTTGGAACTGGAACTGGAGGAGTTGTCATGCAAATTCAGCTGGAATTGTGTAGACAGCATTGTTAATTGCTCCAAGCCCTTTTTAATATCAAACAGCACTTTTTTTTGCGCCTGAAAGAAATACGATTTTGAAGCTTTTGCTGCTGTTTGAATATCCCTTTTCGATTTGCTATTTGTGGGCTTGATTTTGGTTTGCCAGTTGGCATTTAGGGATACTATATCCTGATTGGAACGATTCTGATTTGGAGTCTGATTTTTGCTTTCATTTAAATTTCTATTATTATTATTATTATCTTGTTGCAAGGATGAGACTGTAGCTACTCCTCCTCCTCCCCCAGCTGCTGCTCCAAATGTAGACTTGCTCAAACCGGAGAATTCTAAAATATGAACTCTTCTTTCTCGCTCCTGTTCCAGATTTAATTGCGGCGCTTGCAGAAATTGTGCATACAACATTTGTGTGGCCAAAAGTTGTTGTTGTTGTTGTTGTTGCTTCTCCAATTCCCAGTTACGTTGTGGTTCCTCCAATTTAGACCATTGTTGCAGCAAATCCTGTTGTTGCCTCAAAAGCAACTCAGACATTAAACTTGAGCTGGCAGTTTGCGGAGTGTGGAAAATGTGATCCTCCATTCTGGCATCCATGTTATTACTATTATTACGTTTATTATTATTATTATTATTATTATTATTATGATTATTATTATTATTATTATTATTATTATTTTTATTATTATTATTATTATTATTTTTATTTTTATTATTATTGTTATTATTATTATTATTATTATTATTATTATCTTCGATTAGTTTGCCAACTGGCTTGGAAAAGTCCTTCGGCTGCTGTTCTTCTTCTTGTTCCTTGTTATTCTCAATCGTTGTTTTTTCATTATTATCGCAGATCTTTCTATAATCCAAGGATCCTCTTCCTAAGTTGAGAGCAGTTTCTGTTTTATTTTTCGTACTTGCTGCATCCATAACAGCGCTACAGTTGAGCTAATAGTCCTTTTTTTTTATTTTTTTTGTATATGTCACAAATTGCTTTTAGTTTTAAGTCATTGCACTATTTTATTTATTTTCTTTCTTGACCTACACTATTCACATTTAGAGCTGGCGCTCTCTTTGTCTTGCACACACAAACATCACATTTTGCCTCTAAGCTCATTCTCTTTCAGTCTTAGACTATTTTTATATTAAAAGTATCAAGCAGTCCAGCTAATCAATTTCCATCTCTCTATTTTGCACTTATGCTTATTCTTCATTTTCACATACACACTGCGGCTATTTTTATATTAAGAGCAACCAGTCCCGCAAAAGTTACTGCTGCTTATTAATTTGCATGCCTCTCTTATGCTTGCTTACGCTCTCTTTTAAAAAGCTCTGTTGCAGACGCATTATATTTGGCCCTTATTCTCATTTCCCACTTGCGAGATTAGTTGCACGAGAGAGAGCGACAGGCGCAGTAGCCTTAACAATATAACCCTGTTGCCTGCCTGTTGCGGATTTCAAGCATATTTTTGAGAGCATGCCTACACACACACACACTGACACACACACACTAACACACACATACATACATCCATAAATATATACAGTCGTGCATACATATAAATGGTTAAACAGTGTGTACAATGCATGTAAATAAAATGAAA
This sequence comes from Drosophila setosimentum, assembly GCA_035043505.1. NCBI lineage: Eukaryota > Metazoa > Arthropoda > Insecta > Diptera > Drosophilidae > Drosophila > Drosophila setosimentum. Next base: position 9,375,297 of record JAWNMY010000001.1, read on the forward strand.
AGTGTTTGCCTAATTGTTGTATTTTGCAGTTAATTTACATATATTTATTTAAATAAAAATATAACAAATATAACTGAATAAACAGATAATAATAATAAAAACTGCATTTATATTCCAATTCCAGTTCCACATTCCACTTTACAGACAGCATTCAGCTGTTATGATTGTATTACGATAATGTTCTCTTTGCCGCTGACTAACTACTAACTGTAAAGCGTGTGCCTGTGTTTATGTGTGTGACTTGGTTAGGTATCCCTGTTGTCTATGTATGTATGTGTGTGTGAGCTGATTTATGGCTGACGCTTTAAACACAATTAATATGTGTATATGTATGTGTGTGTGTATGTTAATTCAATGTAGATACATTTTCTCTAATTAAAGCAGACAAGTCGTATTTTTTTGTTAGATAAAATTAAAGGCTTTGTTTGTATGCATTTCACAGTTATGCAATTTACAATTAAATAAATTATTTCACAGTATTGCACACACACGCACACACATAGAGGCACTCACACACACACACACACACACACATGTGCATCGAATGCATTCAGAGCCGAATTTCGTTTTGCTTTGCTTTGATTTTCAGCATATGTTGAGAAAATTTTTTCCATTGCAACGTTTTACGATTTCAATAGATTTATTATAATTAGAAACTGTTGTCTTTTCTTTGCACACAGTTTATATTTTTATTTGTATTTGTATTTGTATATATTTTTTCGGGTATTTTTGCTAACGAGTATAAAACTGTCTGCCCATCAATTTGACGAATTACTTCCGACTTTGGGGGCTTTTAAAGCTAACAATTTGCACTGCTATTCGAGACTCTATTCGCCTGGCACTCTTTCTGTCCTCTCGCTCGCTCGCGCGCTCTTGCAGAGAGAGAGAGAGGCCGGCGTGCGCTAGTGCAGCAAAGGTTTTGCGCCGTGAGAGAACGAGTGTAAGCGAGAGAGATAGCGTGAGAGTAAGAGCGCCTAAAAATTAGAGCAGGTGCAGGTGGCGCCATCTTTGAGGAAGAGTGCAATGTCAAATTTGCAATGTATTAGTTAGTTTTGTGTCCAGCAAACATCAGCGACAGCTGAGAGAGCTGCTCAAGGAAGACAGCAGGACAGCATATAATAAACATACAAAAATGCAAGTAAAAGAAGCTTCAATAGTAACAGTTAATTTAAATTATAACGTATATTATTAGAATTATTAAAAAGTTAATAATAAATACGGCAAATTATTTACAGATTTAATTCAACTACTAACTGTAAACTAACAATATTTCACAAACTTTACTAGATCAGAGAATGGAGTACTGATAAATTGCCGTTCGTTAACGCAAACAGTTGTGGAACTGTTGCTAGAAATGTACAGGCAACGCCATCTATTGCACGAATTTTGTCCACCGTATTAAGGGAAAATCCATTTGAAATTTCCCTGTTTATGTTATTTACGCGTGAGTTGGATTGTGTGTATTTATTTTTACTAAAGAAAAAGCAGATAAGATAACATCTAAATTTCTGCTTTCAGCTTTGATAACAGGGTCAAACATTTTTTATAAGCGCAGGAAATATTGCAAGAGAGAAATGAATTAATTCAAATTCAATATGAAATAAATGAATATAAAAATACATATTCAAATCTAAATAAACAAAACACTTAATTTAGATTTTATAAATAAAAAGCAAGTCTTAAAATAACTTTACAAAATATACTTTGGGTATCCTTCTATTTCATTTTTGTATGCTTAAATTCCATCTTGCAATATATTAAACGGGAACGTTTCTTTTTTAAGGGTTGCAAGCTTTTGAATTTTTAAAGGCGCAGACGCAAACCAATCGGCAATTGGCCAATGGCAAACTTGATATTTCTGTAAGTGTGTTCATAACACATGCATTCATACACATACATAAAAACGCACATACATACACATACATTTACATACTTACGTATATATGGGAGTGTGAAGCGGGGGTTAAAATTAAATATGGCGTCTGTAAGCAGAAGGCACCCCCACACTCAAATGTTAATAAGTGTGTGTGTGTTTGTATACATGTATGTGTATGTGTGTGTCGACGTTTTAATGACCGAGTGTGAAACTAGCCGATTGGGGATAAAAAAAACAACAACAAAAAAAATAATACAAAAACAAAACAATAGTAAATAAATAAGTAAGCAAAAACTAGAGTGCAATTTTAAGCAGAGAGTGTACGACTCAGAAATGCCCTAAAATATTCAACAGCATCCTTAACTTCAATTTGTTTTTAATTTGATGTAATTTAAGCTGTTGCTTTAAATATGTGTATTTATATGTTAAGAATTATTTATATAATTACTATTTAAGTTTAACATATTTCTCATTCATAATTATAGCTTAAGAATTGTGTATATCTATTTTTAAAAATTTAATATTTTTCTTTATTTTGATATTTATATTTGATGTATAAATATCATTTAAATTAAATCTCTATATTTATATAAAAATATAATAATATAGATGCAAATTAATCTTTTGTTCTATATTTATATACCCTGTCCGTCCGTCCGTCTGTATGAACACGCAGATCTCAGAGACTATATTCAAATTTGGAATATAGGTTCTCGTATACAAGGTGCAGATTAGGTTTGCGTTATTTCATCGATAACTGCCTCCGTTTATCTAATATCGATATATGTTAATTTCCGATAGCAATAAATGCCACAATTTTAAAATCAGAATAGTCAAATTAATACATAATATGCATATGCATACTATTGATAAACTGCCCAAATGTCAAGATCGGATAAGAAACACCCAAGTTATAGTCGAAAATGTATTATAACATTGATATCATTTCTATCACCAGCCGCCAGCATTTGCTGTATGCATAAATATGCGAGGGCATGCGTGAGAAAGAGATGGAATGATAATCGACGCGAGCGTCAATATGTTTTTATGTGTATTCTGTGTGTGTTTGTCGGCAGAGGGCGCTTCCAGAGCTGCTCGCATTTTAGTGCAAATCTTTTTAAAGGGGAATTTGCCAATAATAATAGAATATATTTAATAACTGGGTTCAGGGTATATCGTAGTCGACATCACTCTTACTTGTTATTTATAAATTAAGAATTACATATATAATATATGATCTATTTGAAGGATTACGTAAATATTTAAATAATATATGTAATATAATCAGTTGTTCTATATTCGGATTAGAAGTTGTAAATATTTAGTACATATTCAATTTAATAAATATTAATATGTATATTTGTAAATTAAGTATTTTCTCATTATGTTTATAGAGTAAGAATTATGTATATAAATCTACATAAAACGAATATAGTTAGAGTCTCTTCTCTAAATTTAATTATTATTATATTATAAATATGTGCAAATCTCACCTTGAATATCGATTGTTCGTTGTGTTATCCTGTACGCCGCAATCCTGTTTAGAACTGGACGCCACAATTGCCGGATGCGAACTTAAAACGTGATGCGGTGTGGCATGCACCGAAGGCAACAAACTCGGTGAGAATCGAAATGGGAAATCGCTAAAAATTTAAAATGTACTTATATATAAAATAAAACTATATGCATATATCAGACATAATTATGGCTAGTTATATTCACCTGGGCAACGTTGTGTTTATTGGTAATGAGGAGGGATAAGGTGTTCTAAAACTAGATGCTGAGTAAACCGACGGTGTGTGCCTGAAATAAATTAATATGAATATTTAATATATAATATTTAAAATAAATCTATTCAGCTGCAGAAGATAGCAGACAACAAAATTATTGATATCTACACTTTTAAATAAGTCTATTAATATTTAATAAATATGTAATTTAAAAAATATTTAAATCTGTACATATATACATAGGTTTATTCAAATTTGAAACTATTTTAATTAAAAAATATTAATCTGTACCTATATTTTAAAATTATAATTTACAAAAAAAAAAAAATTTGCACATATTTAATTCAGTCTATTAATATTTAATAAATATGTGAATTAATCAAATTTAATCTGTACATATAAATAAAAATCTGATAATATTTAGAACATTTCTTAATTTAATAAATATTAATCTGTACTTATATAAATAGGTTTATTAATACTTAAAACATTTTTAATTGAACAAACAGTAAACTGCATATATATATATATATATATACATTTATTTTTTTTTATTTATTTTATTTTTTTTAATATTTAATACATATTTCATTTTATAAATATATTAATTATTAACTATTTGCATTATACACTCACCAGGATGCTACTTGAGACATGTCGGGACTTAGCATCGGATAAGGATATTGACTGGCAGCAAATGGATACAAAGCAGGACGTGTTAGACCTAAAAAAAAATAAATTTAATAAAGTTAACTTAAAGTGTTATTAATATGAAATTTGGCAAGTTGATTCTGAAAGCTGAATTTAATAGTTAAAAATTAGTTTTATTTTTTGGTTAATCATACAACTAATATATAATTTTATTTAATTAATATATCAAATTGTAAAGCTTATTTACACATTAAAAACTGATTTTCATATTATATAAAATATATAACAGCTGGAGTCGAACACTCTCGACTGGAATACTGAACATTTGTGAACATTTGTTTATCTATAGAAAAAATCCGAGAGCGAGAGAGAGAGATGATAGTATATATAATAATATGCAGATTATGCCGATAAAAACAAGAAAAGGGGAGGAAAACCTGTCCCCTTTCTGGTGTCTGTCTGCTCGTCTGCAGAAAGAGCTTAAAGTAGTCGTGTAAATATCGGATTATTTAGCGATTTGTACTTTCTCTATTTTCTATATATGTAGTCTATTCTCGTGTTCTTTCATTTTAATTGAAAAATTGTTGTCGCATCTTTCGCTCCCCCTTTTGTCATCATTTGTTGTCATTTTCAAGTTTTATTGTAGTAAACCAAAGTTGGTTGTATCAAAAAAAAAATAAATGAAAAAAATAAGCGGTTGTCACATGAGAAAGAACGAAAGGATGGGTTGGAATAGAAAAGGGGTGCAGAAAATGCTCTAGGGTTATATTCTGGTCTGGATAGGGCGACTATTCCCAACAATCAGACGCGGGCGAAGTGCGTGTGCCGCCTCAGCAGGGGTGAGTGGTGAGGGGGTAGGGGTAGGTGGTTACGGGTTTACAATTCTAGCGACGACAAAAAGGATGTCATCATTATTATTATGTGGTTGTGTGCAACATGTTTTTTTATTCATTAGGCTTTTTTTCTTATATTTTTTTCTCTGTTGAATTTTAGATTTCAAGTTGAGTGAGTCGAGCCGTATTAGTGATACTGATATACTGATATACTATATATGTAAGTGAAAAGGTAATACCCTTACTGTCGTCGTACAACTCACAACTGTGTTGCGATATGGAATCTGCTCTTCTCAATATTCATTAAGTCTGGTCTGGCACAAGAAATGACTTTTCTATATTTATTGAATTCTATTAAATTCTGTTATTCTATGAAAATTATATTTAAATATTTATTAAACCTGCTGTTCTATAAAAATAATTTTTATATATTCATGAAGTCTAATTTCCTACAAAAAGTAATTTTTCTTTATTTATATAGTCTGCTCTGCTGCAAGGAATAAATTTTACATATTTATTCAATCTGTTTGTATATGTATTGAATCTGGCGTTCTTTAAAAATGATTTTTATATATTTATAAATGTCGACAGTTCTTTAAAATTGATTTTATACTTATAAAGTCTGTTCTTCTATAAATATTAATTTTTCTATATATTTGAAATATAAAATATATGCAGTTAACTAAATAATAATGATTTTTCTGTCATTTAATTGTTTATTTTTGCCTTCTTAAATTAAAGATTTTTAATGTTTGAAATTTAACAACAACTAATTTAAATTCACAGCTTTTAAAATTGAATTGTTTTACTTACCAAATACATTTCTTGTATACACCAAATAAACGCTTTTATATTATTATTAAATTTGCAATTACTAAAAGCGTAAATCTGATATAATATTTAAACATAGAGTATTATTCAGTCAACTCCACAATTCAGATAGCAATTTGGCAGCTTTAAATTGTCAACCCCTCACTGAAAAATGTCATATTAAGGCTTATTACTTTAAAATGGACAGAGTCCGTTCCAGATACCAAACCCAATCCCAAACCCAAACCCAGGCAATGCTTGCGTAATATTTAAGCTCAGCGGCGCATATCATTACTATTTCATCTCTTTGCTAAAAAGAGGCATGTACCGATTGCGATTACGATCCTAAAGAACCAGAGAGAGAGAGAGCTCAGTATTCAGGGTCACGAGGGTTGATTACACACACACACCACACACTACGAGGTCCTTTTCTAGAGTGGCGTGCAACAGACAAAATACAAAAGGGAAAATCGAAGGGGCGTTCACAGTTTCAGCTTTGAATAGGGTGAGGGGGGAAAACTGATAGAAAAAACGCCCCCTTTTCAGCATTACTAATAGTCCAGCAATTAGGCGTTTAATCATAATGTAGCGCTAACAGATTTTGTCAAAATACACGATTTAAATATCTGTCTTCTTTCTGAGTGGCGTTGTAATAATAAATTTAAAATATATATATGCATCCCATGAAATTTATTATAAATATATATATGTATTATAAAATCAAGCATTACTGCTAGCGATAATCGATATGTGCACAACGCTGGCAGTAATCGATAGCAATTAAATAAGCTAGAACTGTGAATGGTAAACGAGTATTTATATTTATTTATGTTACATGTTAATAATTATATGTATTAAATCATTCATAATAAATAAATAAATTCATTTATTTGAATATAGATATTTTTATTTTATATTTTATATTTATGACTCAGATGCTGATCAGGAATTTTTACCTATTGCTACAATTAATATTATATATTATTTATTTATTTATATTTATCTGTTTCTATTTACATTTTAATATTTATTTATTTTTATTTATATTTCTATATTTCATGTGGATCAGGGATCAGGAATAAATAATTATTATTTATTGTGATTACTATTGTCACAATTAATATTTTATATTGTTTATTTATTTATAAATTTAAATTAATCTACTTCTATTTATATACATTTATTTTTAATTTATATATTTATATTTGTTTTATGTATTTATATTAATTTATATATTTAATAATTCCACACTTCCCTTTCAACAAATGGGTTTAAAACTTTAAAAAATGACATTTTGTCAACGCATTTTGTCAACGCATCATTAAAATAAACGTAATAAATTACACGCCACTCGCATAATTACATATATGAAATCCCCCCACAAGCATATGAATTATTATTTGGCATTATTTAATTCCTCCCTCGATCAACAAGCAAACAAACCAGCAGAAAGGAGCTGGCTGAGATTTTATTGTGTTATTCAATTATTAGTATGGCAGTTTGGCATTGTTAAGGATCATAATGCCGTGTAATCCGCCAGGCAGGCTGTTAAGTGCATGCCTTTTATTTACGCCGTTGGTACTCATTAGATCCGACCAAACGGACAGACAGGCAGGCAGACGGACCATTAACAGAGCCCTTAAGCGGCCAACCACCAAAAAAAAAAAACAACAAAAAAAAACCCCATGATACATTTTTGAAGCGAGGGAAATTTGGCAGAATGAATGCCGTATTGAATGCCGTATGAATTTATTTGCCGTAATCGAGCATAGTAAGAAAAATCGTATCATGTGCAATTATTATTTCATAATTTGTTTGAGTTTCGTATCCAGAGAGAGAGAGAGAGAGAGAGAGCTGAAGAGGTGAAGGGTGAGAAAGTCAATAGCTTTGCGGTTGGGTTACTTTTTATTGTTGTTTGTTAGGTTTGTTGGGTAGTTCTTCTTACCCTATATATATAAAGTTGAGATCCTCAACTTGTTAATTGCTTGTTGCGAGTGCTGTTTTAAGTGGGCTTAGCGTGCGTGCAATTATTATTTAAATTACGCATGCATAATTTATAAATACATATATGTTTATATATTGTAGTAGGCCTCCACTAGTGTAGTACACGACTGTAACATAACCACTGTAACTTAACATACAACTATGTACATATAATATCAATATCGATCAATCATTGGTGTGATTACCAGCTTTAAGAAGAAGAAAGGCGTCATCCGTAATCAATATGGTAGCATCAATTTATCCGTTATTATATTTCGATTATTCAGCACTATTGAAATACATATAAGTATTTGCTTTTCTAGTTGTTTAGAAATATATTTCTTAGTAATAGTAAATAATCCTTAAAAATTGGCCAACTACTTTTAATTTTCGCCTAATATAAAACTGAAAAAATATTCAAATCAAATATTAATCATATTATTGCTGGGTTTCGTCAATCCTAGCCAAAAATATTTCATCATTTTACATTTCAATACCCCTAGATTATGTATTATTTATTTATATAATAAATATTTAATTAATTTATCCTTTTTATATTAATTTTAATTATTTAGTATATTTTCAGCTTTTTTGTTTTTATTTCTTTATTAAAACCTTTTAGAAACATTAAATAAATGTATAAATAAATACATTTATAGGTATTGCTTGGCATTTCCAGGCATCTTAGCCACATTTAAATTAGATTGCCCAAACATATTTTACATATACATATATATGCATTCTATTTTCAAGTGAGTACTTAAAACAATGATTGCAATTTTCCACACAATTGCCAAATAATTATCATATTCATGTCATTTTACGCTGTGTCGAACGAATTCGAGCTGGAACAAAATTTGCATTTTAATATGAGGAGGGGGTTGTGAATAAAGACAAGGAAAAAGGAAAAGCATTCCGATTTTGATTAGCCTACAAATTCTGCTTCAGAATTGTATTTCACAGATTACAAACGTATTTAAATAAGATGTAAAGAAATTGTAGGGACATACATAATGTATTTATTTATAGATATAGATATATATATATATATATATATATATATATATATTAGGATGATCAATTAAGCCCTCCCTGAGATCTAATATTATTCTTATTATTTTTATATTATTTATATTTATTCATATGCATTATTTTCGATACTTATATTATTTTATTTATATTTATAATATTGTATTCATATCATTATTGGTATATTTTTATAACCTGAACCCATTAAAAATGGTGTAAAAGGGTATAATGGTTTTGTGCAAATGTATGTTACAGGAGGAAGGAATCATCACCGACCCCATAAAGTATATATATACTTGATATTATTAATCAACCGCCTATATTTCATCGAGATCAGATAAGAAATACCAAAATTATAGTCGAAAATATATTCTCATATTGACCTCATTTGTTTTAGCTGTCGTATCAGTATTTTCTGTATCCATAATTATGCGAGTCCATGCAAAAAAGAGATGGCATAATAATCGACGCGAGCGTCGTTTTGTCTGCATTCGCACTTGCAGACCTGCTCACATTTAAGTGAAAAACTTTTTATTGGGAAATTAACCAATAATTTTAGAATATATTTAACAGCTGGGTTCACTCGACTACAACTTTCTTACTTGTTATTTATTTCTTTATATGTATTTAATTACGTATGACTTATTTTCGATCTCTATAATAATAATAACGCATGCAAGACTCACAACAGCAAATTTTAATTATTTAAAAGTATTATTTTCTTTGCTTACCAATAGCTTTGGGATCCAGCTGATAGGGAGGTATTCCACAGTGGGCGGGCGGTGGTGTTGTTAGCGGATCTCCATTGTGGCAAAAGAAAGGCGGCAGCCCAATTTTATTTGCCTACAAATTAGAAATTAAAAAATACATTTAAAGTTACATAAATAATTTGTTTAAATATGTAAAAAAAATAAAAAATATCAAAATAACAGTTCGATAACGTAAACTAATTATAAATAAAAGTGATTAAATATATGTATAAGATAATAACTCAATTATGCTATGTTAATAAAAGCGCTTTCGATACTGTGCTAGATAACTGTCAAGTCATACATAATGAGTAACATATTTAGCATTAACATTAATCGATTAAAGCTTTGCAAGCTTCATTGAGACTGTATATAAATTATGGAAACTGTAATGAGAACATTTCAACATTACAAACTTTAAATAGTTCGAGTTCCAGTCCGAGTTCATTGGACTTTTGTTGACCTCTAGCGGTGACTTCGCTTAACCTGGCAGCAACTGCAGCCAAAGCAGGCAATGCAGAAGTGCGCACAGATAAACAACGGGTAGAAAGCAGTGCAAGAGGGAAAGGGAGCGACTAGAGAGAGGCTGAAAGGAGAGCGGAAAATTGGTAAACAGAACGGATTATGCAGTATGCTTACCCGCCCCTCTCCCTTACTTATACAAGCAGCTTCTCTATCCCTCTCTCTCTCTGGCACTCCTCATTGTGCAGGCATTGTTAACAAAGTGCATATTATCAATTTAATGACAGGCAGTCCACATTATCCAATGTACTATTTTATATAGTCATATATAATAAATAGTTTCGAGCTTGGGCAGTGAATGTAATCGAAAATCGGTCCATTCAATTTTGCGGTCGTTGAATGGATAAAAATGGCAAAAGCTCTTTCTATCGCTCTCTCGCCTAGAGCTCTCTCTCTCCATTCCATTAAATTTATGCTTTCCATTTTTGCAAGTTGTAGATCATTTAGTTTGAGATCTGCATGGACAAAATTGTTAAAAGCTCTTTCTCTATTAGAGCTCTCTGCCGCTCAATATTTACTACTCCGTTAATTTGTACAGCTTTCTAGATCACAATTTTGCATGGATAAAAATAGATATAATATAATAATAATAAAAATAAAAAAAATTCAAAACTTTCTCTCTATCTCTATTTAATTTAATTATTTATTTTAATTTATTTAATTATAAATTAAAATATTTTGTTTCGAGCGTTCTTTTGACAGTTTTCAATTCAAAATATCGCCATTAAATATTGGACAACATTTATTTCAACTGTGTAATTAGTGAATAAATAAAAAAAAAAAAAAGCTAAAGCTCTCTTCCCGCTGACTAGAGCTCTCCCGCCTTTCTCTATTCATTTAAATTTAAGTTCAGCCTACTAGATTATATAAATTAAGTTAAATGGCAAAAATACTTTCTCTCTCTATTCTTTCATTCTCTCTATTCCTTTAAACTTCTATTTTACATTTGCCGCCTTATAGATCATTTAGTTTGAGCTATTCATAGATAAAAATGGAAAAGGCTCTCTTGAATTGAGCTCACTGCCTTTTCCTACTCCTTTAAATGCAAATTATTTGCATTGCATTTGTTCATGCAGCTAAAATATGGCTAAAAATGTTCAAAGCGCGCTCTCACTTAGCACTCTCCCTCACTCTCTCTATTTTGTATTGCTTTAAATATCCCCGCCGTTACACTTTTGAGCGTATATAAAAATAAGAACAGCTTTCTCTCTCTACTCATAGATCATTTGGCTTGAGCATGGGTTAAGAAAAGCTTTCTCATCCTCTTTCTATGCCTTTGCCTGGATATCGGTGTAAAAAGAATAGTTGCCTGGCGACTGCGGATTCAGTTTTTAAGTTGTTGTTGTCAACTTTGTATGTTCAATGTAATTAAAAACAAAAAAATACAAACTTCCATCAATGCAAACATACATATATATGCATATACAAAAATATGCAGCTAGATAGTGCAATGTGTGTGTGTATGTTTATATGCATATTTGTAAGTTTATTGCGTATTATCACCAATGTTGTTGTTGTTGTACTTGTGGCTTGATGAATAAAACTACAAAAACAAGAATAATAACAAGCGACGGCAGCAGCAAGCAGCGGCTACAAAGCAAGCGAAACCGAAAATATGTCTTTAATGTTTGCCGCCGCTAAACGAATATAAAAAGTGCCGCCAACGCCACCGCCGTCGCTTTCCCTCCACCCGCTATCCAACACTGCCAGACCCCTTCCCGCGTGCTGCGTCGTTTCGACGTCTGCTTGGGGTTTTTTTAAATTTTTTTTTTGCGTCATTTGTGATTGTGCTGTTTTTGTTTTGTCTTTTATTATTTTTTTTTCGTTTTTAATTTAAGGTTAAAACTAACGCAGCTACAATTCCAATTTTTAAGCGTTAATTGTGCGCTGATATTTTATCTGCATCGATATATTTTTAATATTGTTTAAAATAGAATATTAAGTTTGGTGAAGCGCCCATTTTAATTTACAGCTGTTAATTGGACCTTTAAATAGAAAATCACATTTAACACTTTGTGATTAGCAGATATAATAAATAAATAAATAGAAAGAATATCAATTATACTTTAAATCAACTATTTTTGCGTTTAGTTAAAATTACACACAAATCAGTTTTTCTTTATATATACATAATTTTAAAGCTAATTAATACATACATATTTATTATTTATTTCTTATTTACAGTTACTTAATGCTCTCATCATAGCCTTCCAACTCAGAAACCAAAACAAATGCATTGGATTGAAATGGAATGCTTATTGCTTGATATGGAAGAGGAAGTTGGAAGTGAAACTTTGCAAAGAGCGAATGAAGAAGACCTCAAGGCAGAAGAAGAAGCAGATTAACATTTTGCGATCTTAAATACTTTGTGTATTTACATTTGCAGAGGGAAGCAGAAAGCTTCGTTCACTTCTTTAATTCTCTCTTGATTAGACACTTTTGCACAGGTGGTGGTTGTTTTAAAATTAAACTGTGAAAGCTCACACTTGGCTTGGCTTGATTAAGAGGCATACGGCAGAAATTGGCCTATTTGCTGCTAGTGATTCTCTTTTCTCCTCTAGGCTGAATTAACTTACTGCATAGGATGTGTGTGGAGTGCTTTAAATGGTTTTTTTTAACTATTGCTATTAAGCTTTAAGTAATATAGTACATTTTTAAAGTTTTTTTTTGACTATGCTACGTTTATTATCTTATCTTTTAATAATTTTTTTAAATCAGCAAATTATAGATTTAAAGTAATTTCTACATAACTATTAACTAAAGAATTACCTTTAAATTTTTTTATTTGAACCTGCATAGATTTACTTATTTGTTTAGTATTTATTATTTATTATAATATTAATTTTACTTTCATAGTTTAGCTAACTTATCTATTAACTAATGTTTTTCATCAGAATAAATAATAATTATTAAATAATAAACAATAAATAAATGTATATAAAAAGTTAATATTTATTACAGATTTATTATATTTATGTATATTTTTGTATTGATTATTATATATATATTAATTTATTATTTTTTTTTTATGTTCATATTACAATTATTTGGCTTTAACCCGTTTGTTTTAAATAAACAGCAATTGGAAGTTCTTAAAATACAGCAAAAATAAATATTATCATTATTATATTTATTATGTTAACTGGTGGCTATTATTTTTCATTAGAAAATGCACAGTTTACTTATTTTCTTAAATCATATTCAGCATCAATTATTCTGCTTTAACCCTTTTTTGAAAATGGTTTTAAAAATGAATGGGGAGAAGAATTGAAATTGGACGCCATTGTTTAAAATTGTAAAACTGCAGCGCAAGATATTTATTTTTTTTTTGGGGGGTTGTTCTTTGTTCCTCTCTCTTTCTTTCGCATTAAAAAACGCATATCAACAGCAGCACTCAGCACTCGGCACTCACTTTTGGGTGGTTGTTGCTTGTTGCTGGCTGCTGCTCAGCTGCTTCTTCTCCTCTGTTTCTGCTACTGCTCTGCTTTTCTGCTGCTGCTGCTTCTTCTTCAGTCTCTACTGCTACTGCGCTGCTGTGGTTCTGCTGCTGTTTCTTCTTCCGCTGCTTCTCTGTTTTTACTGCTGCTTCTTCTTCTGCTGCTCCTTTTCTACTGCTGCTTCTGCTATGCTGCCGCTGCTTAGTATTTGTAGTTGTGTTAGTCGGCGCGCGTTTTTTTTTTATATATTTGGATTTCTTGGGGTTTTTTTGTGCGGAATAACGCACGCACACAACGACGCTAGTTATGTGTGTCGGCATGTGTAGTAGTTGGAGTAGTAGTAGTTTGTGTGCATGTGAATCCGTTTATTATGTTTACACACACAAGCACGAGAGCGTGAGTGAGAAAGAGAACGCAAGTAAATAAAGTCAACGACGTCTGTATATATGCTGTGCGTGTGTGTGTGTACGTGTGTGTGTGTGCGTGTGTGTGTAACGAACAACAACACGTACCACCACCACCAACGACGTACAGCGAACCGATAGCAACCAAGGTGGAGGAGAGGGTGGAGCAAAGCAAAGCAAAGCTCATTCCTCTGTCTTTTTTTGGGGGTGTTGTGTGCTGCAACATTGTTCGCTGTTCGCCGTGCATTGATTAAAGAGATTTAAATTAAAATACTTCATTTTGTTGCTGTTTTTTTTTCCAAATTGATGTCTCAAACCTATTTTTGTTTGTTTTTATTTATCTTTCGGCTCAACTGAATTCTAAGTGAAGCAGCGAGTAAAATCGATTTTTAAATACATAATTCTTAAAGTTTCAAAGCTGATATAAAGAATATATAAAACAAAAATATATTAACATTTTTGTATAGGGTAATTTTAATAAAACTTTAATTCATATTTAAAATTGAAAAATATTTACATCTATTCACTTAATCTTAAGAATTGTGCATTTCATTTCATTTTTAATTTTAAATCATTTGAATAGCAACTTTAACTTTAATTTAAAATTCAATTGATAAACCACGTTTAATAAAATAAATAAATTAAAGTCAAGTTTAGCTTCTGTTTGCTTTCAAATAAATAAATATTTAAATTGTAAATTTATAAATTATAAAATTTTAATATTCTAAATTTTAAAAATATAAATTTAAACATTTTTTTACTGTTTTTTTTAGTTTAAATTTAATTAAATAATTACATTATGCACTAATAATAATAGGATTATCTATTAATTTTAAAACTTTGTGCATTTTAATATAATTATTAATTTTCATTTTATATCATTTTAAGATCGCTTAAATAAATTAAGCTTAAATATAAATTTTATTTTAATTTGTTTTATAAACCTATGTTTAAAATTTAAATTGCGTTTTCTGATAATAAAATTAATTACAACTATACTTAATTTAAATTAAATGTAATTAAGGATGACAAATGTTCCTCTCCCAATAATAATGCCAAAAATAAACACTATCCACAGAAAAATGTTCCTCCCCATTAAATAATATTATAAATAGAAAGGGACATTTTCTACAAGAGCAATTTCTTAGCATAAAATGCCCCACCCTTCTTGCAGTCAATACTGTGAACCTGTTGCGGGCTGGAAGGGCCTGCTGCTTTTCCTGCACTTTTTTTTTCTTTTCTGGTTTATAGGATGTTTGCTGCCGGTGTTTTGTACTTAACCTTTCTTTGTTATCATTGTCTGAAATGGCGCAAAGCTCAACACAAAACTAATGTTTGACAACAGCAACAACAACTGAAAAAAGCGCCCAAGAAGAAGTGGACCATGAAGAAGTAGAAGATGGTGAAGAAGAAGAAGCAGCAGCTAGCTGACCATTTGGATTTATTTGTCTGCATGCATAGTTTTTCTTGTTGTTTTTTTCTAGTCGTTGCCTTCGCAAATACATTAAAGGTATTTTTTGTTTGTCGCAGGTTGAACGCCCAGAAATTAAATTGACACCAACAACAATTTGGCAATTGGCATCAGGTAGTCTGGCCCTAATCGAATATATATCCGTTTCTAATCCAAAAACCAAACTCAAACGGAAAGTGCTTCATCGACAACGGTTGTGTTCAAAATAATAGCACCACTATCCAAAAAAGAGGCGAAAAAATAAACAACGTTACTACAATATTTATTTATTACATTTTCTTACTCATGAGCAAAACAAATCAATTCTTTTGCAATTAAATATTGATTTTTAATCAAGTTTTTAGTGTATACTCGTATAAATTAAAGTTCTTTTTAATATTATACATATATGTAAATAGTGCCAAGAAGTAGCGATCATGGACTACTTTCTAGAAATCATTTATTTATTTATAATATTCATAATTATAAGTTCTATTATTTTAATCGACTTTTTACAGAATTTTATTTATTTAATATTAATTTTAATTAAATTTAAATAAGTTGCAAAACGGTATATAGTTTTTGTATAGGTTTTTTTTTTGTTCTCACTTCTTTAATTAAATTCCTTAAATTCAATAAAAGACACATTTATGGTGTTATTATCTTTTTCGACATTGCATTTATTAAATACACCGAATTCCAAACAAAATCAAATTCGAATCTTAAGTTTTCCTATTCTTAAATGATGCAAAATGTGTTCTATTTTTTTAACAACACTAATAATTCTAAATAGATAATCAAATTCAATTATTAAAACAGTTTATATTAAAAATTCATCTATTCAAAGTTTAACAAGTAAGAGTGCTGTAGTCGAGTGAACTCGACTTCGATATACCCTGAACCCAGTTATTAAATATATTCTATTATTATTGGCAAATTCCCCTTTAAAAAGAGTTGCACTAAAATGCGAGCAGCTCTGCAAGCGCCCTCTGCCGACAAATACGTGAAACACGCAATACACACAAAAACATATTGACGCTCGCGTCGATTATCATGCCATCTCTTGCTCACACATGCGCTCGCATATTTATGCATACAGAAAATGCTGGCGGCTGCTGATAGAAATAAGATCAATATGAGAATATATTTTCGACTATAACTTAGGTGTTTCTTATTAGATCTTAATGAAATTTAGGCGGTTGATCTATAATATGCATATGCATATTATGTATTAATGAGAAGATTCTGTCTTTAAAATTGTGGCATTTATTGCTATCGGTAATTTAATATATCGATATTCGATAAACGTAGGTAGTTATCGATAAAATAAAAATAAAAATAAAACTTGATCTGCGCCTGGTATACGAGAACCTATATTCCAAATTTGAAGTCTCTAGCTCTTACAGTCTCTGAGATCTGCGTGTTCATACAGACGGACGGACGGACAGACGGACATGGCTATATCGACTCGACTATTGATCCTGATCAAGAATATATATACTTTGTGGTGTCGGAGATGCTTCCTTCTGCCTGTTACATACATTTGCACAAAACCATTATACTCTTTTTACCCATTTTTAATGGGTTCAGGGTATAAAAAATAGCAGAGAATTGTTATTTTTCAATCAGTATGGGGGGTTTTCAACAAATGCTGTTGATGATGGTGATATGATATTGACACACATGTGAGTAGTTTTAATTTCAGGCCAGGATGAGCATAATGCCGTAATAAAAAAAATTGAACAGAAAGGGAAACAAATACAAAACCTTTGGAAAACCCTCCCCTAATAGCCCCTCGTTCAAAGAGGACTTTAAATGTAATTACCCTTTTTTGTTGCTGATAACAAATAAGTATAATGTAGACTATATAATAATGTGATCCCTTGACATTTTAATATGGTCGCAGCCCTGAACTTAAAATATTAATATATATATTTATAATGTAACTTTGCCAAAAAAAAAGGAAACATTTCATTGAATATTTCATATTAATAATTTAATTCAATATATTTGAGTAAATTTTAATGTTAAACAAATTTAATATTAATAATTTCATTGAATATATTAATAATATTTAATATTAAAAAACTGTTTTCAATTCCAGGATATTTCCTAGTCGTTATTTCTTCTCTGAAATATTCAAAAGAAAATCAATTGCTATCTTCTTTATCTTTATATTCTATTATATTTGTCGTCTCAATAATAATAATACTTATACGGTAAATTGACTACTTGTGTCTGGCTCTTTTTCTTATTTATATTTGCATTCATAAATAAGAAGTTTTGTGCTTGTTTATTCTTTATTCTAATGCTCTTAGAGCGATAAGTCTTCTTATGATTTTTTATGGTTTAGCTTCTCTTTCTTTATTTTTGGCAATAGATTTGGGATAAGCGGTCTTGAATTTCATGCAAAATTTGTGGATATAATTTGAAAAGTGAAAAGAAAGCAGTTGGGCATTTGCGGCTGGAAAAGAGTCTATGTTAGACTACTTTTAATTTTTGGTTGACTTTTTTCTTTGTTTTTATTTACTTATGATATGTGAATTTACTCTATGTATGCGTATTTACTCTATATTTAATTATAGTATGACTTTGTTTTGGATTTTTATTTACTTATGTCAATTTAATTTATGTATGACTTTCTGCTAATTTATTTTTGCGTATTTAGACTATGTTTGATTTAAGTATGTTTTTTTTTATTTTATTTTTTTGATTTATTTATGACCGGTTCTATTTGTTTATTAATTTATTAATGACTTTATTTTAGTTATTTATAGCAATTTATGACAATTTCGACTATATTTGATTCTGTATAACTTTTCTTTTCTTTATTTCATTATTATTGATGAGCATCTATGCTGATTTTATTGCATATATGACTAATTTTTTATTTATTTATGACTATTTATTACGACTTAGAAAAAATTTTATTTATGCATCCATCTTCTCATTATGTGATTTATTTTAAACTTCATTTGATTTTTGTATAACTTGTTTTTGTTTTATTTTATTACTTTATTTATGTAAAAATGAAATATGTAGAGAGTTCTTACCATTGTTACGGGCAGCCCACCCGGAGCACCATTGGCATATGAGTAAGGAGACACCAAATAGCCCATATTGAAGGTAGGCGTATGCGGCTCGAGTTTATCTGAAATTTGAAAAAGAACCAATCAAATTTGTAACTATTAAAAAAAAATTAAAAAACAGGAAACTAATTTGTGTGTGTTTTTATTCTTTATTTTTCGATAATTTTGTAGGCAGTAAAAACGCATATATTCTAATAATGATGTAAAAAACATTAATGAAATGAAATTGAAAAGGAAAAGAGAGTGGAAGGGAAGAGGAAGACTAAGACGAGGGTAATTTGTGTGGAAGCGTTGATGTGGAGGAATCTATCTCGCTCTCTCACTCACTCTCTCTCTGTGGCTTTCTTTATATGCATGTGTGTGTATTAGTTATAGCTAGCACTTTGAAACAATTAATAAAAGCATTCAAGAATTCAAATTAAGTTGCTGACCGACATTTATTTCTGTGCGCTTAATTCTACAAACTCTCCCTATCTCACTCTTTCTCTCTCTCTTGATAATTTATTAAGCGAACTGCCAAAGAAGTACGAATTAATAGGGATTTTTTCCGGTGCTGATTGCTTTTCTCCTATATGCACACATAAACATATACACATATACGTTCACACACACAGAGAGCAAAGATAATGTTAACATTGGGAAAATATCACAGTCGTATCATTAAATAATTCACAGCTTGTTAGAAAAACAAGCACAAAAAAAACACGTTAAAATACCCAAAAAGAAAAAACAAAAAACACAAGCAACAATGCCCAAAAACACAAGCAGCAATGCCCAAAAAAAAAACAACAAAAAATGAAGGAATATCTCCTTAAATCAAAATATTAAGCAGGAGAAGTAGGAGGAGAAGGAAGTCGCAAACACGGAGTGAGAATCAGCCAATGTACACACAGAAGAAACGAAGGTACGAAAGATAAAAAAAAATATATATATATAGTGGGTAACAAAATAATCCAGGCGTTCTTGAAACAACAAGCGTCTGCCGACCATCCAGCCAGCAAGAACGTCCAAACACACACACAACAATTTCGACGCCGGCAGCGGCTCGTCGATTCTACGAAAACTCATTAATTTCCAAGGATACACAATACTCAAGCAAGGCAGACGTACTTGGGAATATGTATATAACTACAAACACACACACACACATCCATACGCAAGTCGCTTATAGAAGAAGAAGCAAAAGAAGGGCTACAATCATACATGCAAGTAAGCAAACTCAGTACTAAACTGAACTGATCGACGCACAGTGGGCAAGTAGCTTGAAATTGTCACGTAATTAAATAAGATGCTTCAGGCAAGACGAATGCTGTTGAATACAACAGTTGACATTTAATAATAAAATAATAATAATAATATATATTATATTTAATTTTATATACATATCTAATATTAATTTGCTGCAGTTATATTATATAAAATAAAATTCTAATAAATGCACATAATTTCAGTGTGCGACTTGCATTTGTATGCATTTTGTGTGTAGGTGTGCGTATATGTGAGTATGTCCTCAAAAACACACATAATACTTGCACATTTGTGTATGTATGAAAAAAATGTTTTGAATGCTCACACACACACGCACTCAACAGCACACACAGACTTTTTCATGGTCGTCGCGATTTAAAGCGCAAGGGTTATGCTTGTATGTCAAATTATAAAGCATTAAAATTTAATATACATAAATATATAAATAATATAATACATTTTTTGCATTCATTTTGGCGCCCCTCATAAAGAAACCCTTCTCAAAAAGCCACTGGGCTGATTACGCCTCTTCTTCTTCTTCTTCTTCTGCTTCTTCTTCTTCTGCTTAACATTGTTCCGCAGAATTCTCCTGCAGAGTGTGGTCAAGGAACCAAAGGTAAAAAGCTCGTTAACTGTTTTGTTATGGGCTTTAAAAAAAAGAACAGCAAAAACAAAAAAAGTGTAGACGGCGGCGTCGGGTTGTTAACAAGTTATGTATGTCTGTTTGCCTGTCTAGCAGTCGCAATCGACGCTTGATGCAAACTGAGCACATATGTGAGTGTATATATGTATATATATATGTACATATATAAGTAGGTACATATATACTAAGGTACACTTTATGTGCATGTGATCTGTGCTGTGCAGTGTTTAGAATTGATCCTTATATGCAAATGCTTAAAGCATGTTTATGTTGAGCATTACGTGCTTATGCACTGTTAATAAATAGGTACAAATGTGAACTTTGCAGTGGTAAGTCGTGATCGCTTAAAACACGCTTATGCATTATGAATGTAAATCATTTACTGTTAATACAACTAACAGATTAAATAATATTGCATTTGTCACAATCGTCATTTTGCAGAAAGTGTCCCCATATGGCAATCGCTAGTTAAAAATTGTATTTTTGGCGGATATTTAAAAAACAATTCTAGAAAAAATGCTAAATGTTATATTTGTGCACAAATCAATAATAAATATCCAAAATTTATGTATAGCAGTTGTTTTTTCTGTTTGAACGATCAACTGCAAACACAAAATTAATTTAAAAAGCTTGCATACACATATGCATATGTTTACGTGTGTGTGTTTGTCTTTGGATTTGGCTTTCAAGCAAGCTTCGAAATTATACATACAGGCATGCATGCATTTACTAACACATGCATAAATAAATGCATGCACATATCGATATCTACACATACATACACATCATTTACTCGTTATTTTTAAAAGAACAAACACACACACTGACACGCTTCGAATAAGCCGAGCTGACGGCGAAAAGAAAGCAAAATATAGCGGACAAAAAAAAAAAACAGAAAACAAAAAAAAAACAAGAAAACAAGAAATGAAGTAGCGTGTCGACGAGGCGATCTGCATCACCTTGTTAGCACCAACCATGGAACGAAAACGAACGCAACATATACTAAAAAGCTAAAGCGTCGCCGGCAGCAGCACTGGAAGCAACCGAGGCAGCAGCAGCAGAGGCGTCGGGAGCAGCAGCAGCCGGTTATTTATCCGCCCCAACTACGGCTTCAAAATGTGAGCACATGTTTGCCGCCTGTCTCATTTAAGTTTGTTTATAAAATCAGTGCATGACGATGCGTTTCTCGTTCATGTCTTTATTTTAAATATATATATAAGAAATAAAAACACCAAGACGTAAGCTGCTCTACTCCTCTTGGGTTTCCAATATTTACCGCCTGCCCAAAAGCCAAACTCACCTCGATGTATAAAAAAAAACAGTTATGCTATCTCTGCTCCTGCTTCCAATATTTGCCATGTGCTTTTCTAATTTACTTCTCTGCTCCTCTTGGCGCTATATTTCGTCTTTACACGCAAGTCAAATTTAATCAATGCACAATTTCACACCCAATAACAATAAGAAATAAGTTAGCGATGCAGAGCAGCTTTACTCGAAATGGTCAAACAACTGTTATGTTTATATGAGATTTATTTACATCAATTTGTGTATTTATGTTTGTATGTGTGGGGAGGTGTATTTAGTAAAGGGCAAGAAGTGAAGAAAATATGTATATATAAAAATAATATAAATATTTAAATAAATTAATGGCACTTACTAAATACGGGACTGTGATCCGGCCTCGTCACTGTTTTGCTGCCCTTTTCCTGTTAACAAAATAATATAAATAATAAAGTTAATTTTATTGAATTTAATATTCTATAATTTAATAAATAAATTAATTTTAAACAAGTTGAATTTACCTCACTCTCTGTTAAATCGATAAGGCTGGATTTCTCTTCGACTAAAAGGTTCTCGGATGATATTTTCTCATCTTCGCGATCGCCTTCATCTTTGAATATCTTCACCTCGTCGGTGCTGCCTAAATCATCACCGGACGAACCATGACGCGAATGTGTATGCGGCATTGTTTTAATACTCTTCCCACCACCACCAGCAGCAGCAGCCAGACACTTTCCAGCCACTTTCCAGATCGTTTAGTAGTGCGAGCGAAATTTATTTCAATATTGCCTTCAGGAAGCTGTTGCTAAATGCTGAATAGTATGACGTCATCATCAGCGTCATCATCACAACTACCATTTCATATTTAAAGTGCTTCAGTTGGATTATAACCGGATTGACTAATTTGCCGGCCATATCGCTTCAAGCGCAATTACCGGCGGATATACAAAATAAAAACAAACAAAAAACAGAAACAAATAATTCCTTAATGCGCCTTTACATCAAAGTCCGTCAAAATGTGCACGCCTGTAAACAATAAAAAGATTTCCATTAATGACACAATTATTAATTTACCACAACCATCTTATAAGTTATAAATTCTCTTATACGCTTATAATTATATTCTTATATTTATTTTCTGTATAAGCAATGAATTTTAAAATTACAACACCACACATAAACAGTGCTTTTAGCGACGCTTTTTTTCTTCAATAAGTTGTTTTCTGCTTAGGTATTTAACGGTGATAAAAAAAATTATATGTAATTAATATGTTAATGTATACAGGAACAGAGGAGAAGGAGGGGGAACAGGAGGCGAGCTATTACAATGTCTTTTTCAAAAAATATCCGATAAAATATCACAAAACATATAAATATATATATATAAATATGTATATAAAAATTTTCCTGATCTCTCTGTCTGTTTATGATTCATTTCCTTAATGTTAATAGAGTAGCCTTCCAATTGGAATGCTGGAATATGCATGCCAATTATGCAAATAAATATAATAAATAAATATGTATAATTTGCTGAGCAGCCGCAAAAGCTCAGTTAGTTGTCCTCCGCAAGAATAGTTCGAAATGTGCCTAAGACGATGAGCTGTGTATGTTTCTCAACTAACCAAATATATAAAAAATAAAACAAATTAGTTTTAATCACTGCAGAAAAGCAAACACTTATACAGACAAACTAATGTATTCATTATCAGTTTCTCTGCTGGCAGGTATAACGATCATTTAGTAAACATATATATGCACGTGTTTGTATGTATGTATGTATTTTAAATGTCCTACTTGTCATCATTTTCGTTAAAAGTAAAAATGCACAAGGCCTTTTTACGCCTTTGCCTGCGTCTTCGCCTTCGGCTTCCACTGCGGCCAGCCGATCATGAAACGACTTCCTAGAACAATCGCATCACTGTTTGCATTTGTATTTGTGTATGTGAGTGTTTGTGTTGGTTTCTTCGTCTGCTGTTTGTTTTTAGTGTGTAGAGCCGAGGAGAGTCACGCGGAGCCGAACGAAGCCGAGTCGAACCCGATGCTTCTGCTGTCACTGTCTCTTTCGAAGAGACAACGGAAGAATGGAAAACGAACACACACAAGCGCAACATATGCAGGTATGTATTTGTGGTGCGCACAGGGCTTATGCTGAAGTTTCGAATATTGCTTCGTCTATTTTCATACACACATACATTCAAACAAACATACACATGTACCTGATGAGGTGCGGGTCTCTTCGTCTGTGTGTGTACACAGCAGGGAATAAGGTTAACTATTAGTTCAAGGTAACAAGCGAACCCAAAACAACAACAACACTACTACTAATGACACAACGAGTTTCTATTTAGAGACGTGATTGTAGGATAAAATATCAACAGGTAGACGAACACAGAAAAAAAACAATTCAAAATCAAAGAGCAGAGAATATGAAAAATGTTTTGTTTTCAGCAAATAAACCCACACACACGCACACATACATACACATAAACAAACGGTATTGTATGAATTCAAAGAATCTACCATTTGGGCTAAGTATTTAGATATAATATATAAAAAAAAACTTACGGTTTGAAAATTGTAATTTCCCGTCGGTAAAACAACGGATGCGTTTTATAAATTTTTTTTTAAACTTTTAATTGGCACTCGTTTTAATATGTAGATTTATAATTTAATTATTTAAATTTATATATATTTCTTATGTATGTTTTATTATATTCATTCGCATACAAATATACACTTGCACATTCATAAGTAAATTGTTATTTCCAAAACAATATTACATTTGATTTGTAGCACACACATTTTATTTATATTTTTTTTGTTGTTCACAATTTTGTTATATTTTGATTTGAATTTTTATCGCTCTTTTTTTTTACCTGTTTTGTACTTTATTTTATTTTTTGACAACTTTTACTCGTCAAACGCACATGCCACCAATACACTGACAGAGCCAAGCATATATATATATATAAACAGACACAGACATATACACACACACAAATGCTGACGATGACGACGATCCCGATCAAAAACGCCACACGTTACACACACATTGACACATACTTACGCGATACGCTCATATGTGTGCATGCATGCATGTGTGTATGCATAAGTATTTTCTGCTGTTTTACATGTGTGTATATTCACATTCACATGCATTTATATACACCCCAGTGTATATATAAATATGTATCTTGATTTCATCAAGAAATAAAGTTTCGTCGGCACGATCCTTCTTTCTTTCGTTACTAAATTCGTGCATATAATCAATTACTTTGCTCATTTTGTATATACATTTTAATTTTAAATTTCCATTAAAGAGTTACGATTATTTTCCGAAGCAAGTGTAATTTTTGAAATGCGTTAAATTGATTATTAAAAAAACGCTTGAAAATATCACACACAGCCGCTCGCCAAACCTCGCGCAACAAAAACTGAGAAATTAACAGAGCTTCGAACGCTTCCGTAACACAACTGAAAGCTGTTAAGAATAACAGCCAGCGCTGTGTACGTATTTGAAAACGGCACTGTTACCATAATAGACGAGTTGCTTCAACTGTTAACAAGCCTTACTCGCTGCGGCACAGAAAACAGCTGATATTTGACAAGCGAAATATCGATACATTAAATATACACAAGTTACTTGCTATCGATTAAATCGTGTACATCATAAACGATGTAAGTAGCCAAAATGAGCTTCATTAATTTTATCGATATTTGATGTGAAGCAACAATACTTTTACAATTGCAGCAAATCTATCTGCCAGCAATGGCATTTTCTAAAGCAAAACCCGGGAAAGAGACCAAAAATTAATTACCAGTCTTGTTGTAAATTAAAAATTGTTTATTTACTATATCGCAGTAGGCATTGTTTTACTAGTAAAATCCTATATATATTAGAATTGCTGCTTCTAATTTAGGCAGCAAACAGTTCATTTTACCTTCCCCGGATGTATTTTGCCTGCATATAATAAATACACATAAAAAAAATATTTATTTCAAATAAAGAACTTAGGGTTTTAATGCCATTTTAATTTCAGTAGATTGGGTTTTCTTATTTATCGTGGAAGCGATGGCGAACCCGTAGATAAATCATTATTCAAATTCAGCATATTGAATACAGTCAACTTCCGCTAGAGATAAAAAAGCGTCCTTCATGCTATAAATGAGAAATTTATAATAAAGAAAACTTAGCAGTTTTTTGTAAGGAGCTTATAATATTTTTATAAACAATATCAGCAATAAATTAATTTGCGTTGGATTTGGAACAGTTCTCTTCATGGTTTATCAAAGCGAGCTGGGTAAGCTTGTCATCATAATTTGATTTTGATTTAAAATAATTGTAAAATAAGAAACGAACCTTTCTAAACAGAGAAATCCACAATGAATGTTCCCGTTGCTAAAAAAAAAATTGAAAATAATGCTCATTAAAATATTTCAAAACAATTACAACTAATTTAAACAATCAATGATTATCAGTTCTACTATCTTAAACAAAAGCATTTACATGACTAATTCAAATACGATTAAATGTTCATCATTAATTTTATATAGTTTCTTAATAGTTATTTTTACTTACTTCTTTTTTTTAGCAAGTAAAGCACAATTAAATTATAGAAACCAGAACTTTTCAACTGCAAGCAAAAGAAAATAAATATAAATAAAAATTTAACTAATATATATAAATTGATAAATAGCAAACATAAAATTTTAATTCAGTAGTTCGATTTGTCATTTATTGCACAAATTATGGGGAATCCATAGAAAAATCATATTTATTATACATGTTAATATATCTTACATATTCATTAAACTTACTTTTAAATGTAGAAATTATTTTTCTCGTCATGCCACACACTGTAATTCAAAAAGTGTATAAAGCGCAATTAGCAGAGGTATTATTTTATTTATTTATTAATTAATATAAATAAAATATCAGCAATTAATTAGTTTGCGTTGGATTTGGAACAGTTCTCTTCATGATAAATCAAAGCGAGCTGGGTAAGTTTGTCATCATTGTAATATATATTTTATTTTTATATATTTAATTTAACTAACCTTTTGGCAAAATTAATAAACTTCATTGGAGTTGGTCAAGTTTTATTTCAACTGCAAAATAAAATAAATTCATTTAAATTTGCATTTCGAAATATAAATTCATTAATAGCAAACTTAAAAAATTTAATTCAGTAGTTGGATTTGTCATTTATTGCACAAATGATGGGGAATCCGTAGATAAATCATCATAATTATTATACATGTTAATATTTCTTACATATTCATTATAAACTTACTTTTAAGTGTAGAAATTATTTTTCTCGTCATGCCACACACTGTAATTCAAAAAGTGTATAAAGCGCAATTAGCAGAGGTATTATTTTTATTTATTTATTAATTAATATAAATAAAATATCAGCAATTAATTAGTTTGCGTTGGATTTGGAACAGTTCTCTTCATGATAAATCAAAGCGAGCTGGGTAAGTTTGTCATCATTGTAATATATATTTTATTTTTATATATTTAATTTAACTAACCTTTTGGCAAAATTAATAAACTTCATTGGAGTTGGTCAAGTTTTATTTCAACTGCAAAATAAAATAAATTCATTTAAATTTGAATTTCAAAATATAAATTCATTAATAGCAAACTTAAAAATTTTAATTCAGTAGTTGGATTTGTCATTTATTGCACAAATGATGGGGAATCCGTAGATAAATCATCATATTTATTATACATGTTAATATTTCTTACATATTCATTATAAACTTACTTTTAAGTGTAGAAATTATTTTTCTCGTCATGCCACACACTGTAATTCAAAAAGTGTATAAAGCGCAATTAGCAGAGGTATTATTTTATTTATTTATTAATTAATAGAAATAAAATATCAGCAATTAATTAGTTTGCGTTGGATTTGGAACAGTTCTCTTCATGATAAATCAAAGCGAGCTGGGTAAGTTTGTCATCATTGTAATATATATTTTATTTTTATATATTTAATTTAACTAACCTTTTGGCAAAATTAATAAACTTCATTGGAGTAGGTCAAGATTTATTTCAACTGCAAAATAAAATAAATACATTTAAATTTGCATTTCAAAATATAAATTCATTAATAGCAAACTTAAAAATATTAATTCAGTAGTTGGATTTGTCATTTATTGCACAAATGATGGGGAATCCGTAGATAAATCATCATATTTATTATACATGTTAATATTTTTTACATATTCATTATAAACTTACTTTTAAATGTAGAAATTATTTTTCTCGTCATGCCACACACAATATCTGAAATAAGAGAGAAGATTGATTAAAATCTTGGGGAAAAGTGAAACTACAAAAACAATCAATTTATGTTCAGTTGCAAAGGTGAAAAGTTTCATCAGAGTGAATTTTCAAGAGTAGCAAATAAATAAAAAAAATCATCAGTAGAATTAAAATAAATATTTTAAGATATATACAACTCACCATTTGCAGATTTAATTTACTGAAATTCAATTTTTGTGCAATTCTGTAAAAAAAAAAAAATAGAATAGAAAGATACTTTTAAATTTAATAACCATTGTCAATAAATACAAATATTTAGTTCAAATAGGGATTCATCAGTTGCAAAAGTGATAAGTTTCATCAATTTAATTATTCAAGAGTAGCAAATAAAAGATCATCAGTAAATATAAATAATAATAAATATATAAATAAAAAGACAGCTTACCATTCTTAGAAGAAAATGAAGCAATTGCTGCAATAGTTGAAAAAAAAGAAAAAACACTTGAATTGATTGATAGTAAAGATAGAAAAAAGATGGAAAGTCAAAACTGCTTTGTAGCTGTCAGCTTAATTTTAAATTCTCATCAATTTATTGTACAGAGACGAAAAATAATTAAAAAAAACATCATGCTCAAAAATAAATATATGAAGTTAATAAGAAAAAATTGTAAACTCACCTATTATAAAAGGCCGTCAAATTTTAAAGGAAAACCTGCAAAAATATAGAAAAAATAGACGGAAATGAAATAGATCATGTTAAAAATAAAACATAAGTAAATAAATAAGATTTGTTTTACACTCACCTTTCCAAAAGGCTGTCAAATTTTAGAAGGAATTCCTGAAAAGAAATTTAAAGAAAATCCGAAAAAATACCCAATAATTGTAAACAAAATTTACATTTATTTTTTTATTTTATTTGTTTTCCATTTTGAAATGTGAATTCAAAGTGTGTAATTTAGTTATTTAAACTGCTTCCTGGACAGGTGGCTCATAACCCTCGGGGCGATCGATGACGGCACCCTCGGCAGAGACGACGGCTTCTGTGGTTTTGCCACCGCCATCGGCATGAAGGTCGAGCAATTTGGAGACATCGAACCGGGGCTTCTTGAGCACTTTCACCTTGCGAATGTAGACATCGTGCAGCGGATAAATGCGCTGACAACTCTTCTCAATATCCTTGGCAATCGAGTCCAAGGCCAGCTTATTGACCAGCTGCTTCAAATCGGCTCCGCTCACCTCGTTCGTAATAATGTCAGTCATGCGGGCGCGAATCTTGCGCACCTGCGACTGCTGAGCGTAGCACGTTTTGCGCTGCGACTGTTGATCCTTCGATGTGAATCCGATGCAGAACACCCGCAACAAATAACCGTCGATGGTTTTAGCCTCGACAATGGCCTCGATAAGCGTTTGCCATTTTTTAACCATAGATCTGTCTTTGCAGAATGGAAAATGTTAATGAAATGTAAATTGTAACAGAAGGCATGCACGTTTGTATTTTATACATTTTATTGCGTTACAAATATATGATCACACCGCAATATATACATTATTATTATTAATATATACATATATGTGTACATTGTATTTTATATATATATTGTATGTTACATATATATGCACACACTACAATATGTATATACACAACCCATGCACATAATTACCTTAAATACACACACATATATTTGAATACTCTACAAACACACACATACCTGTACTTATCGGTGGTCAAATCCATGCCATGAAAATTGCACAGCACATTGCGATCCTGCACATCTTCAGCAATCAAGCGGAACTTGCGGAAGGAGCGCTCGGGATCAATGTCTTTCTGCAAATCAGCCAGCGAAACTTCGAAAACGCGACCTTTCAAATAGTCGGACGCAATGCGTTGACCCTGTGTACGATTGACAAGGGTCTTGCCAATTTGGCGTGTTTGGAACATGTTTGGTGCCTTAACATCGTACCAATCCTTGCGCGAGAAGGGATCGATCACCTTCTTTTTGCCACCTTTTTTGCCACCTTTGGAGAGACCCTTATTTTTGCCGACCGCCATGGTGAACGCCTGAACCGGAAAAGGTAGAGTCACGTTGGCACAACTGTCAAAAGATGGCAGCCACCAAAACAGTGTTGTTAGTTGTCCAAAAAAGACATGCTACACTTTGTGATTTACATTAATACAAAGGCGTAATTGGAACCTTGGGAGAAAAGAAACAACATAAATACACTGAACTTTAATACAATATTATAAAACTGTTGAGTCTTAAACACTATTTAAATTTTAATAAATTAATTTAATTAACAAGATTTTATAATCATTACTGGTTTGTTACAGTTTTTATTTTAATGTAATAAAACATATTTTATGGTTAATAAATTATTACAATTAACCTCTTATTTCTGATAGTATTTATTGTTTCAAATTAGTAAACCAATTAATATTTTGTTTAGATTAATAACTTACAGCTCCTATAAATCATTTTTGTTGTATAGTTTAATAAATATAGAACTTTGCATATGAATAAATAACTAAGTTAAATAAATGTTGCCAACGTTTTACATGACAAAACCATAAAAACAAAAACATTAAATTCCTTAATTATAATTATAATAATAACAGATCTCTAATAATTTATTTTAACTATTTCACTTGTCAACATTTTCCAATTGTTCCATTAAGCAAATAAACAACCAGCTTATCAACACTGTTTTTGTGTAATGGTTGTTAAAAAACGTGGAATTTTGCGGCGTTAAAACTCTGGTCACACCTTCAGTTATTCATCGCATCCATTTTTGTTCGCTTAGTTCCTTTTAAATTATTTTCGCCATCGAAACAAAGTTCACAATTGTTTGTCTTCTCAACACAAATATTTTTTAATACATTTTTATTCTACTCGGTTCCAAACGAGGCATAAGCAAAGCCACTTGTAAGAACGCTGCCAAAGGACAAACACACACAGACACAATAACAGAGCATCGTCTTTTTTGTGGTGTGTTTTGCATGAATTTGGCTGGTATTTTGTCCCGTATGAAAATATCTGCAACTGTATGGACCACATTTAATTACTTCTCTTGATCTCGCTCCAAAGGCAAAAATGTACAAATTTACCAAATTAAACTAAGACGCAAGCAATAACAGCAACCATAAATAAATGTAAGCGAAACGCATCAAGCAAAACGCATAAGCGCATAACATATGTAAATAACATAATCAGTAAACTCGGAAGGATAACATATGTAAAAATAACATATGCAATTATTACATATGTAAATGCAATGTACAATTGATGTAATCCAGCCTGTAATGGATCCAACTAATTTTGCCTATGAACATTATGGTATATTAGTTCAAAACGATGACGATGATATTTCAAAGACCGATGAACTAAACACAGTAAATGTACAGCATTTAAATGATGGTAAGTAGATAGCTACACAAATTTTTGTGTTATAATAACAGCTTTAACTTTTTTCAATGCATCGTTTTTGATACAAACCAAAAAAATCGTATAATTTAAATTAAATTTTACTTTTTTTTTAAATTGAATTTTATTAATTATTTGTTTTAATTATTAAGCACTCATTTCCAGCAGTCAAAGAAAGCAAAACGAATCCTCTAAAGGTACCGAAGAAGACGACGAAGATTTGGTCAACTGCATGCAACAGTTGCAACAACAACAAAAGGTGGAAATTAAAGAAGTTGATATGATAATGGATCGAAAGAGTGGAAAATGTCGACGCTGGGAACAGAAACTCGTTCAAATCAAGACAATGGAGGGGGAATTTAGTGTCACAATGTGGGCATCTGGGACTTCAGATGATGAATATTCTGGCTCCGAGCAAAATGCCGATGAGATTGATTATTTAAATGCTGCCGCAGAACAAACAGAATTAAATAAAACAGAGACAGTATTAAATCAACAGCAACATCAACAGCAGCAGCAGCAGCAGCAGCAGCAACAATTGATATTCCAGCAGGAGCAATTTCTTCAATTACAACCCCATATGATATTACCCTTAACTGGCACAACTCTAGCAACAACAACAACAGCAACAGATAAATGCAATAATCGACAACACCAATCGAAGCGAAATTCAACAACATCTTCGTCACCGTTTGCTTTAATTTCGTCGCAGGATTGTCAACTGATTAGCAGTGATTCCACAGGAATTCTTCCCACCGGAAATAATGATTGCGATCTGATCAGTCAGCATAATGAGACAACTAATCCTGGAACCACACTCTCCAACTACAGCATAGCGCGTTCAGGTAAATAGATGACTATTAAATATTAGTTATAGTGATGAGGAAAATAAATCTCTCTCAATCATTGTTCTACTAAATAATTCTTGCGAAAATTTAAATTTAAATTTAAAATATAAAAAATATTTAATATTTAAAAGATTTTGGACATTTTTTAATGACAATGATTTGAAGTCATAAAATTGATTTCATTTTAATCAAACTTTTTTTTGTTGATTGGGTTTTTTTTGGGTTTTCTCCAATTTATTTGCAGTTAAGTACCCCCAGTAACTATTTTTAACTGTTTTTTTAATTGAAGTTTAATTTTAAATCGTATTTTTCAATTTAATTTAATAAAAGTTTTACTTTTTGACGTTAGTTGACATTCAATAAATTAATAAATAAATATCAAATTATTACATTATATTTTCAACTCTTGATAAATATCTAAATATATCTATTTATTTCGACTGATCTTAATTGACTTTAAATAAACAGATATATATTAAATTATTTTATTATATTAATTTATTTATTCATTTTAGCTGCACACTCGGCTGCAAATGGAGCTGCTACTGCTGCTGGTGGGGATGCCTCAGATTTCTCTCAGTACAGCAACGATAAGAAGATCGCCTGTCCACACAAAGGTTGTCACAAATACTTTCGGGATTCGTCCGCAATGCGCAAACATTTGCATACACACGGGCCGCGGGTGCACGTTTGTGCCGAATGTGGCAAGGCATTTGTGGAGAGCTCTAAGTTGAAGAGGCATCAACTGGTTCACACGGGCGAAAAACCATTTCAATGTACCTTCGAAGGCTGCGGCAAACGCTTCTCTCTCGACTTTAACTTAAGGTATAAATAATATATCTAATAAATATGTATATATATGTAATATCTGTATCTCTATTTGTATAGAACGCATGTCAGAATCCACACAGGAGATCGTCCTTTTGTTTGTCCTTTCGATGCGTGTAACAAGAAATTTGCACAGTCCACCAACTTAAAATCACATATTTTAACCCATGCCAAGGCCAAGTAAGTAAGCAAATAAAAAAATATATTTATGTGTATAAATATATATATATATATATATGTTTAATTCTTATTTTTTGCAGGCGTAATACGGGCACTCCGCGCCATAACAATTGTCTCAGCAACTCAGAGCCCCTGAGTCCCGGGGATAGTTCTAGAAATTTAATTAAAGTAGAATTGCGTGATACAAATAATACTACTACGATTTCAGATAATACCCATGCCGCTGCCTCGTTTGTAATGTATGCCGATTAACATCCTTATTCATTAGGAGTACTACATTTAAATATAATAATTATTTTAGGTACATAGTGTGTGTATATACTAAGGTAAACTGTCTGTCTAAGTTAGTTAAGAAACATTTATTTTCTCAAAAAATGAGTACTATTAAATAGAACACAAATTTATATAAAAATCTGTACTTTTTTTCCGATTGCTGTTTTTTTATATTTTTTTTATTAAGTTCTTTAAAATGTATATAGCATATTTGAATCTGTAATTTTTACAGTCTGATTTTATAGGGTGTTTATTTGATGATTTGTTCTAGGGAAATCATATTTATAGGTTTTATTCAGTTGATGCTCATTAATAGGCAGCGGCGTATTTTTGCGTAATGTGAAGTCTGTAAAGAAATTGTACAGAAATATATATGTCATATCAATTAGATTAGATATGTTATATAGTTACCACGCATATATACTTGCGAGCTTTTAGTTCGTTGCAGTAATTGATCATTTAACTTACGATTTGGCCGAAAGTAATTTTTTAATATATTAGACTTGTAAGTTTCGGGTGACTCCTCAGTTAATAACTAAATAATAATACAAGCATTAGTTAAATTAAATTAGATTCGCAATAATAATCTTAATACTTACTGTACTATCTTCCGATTCTGTAGAGCCTATATCTCTTCCATTGCGTGCTTCCAAGACCAAATTTTTGGGTTCGATAATGTTGATTTTTTGAAAAGCTACTCTCAGATCTGCTGGTGGTAATTTGATATTATTTTCTATATCATTAGGTAGCTTCCACGACTTAATATCATCATTCCAGATAGAGTTTTTCATAATTTTCTCTGGATTCCTAATGAAAAAAGTTAGAATTTAAATATTGAGCATATTTATACGATTATTATTATTATATTTACCAATTTTTGCCATGTTTGCGCAAAATTGGCTGCGCTTTAAGTAGGAGTAATTGATAGAACTTAAGATTACGACCCAAATGCCTAATTTCATCCAAATAATCCTCCCTATCCAACTGGAACTCCGAATTGAGATCAGCTACTTCTCGTTCCAACATTTTGATTTTCTGGCTGGATATTTTAATGCGTTCATTTTTGGTATTGATCTCCTGTTGAATGCCGGCATAATGTCCCTGCAACAGATCCCGATCTTCGCTCTGCATGCGGCTTAGGGCATGAGCAATGGCACTTAAATGACGTTGTGCCTCCAATTTTCGCATTCTGTGCCGCTCTCGCAGCTGTAAATCATCGACTCTTTCCCCACCAATGAGTGCATGTTTTATTAAATCGATGCGTTTACGTGCATGCAACTGAAAATCCTCATCTCTTTCCTTGATCTCTCTTTCTTCTCTTTCCTCTCTTTGCTCCGTTTTGGTTTCTTTGTCGTTCATCTCTTCCCGCATTTGTTGTCGCATCTTGGCCATTTCCTCGTCCAGCCACAATTCCCTGTTTCTATCGTTTAGTAAAATATTCTCCTGTTGATTCTCGTCGAGCATGCGTTTCAGGCTCATAATCTCCTCCTGATATTGTCTCAGCTGTGCATCCTTGGGATCCTCGTTGATGGTGGGTATATTTGATATACTCTTTGCCCGGCACGCATATCGTAGAGTGGATAAAGTCTCATCGTAGCTGTTATCGGCTGGCGATACACAGGATACCATTAGAGTTTTTGTATTGCCACCCAGGGAATCCTAAATATTTATTTAAATTTAATTATTTATATATATTTTATGTAAATAGATAATTAATACCTGTAGTAGTCTAGTTAACTTTGAGTCCCTGTATGGTATATGCTTTGATTTGCCATCCACCAATGCCGAGATTACATTTCCCAGTGCGGATAGGGATAAATTAATTTTTGTTGCCTCTTTTAATCTTTCACCAAATGCGCCTGTTTTACACTGTCTCTCGGAGCCCGCCAGATCGACCAGATTTAATTTCCCTCTACGTATACCTCCAATTATTGGATTTGTTGCTGGCGAGCACGTTTCTTGTATTTGTTCCAAACTTATTGTAAATATTGTATGAGATCTCGAGCTCTTATCATTCATCAAGGTGGCAGCTGTGATTCGATTTTTATTACCAATATTTAGCCAATTATAACAATCCGTTGCACTCATCACTGCTTGAGTGGTTAATGTTGGAACTGTGACTCCCAAGCCTGGCACATCCTTAAGTGAATGGTTTTTAATGCTTGTCGGATCATTAGCACTCAACAGATCCCTTATATTCTCGTTGTAAATTTCCAAGTAGCTGACCAATGCCAAATATCTTACAGTTGTTGCTATCGAAATGGTTTCAAATATATGATCAAAGCAACGCTGAATAATGCCATTGTTTTCAGCAGCCCCGGAATATCCGTCACCCTTTTTGATATTGTAAATTTTTGAATGAGATGTTTTATATATATTTGTAATCAATTAATTTCCTACCTGCATTGTATGTGTTTTACCGCATCCAGTTTGGCCATAGGCAAAAATTGTGCCATTATAGCCCTCCAAAGTACTTTCGACCAACGAGTAACACATATCATTATAGATTGTTTCGGTCTCTGAGTGCCCATCGTAAACGCTATCGAATGTAAATGATTTTCTTGGTGCACTACGCGCCGAGGGATTTAACACAGAGACAACGTAGTCACCAATTTCCACAATACTCTGGGAATTAAAAAAATATAACTTATATATGAAATTCAAATTAAATATAAAATATATATGAATAAACTGTTTTTTTTTTTTGTTTTTTGAGGAGGGTAATCGATAATGAAGAGCAGATTAATATATCGGAAATAATAAGCCTATGTAAATATTTACATACATTATTTATTTCTTTATTATTAATGTTTATTTATTTTACAAACTTGTATTTATAAAATTAACTGATTTATTTTATTTATTTTTAATTGTCTTATTTATTCACTTGCTACCAATTTCCTTTGGATTAATTTCTCTGAGATATAATGCCTATATAAGTATTTACAAACTTATGATTATACATTTAACTTATTTATTTTTATTTATTTATAAATATTTATTTATTCAAAAAGCCAATTTCATTTAGAATAATTTCTCTGATATTTATTATTGTATATTTATTTATTTGAATTTACTTTATTTATTTTCGTATTCATACATTACACTTGCTGCCGATTTCCTTTAGATTCATGGGACGACAGCGCACAATGACTTTAACATTTTCGCCCATTTTTCCCCAATTTATTGTTGACCGTGTTTGCAATCCGATAATGTGGAAAGGACATTTTATACTAACTGGCCGTGTTGACCAATCAATGACCTGAACTTGAACCAATATTCAAACGTGCTACTTACCATACATCTATACTCTATAAACACTCATTCAAACATATGTATATAGAATTGTACACAATTATACATGCAATAATAATAGTTGTTATTGTACTCTGTTGCAGTGTTACAGTAAAAGAGTATATTGTTCGAATTGATCACGTTTCAACTTTGAATGTAGGCACTTGTTTTTGCAAATCGTTATGGCATTTTGAAATTTAAACTTTTCGTAAATTCGGCCAGCAGAGATTCTGTGTCACTTCTCTGTTGTGTGAGGTAACTGTTACAGCTCACAGAGTATCATATAGTTGGCAGATCGGTTGTTAGAGCTATTGCATGACAATTACAAGGCCAAATATATGTATGTTTGAAAGTATGTATATACAATTAATTGGATAGTTCAGTTTTCCTTCCAGCGACTTTTACAAATCGATATAATCGATAAACTGTAATTAAACATTGCACGAGGCTGTTAAATAATGTAATCTTAATAATTATATGACACTCTTATAATTTGTTATAAGAGTGAAAGTAGAGTAATGAACTGTAATTTTACCGTTGCTTCACTGGCTGAGCTTTCGAGCATGCGCTTTGCTCACTGAAAGCTTTTTAAAGCCATACGAAAGCTTGCCGAATAAAATAAAATGTGACACAATTTACAGTTTTGTGGCTGCATAAATTCAATTTGCACACTTAATAATAAATATTGAAATACATTATATATAATATATTTATTATAGATTTCAACTTATATAGTATATGGAAATGGCGTAAGACAGTTTGAAATTATGTTTTTACAGTGAAAGAGATGACAATATGCAAGATGCTTATACCAAATGTTTAGCTAATATTAATGGACAGCAGAGATCTACCTTAATGACAAGGCAGCCCCTTAATTTGAACGCATCCTTCGGGATCTACTATATAATCCTTATAGTTTTGCTATCAATGTTTCTGGTTACCAATGCACTGCCACCAGTAATACGAGTTGGTAAGTAAATTATATATTATGATGATAATATAATAGTATTTATTAATATGTTATATTTTATTTAGGAGCTGTTTTTACAGAGGAGGAGCGTGACAGTGGCATTGAGTCGGCCTTTAAATATGCCATTTATCGCATCAACAAGGAAAAATCTCTGCTGCCACACACCCAACTTGTCTACGATATTGAATATGTGCCCCGAGATGATTCGTTCAGAACCACCAAAAAAGTCTGTCGCCAGTTGGAGGATGGTGTCCAAGCCATCTTTGGGCCCACAGATCCACTGCTCGCAGCCCATGTTCAATCGATTTGTGAAGCCTTTGATATTCCGCACATTGAAGCTCGGATTGATTTGGAGATGAGTGTCAAGGAGTTCTCCATCAATTTATATCCGTCCCAGAATATTATGAATTTGGCGTATCGGGACTTGATGATGTATCTCAACTGGACAAAAGTTGCAATTATTTACGAAGAAGACTATGGTAACTATATCCTAAATACTTCAGTACACTACTACTAGTCTAAAATGGTATTTCAGGACTTTTCAAACAGCAGGACTTGATTCACTCATCAGCGGAGATGAGAACTGAAATGTATATAAGGCAAGCAAATCCGGAGACTTATCGACAAGTTTTACGCGCAATTCGCCAAAAGGAAATTTACAAAATCATTGTTGACACAAATCCAACAAATATCAAAGCTTTTTTTCGATCTGTACGCAACATGCATTAATTATTATTTATTTATATATTTATGTAATTACATATTCATATATATTTATGTATGCATCTGTGATCTAAGAAACATATTAATAATTAACAGCTGCTAAAAAAATTTTAAACACCAGATCCATGGATCCCTTAAATTATCTACATTTTATTTGCAATATTATTATTATTATTAGATGCATACATATATATATTCCATATATGGATATTATGAGAAAGCTTATACATATTTCGGTATGGTATTTCAGATTCTACAGCTGCAAATGAATGATCATCGCTATCATTATATGTTTACAACATTCGTAAGTAAATTTATAATCTTTATAAGGATATGAGTTCTATAAATTCAGTCCATAGGATCTGGAGACATATGATCTTGAGGACTTTCGGTATAACAGCGTAAATATCACCGCTTTTCGTCTGGTTGATGTCGGCAGTAAGCGTTACCAAGAAGTTATAGATCAAATGCAAAAACTACAGCACAGCGGTCTAGATGTTATCAATGGCATACCCTACATACAGGTTAGCTTCAGAAGCTTATTCTACAATATATCCATATTTATAATACTATTTCAGACGGAATCGGCCCTGATGTTTGATTCCGTTTATGCCTTTGCCTATGGCCTAAAACATTTGGATAGCAGTCACACTTTGTCTTTCAAGAATCTTTCCTGCAACTCGGATCAAGTCTGGAGCGATGGACTCTCTCTATATAATTATATCAATTCGGTAGGATATATGTAAAAATCTATGTTTATTTGTAATTTGTAATTATTTATATTTTTATTATTTAGGCCGCCGTTGATGGCTTGACTGGCAGGGTTCATTTTATGGAGGGGCGACGGAATAAATTTAAAATTGATATACTCAAATTGAAGCAGGAAATAATACAAAAAGTCGGCTATTGGCAACCGGATGTTGGCGTTAATATATCAGATCCAACAGCATTCTACGACTCGAATATTGCAAATATAACGCTGGTCGTCATGACTCGAGAGGTTTGTTTAAATAGTTTCATATATTCATATATATATCTAAATATATATTTGATGTTTTTAGGAACGACCCTATGTAATGGTTAAGGAGGACGCTAACCTAACGGGAAATGCCAGATTTGAGGGCTTTTGCATTGATCTATTAAAGGCCATCGCACAGCAGGTGGGATTTCAATATAAAATCGACTTGGTGCCCGATAATATGTATGGGGTTTATATACCGGAAACCAATTCCTGGAATGGCATCGTACAAGAGCTAATGGAAAGGGCGAGTATTTTATTTGATATATATATAAATATATAAACATATTTATAATTTTATGTTTTTTATTTTGTGAAATAAATTAACTAATAGTACTAATAAAATTCAGTAAATTCTGTTATTTTTTATTTTGTGAACGAAATTAACTAATTACATTAATTAATTTGTTATTAATTTCTGGTTTTTAGCTTGTGAACTAAATTTATTAATAGCTTTGAAATTTCAGCGCGCAGATTTAGCTGTAGCCTCAATGACCATAAATTATGCGAGGGAAAGTGTTATTGATTTTACAAA
The DNA here is from genome assembly GCA_035043505.1 of Drosophila setosimentum. Lineage (NCBI taxonomy): Eukaryota > Metazoa > Arthropoda > Insecta > Diptera > Drosophilidae > Drosophila > Drosophila setosimentum. The sequence goes on from JAWNMY010000001.1 coordinate 9,415,391, forward strand.
ACCATTTATGAATCTCGGAATTGGCATACTCTTCAAGGTAAATTTGTTCAATTCTTAATTCCTATGTATATACCCATATATATATATATATATATATATATATGAATATCAGTTGGTTTAGATGCAAGTATTTCAAATGTGTGTCGCCTGTTAGGTACCGACAAGTCAACCCACGCGACTGTTTTCCTTTATGAACCCATTGGCAATCGAGATATGGCTTTATGTGCTAGCTGCTTATATCCTAGTATCGTTCGCACTATTTGTGATGGCTCGCTTCTCGCCTTATGAATGGAAAAATCCACATCCCTGCTACAAGGAAACCGATATCGTTGAGAATCAGTTTTCCATTTCCAACAGTTTTTGGTTTATAACGGGCACATTCTTGCGACAGGGATCTGGTCTAAATCCAAAGGTAAGTTGAGCTACTGAGATCTCTGCAAATAATAAGGTTTGTATTTATATTTAAATGAAGTATTGTGTATCTAATTTCCCCATGGCTAAATTATGCATTTATTCATTATATATTTTTATTATTCTTTTATTATTATGAGTTTTATATTGTTTTTCAGATCTCAGATCGTGCTCAAACGAAGTTTTTCTCTTTTATGAATCCGCTAGCGATCGAAATATGGTTCTATATAGCATTTGGCTACATTCTAGTCTCGATCTGTATCTGGATTGTGGCCCGATTATCCCCAGTCGAATGGGTTCGTTCCAAACCAGCCTGTTCCATGGCCTGCGATCATATGTTGCATAAAATACGAAAAGCCAATTATATATACGATGAATTGGAACTGAAGTCCTTAACGAGTGCTAATAAAAAATTAAATAATGGTAATGAAGATAATACTGATACTGATCTCGTGGATTGCCTGAAAACAACAACAACAATAAAAAAACAGCCCGTTTTTCTGGCCGAAAAGCATAATGATGATAACGATAACGATAACGATAACGATTCCGATGACACTTTGGAGCTAGTTAGCGTCCAAAATGCTTTTACACTAAAAAATAGTTTCTGGTTTGCAATTGGCGCCCTAATGCAGCAGGGGGCCGATCTATATCCGAGGGTATTCATTTATTTAATTTCTATTTCTATTTATTTATTTATTTAACTAAAAAATACAAATACTACAGAAATTATTTAAATTGAATTGAAATTATTATTCAAAATGAAATCTCAATTAATTAATCCATAAAATATTAAGTATATCAGCGAAAGCTAGAGGAAATTGATTGACACAATAATTTATGTATATTTCCATATATATTTTTTACTGATTTATATTTAAAGCAAATTAATTTCTCATTAAATTTATAGGCCACTTCTACGCGAATCGTTGGCGGCTGCTGGTTTTTCTTTTGTCTGATTATTATCTCATCATATACAGCTAATTTAGCTGCATTTCTAACTGTCGAGCGTATGATAACCCCAATTGAAAGTGCATCCGATCTGGCAGATCAAACGGAAATATCATACGGCACCTTGGAGGGCGGTTCAACAATGACTTTTTTTAGGGTGAAGATTTGTGAAAAGTAATTTTAGACTCTATTACATTATTAATACTATTCATTGCAGGATTCCAAAATTGGTATATATCAAAAGATGTGGCGTTATATGGAGAACCGTAAGTCGGGTGTGTTTGTGAAGACCTACGAAGACGGCATTAAACGTGTTATGGAGGGCAATTATGCCTTCCTTATGGAATCTACGATGTTGGACTATGCTGTTCAGCGGGATTGTAATTTAACACAAATTGGTGGCTTGCTGGACTCCAAGGGATATGGTATTGCAACACCAAAAGGTTCGCCATGGCGCGATAAAATATCATTAGCAATATTGGAGTTGCAAGAAAAAGGCATAATTCAGATATTGTACGACAAATGGTGGAAAAATACGGGAGATGTTTGCAACAGGGATGACAAAAGCAAAGAATCAAAAGCCAATGCGTTGGGTGTGGAAAATATTGGTAAGTTATCGAAAGCTAAAAATATATATATGTATATTTAATAGGTAATTTAATTAAATTATATCTTGTATTTTGTTATGATAGCTTAAAAATATATTTATATATATTGATTTGGTTAAATTATATATTTTATTTTAGGTGGCGTATTCGTTGTTCTACTTTGCGGCCTGGCGCTGGCTGTTGTTGTGGCCATTTTTGAGTTTTGTTGGAATTCCAAGAAGAACTTGCACACCGACAATCAATCCTTGTGCTCGGAAATGGCCGAGGAGCTGCGCTTCGCGATGCACTGCCAGAGTTCCAAGTCCAAGCAAAGACCAGCCATAAAAAGGGATTGTTTAAAATGTGCTCCTGGGTCCACCTATGTCCCCGTTGCAACAATGCCAAATTTGGGCGTTCATTACAACTATTTTAATTGAGAACATTGATTTTGAAGAAGGCTTTTAAATTCTAGTAAATGATGTATACATAACATCATTTTAATAATATATGTGTAACTGGCTTAACAGAATCAATTATTTTTGTATCGGATCTTTCAAAAATAAAAAGCGAATAATACAAAATAAATAACATGTGTTTTAATTATTTTTGCAGATTTCTTATTTTGCAACTATTTCAGAGAATCCTTTAGATACTGAAAATAAATAACGAGTATTTTAATTAATTGCAAAGAATCCGGATTATTCCCTAATTTTTCAAAGATTCGTGATTACGTACATTTGTACACAGGCGATATTTATTTGTAGTGCATGTACATTTTATTAATTGTGCTAAGCAGACTTTAATTTCTAGAACTATATATATTTATTTATATATAAATTAAAAACAATATTACCGTTTATTCTTTTTATGAGACTTGCTAATTTTACGTCGCTTTATTATCATCTCATATAGAGCATCGAGTCCTTCTTGCAGACCTTCGCCAGTTATAGCACATGCCGGCTGGATATACCAGCCCTTTAGCTGCATCGACGAGGAGGCGGAGGAAGTGGCGCTGAAGCTATTGTGCTTTATTGTAAACTGCGAGGAGGAGGAGTTTATTCCCGATGTGGCTGTTGCAAGTGGTGCACCGTGTGGCAGACTGGCAGCCTTGTCCCTTCGCTTATCGCTGCTCTCATCCAAATCGGTTGTTGTATAACTTTGGTTTGGCGTACAATTACTACTACTACTATTATTATAGCCAACAATGTTGCCTGTCGATGTTGAGTTGGCTGTTGATATATTCGAAATTGGATTGTGTAGCTCCTGCAAGCCCAGCAACTTTTCAAGTTGCTTGGCGCAACAAGCATTTGGTAGATCCTGTTTATTGGCCAATATCAGCACAGGCACGCCCTGAAAATTATACAAATAAATACATACATTATATATGTTATTTATAGACTTACCTGATTATCTGGACATTTGGCAGTGCGCATTAGCTCCATTTTGGCCTCCTCCATGCGTTCAGTGTCGACAGAGTCCACAACAAATAGAATGCCATCTGTGCAGCTATAAAATAAACAAACAATATAATTATAAAGTATAAAAATAAATATAAACTGAACTAAGGATATTTGAATCGCACCGCGTATAGCTTCGCCAGAGCGGTCGTAGTTTTTCCTGTCCGCCCACATCCCAAACGAGAAAGTGAACCCCCTTCGCCTTTCCCAGTGTGCCCTGTACCTGCAAAATAAAGCAATAAATATTTATCTCTTGATTTGCATATTTTTTTTAATCGTTTACCTTCTCACAATTGAAGCCAATTGTGGGCACTGTGTTTAAATACTGATCGAATTTGAGTCTGTAAAGCGCTGTTGTTTTGCCAGCTGAATCCAGGCCCAGCATGACTACGTGCAGCGTTCCCTTTAAATATTAGATTGTTGTGCAATTTATAAATGTTAAGGTTATGTTTATGGCTGACCTGTGAAGGCAAGGCATCCAGTAAATTTCCATTTTTTACCATCGTTGCCCCCATTTTTATTTATTTATTTTTTTTGCTGTCTCTGTTTTTCTTACATTATGTTCCCACAACCTTGTTTAGGGATGCTACTTTTGTATCGATACATCGATAGGTGTATATCTATTTCCATTGATTTTATCAGACATGAATGTTAACCAGCTGGCGCAGTTCAATCTTAACATAGCACTCTGTTGCGCATTTGAAGTTTAAATTTACAATAGCCAGAGGCGTAGTGTTTTTTTAAAGGGGCTTTATTTTAAATTTTAATCTTAGCTGTTAGTGGCTATTTCTACTATCGGCCAAATATTACTAAACAAAAAAATCACTATTAAATTTAAAAAAATGGATTGTTAATTGCTGCTCAATGCGCTCTGTTGAGAGCGAAAAGTTCACAGCTGTTAGTTTTGTTTTTCTAGGAGACTGCAGGTAAACTGTCAACATACGTTTTAAATGCTATACGGATTAATTAATAGGAAAGTGTTGGACAAAAAATTTGAAAAACATCTAACTATTTTGCATTTTGCACGCTTAAATAAAATAAAGGAGAGAGTAATTCTGTAAATTGCTCAAAAATGTGCTGTTTAAATGATTAATCGATTTGTGCTGTCAAATGCAAGCCAACACTGCTAAATGCTGACATATGCGCTGTTAAGATCATTCGCCGTTATTTTGAGTTGATGAATTAAATATTCTTATTGCAACAGGCTGCGAAAATTGAAAATATATAATAATTGTTTTCAGATCCTTTTGAACTATAGCAATTTATGCAGAATTTATTCTTTCTTCTAGTCAACTAATGCCCAGCATAATACGGCAACTGTTTAAATAGCAGCATTCATGTATCATACCCATATATACATTTATATATTAGTGTATATATGTATTTTTGTAGCCCGATTTTATGTGCATGTATTTTTAAATGGGACTGTATTTAATGAAAAATGATTTACGTGTGTGTGTGTGTCCGATTTGTGTGGATGTTTGAATGGATACACGCACACGCACACACATGCATACATGATTTAAATACGATATTGTGAATGTGCGCGGAAATTGTGGCTGGCAATGTAGTAAATAAATAGAATGTGGACAGTGTGGACGCTATCTTTGATGTGCACTCATATTCTTTGAATCGGCATATAGATCGGCAATATATATATATATATTTTTTTTGTACTACATACATATCTATACACATATGTAGCTAAACTTTATTCATTCGAGGTCATTATTTAAATAAGTACGGTTCGAATTTAATTTTATTTCGTATCTTAAATTTAAGTTGCAACAATTCACTTGCAAATTTCATAAATTTAAATAATATCAACTGTGGTAAGTAAATAATCAAGTATATAAAGTGATGTAATAAATAAGGAGAAAAAACTAGTGAATTAAAAATATATGTATTCAAATAAACAGGTATTATATAATGTGACAGTGGTAAACATCAGTCTTTTTAACTATTTACATTTAAGGGCATTAAATAATTAAAATTGAACATACATTTTTATAAATGTAATTAATATTTGTTGATATAAATAGATACATTCATTACAAAAGTTTATAGATATATACGCAGTTATACGTAAGGATGTATACAGTTTTTAATATAGACTGACAGGTGTCAACAGGTGCTAATTGTAATGTTTGAAAACAAGCAAATGTTTTTTTTTAAACATGTATGATTTATATACATTTTTTGCTATGCGCTGCAAAATAAACTAATTTTATTATTTAATTATTATTTACTTATTATTATTGTTATCTAATTTGTACACATTTTATCTCTTTTCAGAGAATTTTACTTAATTTCATCGTATGCAATGGAGTCTGAGGGCGTGGTAAGTTTAAGATAACATGATAAAATATTATTTGATATGATATAATATTAACTTAATTTAATGTAACTTGCTTGAGCATATTTTATTGCTGACAATTCCTTGCTGTATTTATATTATACTTTTACAGCTCTCTTTGTAGGTATTTTTTTCTCATCTGAATGTTTAATTAAATGTTTTTTTGTGTGTTGTCTCAATTCTGAAAAAACCAGCACAGAAAAACTTTAACAAAATACCCTTTTATTTTTTAATAGAACTTAACTTTAACTTGACCGAGGATCTAATTGGGAAATATTTAATTATTAGTTGGGTGTTAATGGGTGTTTTAACAGATTTTAAAAAATGTGTTTCAATAATTTCCATATCCGATATAAACCAATTGATTGTCGTCCGAGTTTTGAACTTTATTGTTAATTGCTATTTCAAGTGAATGCTGCTGCTGCTTCTTCTTGCTCAAACGAATTATTTTGTATTATTTTTGTATATAACTGTTTGTTATTGTTTTTTATTCCAACGATAAAGACTAAAGTAAATGTAACGGAAAGTTTGCCAGTGGCAAATGAGTCCAACGAAAATGCAATTGATAAAACAGGTGAACAACAAACAGCTCAAAAGGAGTCAAGCGAATCGGGCGATAAGGTCGCGGAGAGTGTTGATAGTGAGGTAGACACCGTTATTTCTGCCACTACGACTGTCGACGATGCTGCAAGCAAGAATGGCGAAGAAGAAACGACAACAACCACGGTGACAGTCATTAAGGAGGAGAATGCTGAAGCAGAGCCCCAAACAGAGACAAAAACCACAACAACAGTTATTGTGACGAAGAAGGAAGACGATGCAAACAAAGCAGAAGAAGAAGCGAAGACAACAACCACAACAACAACAAGTACAGTTATTGTTACAAAAGGCAAAGCGGAGCCCACAGAGAACGAAACGGTGACAACAGTTGTCATTACGCAAAAGCCGAAAGCTGTAGTGGATGAGGAGGAGGATGAGGAAGAGGAGGAGGAGATCGAGAATGTTAAAGAAGAAAAGGAGGAGAAAACGGAATCGGAGAAGAAAACGATTCTCTTTGCAGGTGCAGTTGTCGCTGACGTATCTGAGGAAAGCGAGAGTGAAGAGGAGGTGGAAGAGGATGCGGATGAGACAGAGGCGAAGGCTGAGCTGGAGCCAGAGCCGCAGACGGAGCCGAAGATCAATGCGGGAAAAGTATAAATATATTTTAATTAATTACGTAATTGTGCATTTTCTAAAAACAGTAATGCAATTGCTTCAATATCTGTATTTATTTATTTAGATATAATTTTGATTATTACTTTAAATTAAAAATACTTTGCCGGGAAATCATTCAAATATTTATTTGCATTAATTGATTTTAATAATTTTTTTTCAATAATAGATCGAGGATATGCAAGTTCAAGCTAAGATTGCTGAGCAACCAGAAGTTAACAATACGGAAGTTGAGACAGATGGAAAAGCACATGTTAGTAATCGCATATTAAAACTACTACTGCAATAAATATTATATATATATTTTGCAAGTACATAAGTATTGTATTTATTTTTAATTTGCAGAAGGATATTAATAATCAAATTGAAAACATTATATCTGACATTGATATCAATATAAAGGCTCAAGAAAAGATAACTCAGCTTAAGGAGCAGGAGCTGCAACTCATACAGAAACAGCAGGAGTTGGCCAATCAAATAGAGCAGCAACAGTTGCTGGCTCAAAGGCTAATTGCCCAGAATCGATTGCAGGAAGAAGAGCAACAAAAGCAGCAACTGCAACAGCAGCAGCACCATCAGCAGTTCTTGTCTCAGCAGGAGGCAGCTCCAAAACTAATGCAGGAATATACAAAATCTTATAACCGTCAAGAAGACTGCTACAATACAAAGGTAAGTATTCAAAAAAAAAAAAAAAAAAAAAAAAATATATATATATATATATATATAATAAGAATACAATAAATATATAATCAAAATATAAATAACTAATAATATATATATTGTAATATTAATAATATAACATAAATATATATTTTCCAAGCTGGTCTCTTGTAAAAACTCCCCTTAAAGTGATCCTAATATGATACGTTTAATTAATAATTTGTTTGTGTACTATATAACAGCTATAGGCAATAAGTATATATAAGAGATATAAGTACATGCTTATGTACACTTCTCGTATATATATAATGAATATTTTGGTCTCTGTTTATATGCATACATTTATATATTTCGTACTATTCGAGTTCATCTTACCCACACTCTCTCTCTCTCTGAGTATCTCTATAATTAGCATCAAAGAGAGAGAGAGAGAGTCTATTCCCAACCACTACATTCAAATTTTTTCATGTGCGTGTAAATGATTCGGTTTTTAAAACAATTTGATCTGTACGAACGGCTAGTATCGAAAAAATATAGCAGATTTTATGATTTGCTTTGGGCGAGTCCCACAATTTAATTGACTAACATGCAAAAAGGCTGCACACCCAGTCATTTTAGGGGGGGACTACCCCAATCTATGTGTTCCAAGAACTGGTCAATAGATCGGAAACGTGGTTTTCGACCCAGCGATCGTTACGACGAACATAAAAAGAGAATTTTACTCGAGCTAAGCAAAAAACTGTGGCTAAGAAATAATGTACGTAGCTCTGCTGCTACCAAACTCAAATTAAAGATACTCAAATGTATATATATATATAATATATATATATATATATATATGTATCTATATGTAAATTTACATATATGTGTGCATGATAAATCATACAACATTTGAATTAGAAACAATGAATGTATGTATGTATGTATGTAATTAATATATAGGAATCATCAAACGTGTCGAGGACATTTGATTTGCGCAAAATATTTACTCCAGCTACCGATGCACCCCAAATATTACCCAAGAACCGTAAGTAACAAACTACAACAACAAAAGGTGATACGTAAAATAAAAAATACAAAAAAGGAAAATTCAGATTATTTACATAAATGCAAATGTTTATACTTTGAATTCCCATCAAGACATATGTATTTATTGAAACGGCTACCCAATTTATGCCAATGCCTTTTAGATTGTTTTCTGCCATTTTCATAATTTTCATCATCAATATAACCCAAATACAGCTGCGATTATAATAATAGTAGTGCACACAGATATATATATTTTTTAAATGTACATTTAAAAATACTTAAAATAGAGTTGAATATTTATGAACATTTTATTTAAACACAAGCAGTAAATACTGGAACATAAGTAAACATTAAAAGTTGGCAAAGCTATTGAATTTATTAACAAAAACCAATTAAAGTCCTAATATGAATAATTGTTATATATTTAATTTTGTGAAATATTTATTGAAATTCATCTTGATAATAGTAGTGGTATAATAATGAAGTATTCTCTCTAAATAATGTTTCTATAAACTAAATTTGATGGGTGGTTATATTTTACTACTTTTAGTATTTGGAGAATGAATCGAATTTTTATTTAATACTTTGTGAAACAGCATTACTATGATTGTGAACGCAACTGTATATATAATAATTATGTATATTGCATGCATTCTATTTGCAATTCGCTTTTGCTTATTTAGGACTTAAACAGAGTGGATTACGTATCGCCTTTTAACTATCTACCGACTACTTTTTTGAATTGATGTTAAATTTGTTTCAATTTGTTAGGAAAGCTATATGCCTCATCGGCATTTTATTCGCCAACACTGCATCCCACTGTGGAGGACCAGGTTGAGCTCGCTCGCCGAATCTCACATTCATTGAGTGATATTAGCAATCAGAAATCAAAGGGTCAATCAATGTATGTGAATCGGAAGAAACGCTCTGTTAAATGGGTACACGAGGCTAGTGGTCAAGGTAATAGAATTGTCAATGCATGCTTAAGGACCTATCCTATCCTAGTATTAATATGATATGATGTATACATCACATATTCGCAAACAACAACAAATTTGGAAACTGAGTCTTTGAAAAGGCAGCCTTCTCAAGTGTTGGACAATTTTCAGATATTACAGTTAATAATAAAAATATAAAAAAAACACACATTTAAGCATTTGTTTTCAGTGCAACATATTAAGTATTATTTATGAATAAAAATTTTGTCATTTGCTACATTTTTTTTGTTTGTTTTAAGTTTGAGTACTAAAACTATTTTTTTTATAAATTTATTTTTTGTATACATTATGGGTTATATATATATAATATTATTTTTAACTAATTGCAAATTATTAAACCTTTTTTTTTGTACTTGTACTTTTAACTAAAATCATCTTCTCTTGAATAGTTTTAGGTCTATCGACATAAATGGAGTTTAAATAGCATAAAAACTAAATTTTTATATTAAAAAATTAATTACACAATTCTACTTGCACTCATAAGTATTTTATTTAAAACATTTCTTCATACATTCAAAGCAAATGTTTAAGATAACTTACACATTCTTTGTGATTTATTAAATGTTATTATATTAAAATCTTTATTTAACGAATACCGGTATTGCATAAATATAGGAGAAGATGATATAGTTGAAACACAATCATTAAATAAAGAAAATGCTGAATCAAATTTGATGATGTCGGAACTAACCAAGCCGCCGGAAAAAACGCCATTAAAACTTGTCATGAATCCACGGGGCCAAATGCGCGACTATAACTCACTGAAAGAATCGATAAATATTGAATCAGGCCTCTTATCACCTGACAATTGCGCTGAGCTAATAACTGCGCTGCAACTGCATAAGGGCCGAGGTAATAAATAATAATAATAACAACTTATACATTTAATACATCTAGTTCAATAATTTTTAATATTTTAATATTAATTTTGTTACTATTATATTTAATTTTTAATAATATAAATTATTAAAAAGCTTATTATTATTAATTATAGTATTAAGCGTAAGCTGTTTTCTTTCTTTGGACTTTCGGGGTACTTATCTGTCAGTATGCAGGTCGATAACTGCTGCCGTTTCTCCGTTATCGAAAGTAGATTAACGATAAATAGAAGCGGCAGCATTTAAGTATTTAATTGCATATTATTCATTACCGATTATAGAAGGGAAATAAGAAATAAATTAAGTAGTTAATTGCCAATTATCAGTGTTTTAATTAAGTTAATTAATTGCTGACAGCCTGTTGTTTAATTTTATAAATATAACACTTGTTGACAAGCCATAATTAATCAATCTGTAATTTCTTCAAACATGTACCAAACAAAAAATCCGCTTTACCTGCCACTGCCTCGGTCTGCTTATCTGCGCGCTACTCTCAACAATAATCAAATAAATACAAAAACAAATAAATCAAATCTAAATAAAATATCAAATCGCTTTCAAGGAGCTGAGCTCTTTGCCAAACGTCGTAGAAAGGCGGAAAATTGGGTAGTCGATGAGACAAATGCCGGCATTTACAGTCCGTCTGGTCTTCCAGATTACCAACAATATCAGGCAAGACCCCCAACTTCTCCCAATCTCTTACCCGCCTATTCGGATGCGGGCAAGCATCGTGTCCAGCTCAATCTGCATCAGGATCAACTAATTGAGAAATATTCAAAGCCCGGCGTTCAAGTTGTGAAATCCCCCTGGGAAGCCGCTCTTCAGACCGGATCGGCAAGCACAGCATTTTTGGATGGTTCCAATTATCGCAGCCAGACGCCAACAGCTTCGCTGGCATCACCGGTGAACTTTAATCAGGATGTCATCGATTACCAGCAGGGCTTACCAGCGGCATCCCATAGCAGCCCATCGCCTTGCATCGAACAGAATCTCTATAATAAAACGGTTAGTCTTTGGCATTTTGCAAGTCTTCCTTTATTTATTTATTTATTTTGTAGAAATTTGATACACCAATTCAGTCGTGTAATCCCCAGAGAGAACTGGCTTATAAGCCAACTGTGGCCCAGGGCTGGGGTGGTCGGAATGTAGAATTACCAAGAGGTAAATGTCAAAGATATGTTTTTTTTTTTTATTATATTTAGATTAGATGCATAGATTTCCTTAAAATTAACAAACTGGTTCTTAAGCAGCTTTTTATTATTTCCATTTAATGGTAAATTAAATATTTACAGAATGTTGTTCTCAAGAGTGTGACACACAGAATATCAATAATATAAATGAATATTATTTTGACTCAAATGAACAAGTTCTAGCTCGGAATTTCAACGATGATATTCAGCAACGTCTACAACAGTTAGAACAATTTCAGCAATGCTTTATGCAACAGCAAAGATTGTCTGCTCTTAATAGGGATTATAAAAATATAATAACTGTCTATAGAGGTCAACAATCTAAATATGCTAATCCAATAAATACACAAAATACTCTTTCAAATACTACAACTAAGACAGCACCAAGCAAACCAATATTAACAGAGAGAGCGGCAGAGAAAGACGATGATATTAATAATGAAGCAGTTAATGTTCGTGAATTGATTTATTCATTTGAGCAACAATCGCTAAAAGAGCAGGAAGAATTGCGAACAAATCGATGCCAAAAACGAATGAGCGAAGACAATTGCGAATTGGAAAAGGAATTAAATCAAAGCCAAGGCACGAATTGCAAGAACCCCTCAACTCTTGTTCCATGTCTTTGATAATAAATATGTGTTCCTATTACTAATATATATCTCCTGCTACAGTTAAGAGTTGTGTGCTGGAACGTCTAATTAAATACTAAAATATATCTCCTGGTAAAGTTTAGAGTTGTGTGATGGAAAAATCGCAAAATCCTAAATAAAACCAATTTAGTTTAATCTCTGCGTAAATATATAATTAATATGTGATGTTTTAACAAAATTAATTAATATTTATTATCAAATTAAACTGATCAAGTTGCCTTTCTTTAATTCTTAGCATATTTTCATAAAACGATAGCAAAAATATTTTTTTTTTATGTTTATGTTTATATTTATATCACTCCATTCTTAAACTTCTATATTCTTTTGTTTTATATACATATAGGTTTATATGTGCCCAAGGAAATCTCATTATCGAGCTATGTACCTCCGCCCGTCCAGTCTAGGGATCACCAGCAGCGTAGCTATAATTTCCCGGGCTCAACAAACGTTGACTATTCGCAGGGCTATCAAAATTCGCCGGCTGAGTTTCCCATATCGACCCCAACGAACCCATATTCATCAGTGCCACCCAAACAACAATTATACGGCTCACAAAGTTATCAGAAGGTGCCGCCCATCTCGATGCAATCAGCGCCCCAGGTCATTTTCAATCCTTCACCTTTGTCCTTTGATAAGTTGGCGAAATTTCAGGAATCGGCACCAAATCAACAATATTTGAATGTGAACAAAAATATGGCAGCATACGGTAGCGGTGTACGCAATGCATCCCCAACCCCCTTTGGATCTGCTGGCATTATTGATCATCGATCAACGCAAATGAAATCGCCGCAAAAGCATTTTGGCGGATATGGCCAGAATATTAAACACAGCGCCCCAGTAACAGTGTCGCCTCAGGTGCGTTCCACTCCTGGTCAGTGCTTTAATAATAGCGCACGGGGCTGGAGCACAGGCTCGACGCAGCCCCAACGAAATGTCTATTGTCCAGTTGTTGCAGAGGGTCTGCCCTATTCGGACTTTTAAGAAAATCAAACTGGAATTTCAGATGTAATGAAAGTTTTTAATTTTTCATGCGATTTACGATTTACGACTTGCTTTCTATTTTTAGTTCAACAATAAATCAAAAACCTAAAGATTTATTTGTATATGCTCTCGTTAAATACATACGATAATATATTTATGTTAATATTCATTGCGATTGTTTATTTGCGTCTTTTAAATAATAATAAATAATTATGAAAACAATTAGTGCGTCTTAATTAAACAGAGAGGGAAAGAGATTGTCAATTTTATTTGTTTAGCTTTAATTAAGCATTTGCTCAGTCTTTGAGCGATGTATTCAGCTCTAAATGAAAAGTATACCTAATACACATACAAAAAAACTTTTGCCTCTTCACAGAAGCTTTCAAGAAAAGCTCTCTCGTTGATTCCGAGCTTGGCCCGATGTAAATTTGGTGGTTGAACAAAGCTGAGTTGCGCACTGAACCCATCAAATAAATTGTGCATACAAATTGCTAGAATAAAAATTATATTGAACAAGTTTTTCCTCATTAAATCAATTCCAAAAAATTCCTTAAACATTAAAAAAAAACCTCGAAAAATGTTATTAAACTTTATCAGTGCTCAGAAGCGTTCGCTAAAATCGTAAAAGGAAAAAACATGTGGATCGAGAATGCAAACAACATATTTTATAATATATATCTCATAAACAGGGTGGTTAGGGTTTCAAGCTATTGAAAAAGTAAGCCAATTAATAGCAACTATAATATTATATGATCAAGTGCAATTTCTAAGAGATTTTCAGCTGAATCCAAGCTGCTGTTACTTAATGTATTTCCAAATTTCACATGCCCATAATTATATGGCTTGTTTATAAGCAACAAAAAATGTATATGCAAAGTATATGTATATACATATGCATATATATATACATAATATAAGAACAATGTGAATTTAAACTGAACGTCGAAGATTAAAAATAATTGAAATTTGTGATTGTGATTTAGATATAATTTTAAAACAAAAAAGATTCTATTTTTTAAGAAGAGAATTTTCTGTTTTGCAGATTTAAACGTCAATATAATAATAATAGAGGAACTCAAGTGAACAAAAATGGTGTCTTCGTATGGAAATCAAATAAAACAAATCATTATATTCATTTTGCATTTTAATAGTCGTATGCAGCATATCAGCGCATCCTCCTTTTTAAATGTCAATGGTAACGTATTTATTAGCTGGAATTAATTTACAACTGGGTTTTAAAATAAGTCAAACTAATTTTTGTAGACTTGGTCAATATGGATCAACCGTATTTTGATGACATAAGCCCCAGAAATATTTCAGCGGTTGTCGACGAAACGGCAATTTTGAGATGTCGCGTTAAGAATAAAGGCAATCGAACTGTAAGCGTATATATACCAAAAAAAATCGTTCACATATCTACAGTATTAATGAGTTTAATGTGCAGGTTTCATGGATGCGCAAACGGGATCTTCACATTCTGACTACGAACATTTATACGTACACCGGTGATCAACGATTCTCTGTAATTCATACGCCAAGCAGCGACGACTGGGACTTGAAGATCGATTACGCCCAAGCCAGAGACAGCGGCATTTACGAGTGCCAAGTGAACACGGAGCCTAAAATCAACTTGGCAATTACTTTAGAAATCACAGGTAAATAGGTTATTAAAGTTTCTGGCACTAAAAACTTATTGCTTTTTGGCGGGTTGCATTTTCTCTGAATGGTCAAAATGCCGTCAGCTGCGATTTGGGTGCTGAGAGCGGCGAGCTGAAGGAAATGTGTCGAGCGTTTAGCATACCTCATATGTTGAGCGGCGAACGCAGATCATTCTTTGGCTCGCCTTTGCTCTGACGGCATGTTCTCGGGGAGCGGAGTGAGCCAGCCATTTTTATGAGTATTACTACCATGGCAGATCCTTGAATGTGCACACGCATGCAAGCAAAGCTAGGCATTAACAGGATCAGTTTTTAATAGACTCTGGACGAACTGCCTCGTCTAGATCATTCATTGTTATTTTGTTTTATTTACAGCTGATAGTGATATGAGAGAAAGAAACTCGGAGAAACTCTATTATGACTCAAAAGGTTTGATATATGTTTATGCTTTTAATGCTATTCAAACTTTTAATAACTATATAATATATATTTGAATAACTTAAAGCGGCACGTGCCAAAATACTGGGATCTACAGAGATACACGTAAAACGAGATAGTACAATTGCTCTCGCCTGTTCGGTCAATACACACGCCTCATCCGTGCTGTGGTATGCTTGCATAAATATTACTTTCATTTTTGCCAGTGTAATTAATTATAATCGTTAAAGGTATCATGGATCGGCGATTGTTGACTTTGATTCGTTGCGAGGCGGCATCAGTTTGGAAACGGAAAAAACCGAAGTTGGCACAACGAGCCGATTAATGTTGACGCGTGCCTCGCTGCGAGACTCCGGAAATTATACATGCGTACCCAATGCTGCCGTACCGGCCTCCGTGCGTGTTCACGTGCTCACTGGTAAATCATCCTCGGATTTTCTATAAAAATTCTTAATTCATTAATTATTTTTGGAATTGATTTCTATATTTTATAGGTGAGCAGCCGGCTGCAATGCAAACGAGCATTGGAAATATTTTAAATGCCTCGATTGCAATCCGAATTACGTGTTGGATTATCATATCAGAAGAAGTATTGTTGTTGTTTAACACTTTAAGCTTAGCCGAATACATACTCCTACATCGAAGTTCAAGATGACTAACTTAGTTCATTTAGCCATAGACCCAAGATTTTCTTAAAAAGGTATACCATTCAAATTTAAATTCAAATTCAAATAGATATTATATTTAATTCAATTGAATTTCTTTCTATTCCATTTATATACATATATAGATAAGAGAAGCATATTCCAATGGAACGATTGTAAAAGAACAAGTTTACCAAAAGTTTAATATACAATAGATACTACATATTAAGTATAATTCCTATAGTCTTATGTAATAAAACTTACAATAATAATAAATACTTATATACGTATACAGATACAAAAATGTATTTTTAATAACATACATATACATATATTCAAACATAAGTTCCATTTACAATTTTGACTAAATCGTGTGCTGTTTATAAGTATATCTGCTATTACATGATTTATTTCGTATTCATTTATTATTAATGTTATTAATGTATTAATTTGTTCGTCTTGCACTAGGTATTAATTGCTGCCGTTTATAGAGTGGGTTCGCTTTGGCTGTTGGCATTTGTGTCCCATTATAAATAGTATTCTTACCAGGCGGCGTTTTCTCAAATTCCGCAGTCTTTGCATGCATTGTTGCCCCACCAATATTGGATATACTTGCTGGTAGTTTGGGTTCCATAGTCGCACTTTGCATTTTACTCTCTAGATGATAAATATTTAAATTTGCAACCTTGTTGTGATTTATTTATATAGAAGTATTACCCTTGAGAACGCCTGTCTTGGCTGTTTGTAGAGAGACCTCCTCCGGCACTGATATTTGTAGACGGGCTGAGAATACATTCAAATGATCGAGTAAAACTGGAGTTGATTGTCTCCTTTCATCAGGTAAAATAGCCGAATTATAGCTAGCCTCGCTTAAGTGTACCGGGCTCCTGGTTGGCGTAGAGCTCTCAATTTGATTACTATGCGTGGATAAATAATATTAAAATATAACATATATAGCATATATGAAAATATAAAGATTATACCTCAACGACTGATCCACTTTGCTTGTTATTAAGTCGTGCAGTTTTTCTGGACAAGTATCCAGCATATGAGAATAAAGCACATCCATAATTTCCACAGGCACTTTAAAGATTTCCTCACAGTGATCAATCATAATTCTGTTTAAAAATGTGAACAAGAGAATTATAAGTGTACTTCGATATATATTAAGAGTATTATACCTAATAACATTAATTGCGTCTCCCATATTTCCCTGCTCTTTATATTCAGCTGCTTTAGGTGTCGACTCACGCAAAATATTTGGAGCAAAGACTGTGGATAAATTATTGCTATCCATTTTGTTGCCGATCACTTGAACGGTTCCATCTCTGGCACATATATCATCACAATGAGCGGCAACATTTCCCAGGAACTTCAGCAAAACATATAATGTGTCACGATGCACAATCGGTAGCAATTTAATAAGATGTGATATGGCTTCCAGCTGCAGGCGTCGATTCCGTATACCTAAAAATAAATAAATAAAATATATCACTATTTATCAGCATTTATTTAATTTGCCAGCGTTACGTTGAGTCTCCAAAAATGCTGAATATAATCTTTTGCAAAGCAGGGACTCTGGTAGATCCCTTAAGAATTCTTTGAGCAATGTTGCCACATCATGTGGACAGGTATTATCAGGAATGCACATGCTATTATTCTTATCGAATTCATCACGGAGCTGCAATAAGCCAACACAATTCGTTATCAATAATTATACAATAATATAAAAATAGATGAAATAGATTAAAAATTATATTTAAATTTAATAAAATAAGAATTATTTTGTATGATCAACTTACTTGCTTAACCCGTTTTTTGGATGTACCAACTCGAAAGAGACCCACTTTCTGCAGTCCATGTTCCTCCAGATATTCTATGCAGATCATTACGAATATAGGCACATTTAGAATGAAACTATTTTTAGATTCTTCGAATAAGATTCGATCAAGATCTAGTTCAACGTGTCGCATATCAAACTGGCTACAGGACATTTTCTTTGATATCGATGACGATTTCTTAAGCTCCATAAACTGCTCGGAGGGACTACAGCGACCGCTATCCAAGGATTTTGTTGGTAAACTTTCATAGGAACGTATCTATAAAATAGGTAACTTATTAATTATATAAATAAAATAAAAACTAAAGAATTACGTACATTATCATTGGATTGTCCAGCTCGACGACAGTGGTTGTCATTGTTACTATGAAAGACTGAGGTCAGCGAATGTTTTGAGCCGGGCTCTGAATCTGCGGTCCGTTTTCTATCCCTCGATAAGCAATCTTCCAGAGGGGCCCCAAATAAAATATCACGTCCATCTTATTTAATTAAACATACGTTAAATAAAACTGTTTAACATAAGGATAAATTAAAGCTAAGCAATTGTTGTTCCAGTAATCATTAGTTAATTAATTCAAGAAATGTTATGAAATTTAATATATCGCTTACTGTTTTCATCCTTTCTGCCAATATCAAAGAAACTTGTTGTCAGAGCTCTTTTCTTTGAGGTTACTCGTCTTTTCGGAGCTTTGCGTTGCAAATCTATGAAATTTGAATTTATTAATTAACATTTATTTTACTTGGCTTAATAAAGTTACCAATACTCAATCCAATATTAAGTTCTTTAATTTTTTCTAAAGCAATGTGCATAAGCATCTCTGCTTCGACATCGGATAGCTTTTCCAAAGATGTATCCGTTAATTGTAGGATCTGCCCTTGCGTCGATATCCATGTACAGTTCTCCTAAAAAAAAGTCCGAAAAGTTTTATTATAAGCGCAAAGAAATTATCAGTGGATATTTATTTTTTACCGATGGTGCCCATTTTTCACGCTGCGCGATAAAGTCCTGACTGTGATCCTGTCTGCTTTGATATTTGGGGCGACTTCCCCAAATTTTTCTTGAAACGTATTGTCCAACATTTGACAACGATTTTGATTTTTGCATGTTGGTTGTTTCATTTTTAGAATCTATAATACAAATATATTTACATATACATAAATATATACAATAACAAAGAGTTTAAACTTTTAAAAAATAATTACAAATCACACAATTTGGAAGAAGATTTATAAAAATCAAATCAAAGCAGGGAATTAAGGAACGGAACGATTTTGTAATTTTTAAATTCATGAAACGTCGATAATACTCCCTATTTTTTTTTTTAAATTTAAATTTAATTTTAAATTGTTCGTTTTTCTTATATTATTTGTAGTTTTTTGCGTTGACTGACTTGACATTCATTAGATAAATAAATAAATAAATCTATATATTTATATATATATTGCCCACAATTTAAAACATTATTGCTGTGAATGAGTTTTATTATTTATTACATTTCAATATAAAAACAAGTAAGTTTGCTGTAAACTAATTAATAGTATTACTTACTTAGATATGTCTCATTTACATTCCCGATTTTATAGTTTTGCAAAGTGGATTGTTCAGTTGGGTTTGTGTTCCACAAATGGGATAAAAACTGGGAGCTCGAACTGAGCAAGGCGCCCGCAGTTCTTCCACTCTTCTCCTTGGGACTGTGCAGAGATCTCGTCGGCGAGGTTGGAGCCGAGGCGGGTTGGAAGTAATTCTTGGACTGATTGGCGATTTCATTGTTTCGCTCCTGTTGCCGTTTCATTTCCCACTCGTTTCGCTTACGAATGCGATCGTCGAGATCCTTTTGCCAGGCGACGTGTGCATTCTGCAAGTTCCTCGATTTCTCATTGCCCCGTATAAAGTCCAAGGCAACCAGTGCCCAAGCATCCAATGTTTGTACTGCCTTATGATTATCCTCATCCATGCCTGGCGGATTTATTTCCCCCTTTGCCTTGATATTTCTCAGATTCCGATCATAGTTGACCGATTTGAAGCGATTCGCATCGCCATCGTGTACGCTTTTCTTCCTCGCCATTCTCAGATATCGCTTAATTGTATCGCTTACGGATTGAGAGACATCCTCGTTATCAATGGAACTTCTCCGCCGACTCGCATTGCCTCCCGCCGCCGCCCCCTCTTCGGCCTCCGATAGCTCGGAGTTTTCCAGCATTAATTCATAGTTTTTTGCCAGTATTTTAATTTCGCTTAGTTGTATAAATTGTGTTTGCGTTCCACAAGAATTAGTGGATTTTTGTACTGGCCTGGCATATCCAATTGGAGACTTATTAGATATATTTCTTGTACTGTGACTGAGCTCCAGCGATTCTGGGGGTTTTTGTAGGCGTTTTGTTGTTGTTGTTGTTGTTTTTGTTTTTGTTGGTGTTGTTGTTAGGCTTTGTAATAGTTTTGCACTAATATCATGGTGGCCTTCTAATATTGGTTTCTGAGTCATACGCTCCTCAAAACTGCACAATTCTGTTGGGTTATTTTCGTAATTAGTGTTAAAATTGAATAGACTCGAAAATGATGTTGCTCCGCTGAGGTTCGACTTTGTTGTTGGTTCTGAGGAATGTAGAATGCGATGCAGTTGCTGTTTCTTTAATATATTATAAATTTTTCTTAGATGGTCTTTATTTTCTAATATTTCCGGTGTCACATTGACCATTTGGATGACGTTGAGTGAGGAACTTTTTAGAAATTTCAAACGCTCCAAAAGTACAGATTCGATTTGCTGCTGCTCATTCAAATTCGAATCGAATGCAGCCGAGGAACTCGAAGAACTCTTCGAACTCAATAGTGATTTACTGTAATTGGGGCGCTGAGAACTGGGCGATGATGTCTGATCGGGCCGAACTGTTTTGGTGCCCAGCAGCGTTGTTGTTTTATAAGAATCACGAATTTTAAGATAGGTTTGCAATAGTTCAATTGTTTGATCTACATTCTCATTGAGTTCGCTTTCGCCCGACTTTGAGTAGGCCGCATAACTACTCCGATGTCGCGATAATAATTTAAGTCGTTTCCTGGAATTTTTCGATGCACCCGGAAAGGAGGACTTTCGCCTCCATAATATAAATCGTTGCTCCGAGGAGCAGACACGTTGAAACTGCTCCTCGATGTGGGGCATACTATCCGCCCCATGTTGTATGCCATCTGGTAGCAGTTTTCGACCAGCATCTGTCATATATCGCCATGTTTTGCGCGTTAAAAGCCAACGTTCCCGTTTCTTTTCCTTTTCCTTGGTATGGCAACGCCGGCGTCCAACTAAAGTTGGCGAATTTCTACCCGAAGCAAGCCGCGTTGTTATTGCTCTTTCTCGCTCCGTCTGATTACTGTCAGTTACGTTCGAGTTGAAGTTCAAGCTGGAGATCGAGTTCGCGGTAGAGTTCGGGTTCGGGTTCGGGTTCGTTGTCGAGACGTTCGTGGTAATTGTTGCATCCTCGGCTCGATTGAGCTCATCGATCATACCATCTAATGGACCCGATCGTTTTTTTATCACTGTTACGGGTCGACGCAAAGTACTCGTCACCTGTCCCGCCGAACCAACCATTTTATTTGTTTGTTTATTTGTGTTTGATGATGCCATCTGAAACGAACATAATCCATGAATAATATTACCAGGTTCAATATGTGTCCTATGCATTTAATAGGCCACCATTCTTATTTATTATGGCTTAGATACCTTTAAAATATGCATAATGGTCATTGAATATATATATATATATATATATATATATATATATAGAGAGAGAGAGAGAGAGAAGACTTAAATATAACATAATATACAACCCAGGAACACATACTTTACTTACCTTGTGCAATTAAATACACAAAAAGAAATCACTTATTTAAATATGCTCAAAACCAACACCGATCTTAAGTATCTGTACAGGGAATACGCTTAAGAGGTGTCAATGATACACTCTTTTCTAAGCTAAACTTATTTCAAATTCAAATTCACAATTAACTAAGCGATGTCAACAACTAATTATTTGTTCCACAAAATACGCTTCGGTATTTACTATATGTTAAATTTGACATATTTGTTTAATTTGCATATATGTATTTAAACATACATTCTTCAAAACTACGTAATTTCACTTTGATTTGATTTTATTTTCTTCTCTTTTTTGCATATGTACAAACGAATATATATGTAGATATATATAAAGTTATATATATATATATATATATGTGTGTTCAGAAAAATGAGTAGGCTAATACTTACAGTAGTTATTACGTTATTATATCCAAATAGGAGGGATATTTTTATGGCGACTTTGTAATTTGTTATTGTTATTCATTTAAAATTTTATGCAACACATTTTCGGTTGGAATGCGTTTGTTTAAACCAAAAAAAAAAAATCAAAATAAAATAAATATCGGCAAGTTGATATTTCTTATTTTACAAATCTTAAAAACACAACGATTTAGACTGTTCAACAAACTCATGTCTCGAGAATAACGTAAAATATTTTGAGAGCACGCATAAAAAGATAGAATACATAAAAAAAAGAAAATCAGTTTATTCTTGAGAAAATATGGCTGTATGTATACATATGTTTATAAATACATACATACACTCACACACACATGCATAAGTACACCATGTGTACATGTGAGTCTACACACATACACATGTATTAATATACTCTCTCGCAGACATTCTACATATATATATGTATATATTTGTGTGGGCTTATGTGCATACGTTCATTAAGTGAAAATACCTATGAATATATTTGTATATTGATGTCTGTATATCTATATGTATATATAAATATAAAGTGATAAATACAAATGTTGAAATATATCCATACACATATTGTAAGTGAGTATGTTTGAGGTGTTTCTCTAGTTTATACTAATAGATGATTAATTTATGAGTACATTCTCGGCGCTTCATACGAAATTTATTTTCGCTCATCCATTTCTTTTTCCAGATGTCTTTACTTTGGATTTCCTTTATTTTTTAATCGAGAATCAAACAGATTGTTTTGACCTTTCGTAATTAACTAAGCAAATTGTCATTTGTAAAATATACATTATATTTATTAAAATAATTATCAAATAATATAAGAATAAATTATCCTGTTAGTTGAAATAAAGACTGATCCCATAATCCTCAAATGCAGTCCGATAGAATTGCTGAAAATTGGCAATGCCTGTTTAAAAAATATGGCTTGATTGCTTGTTTTTTACTTTGATGTATGCTTTTATTGAGCTTTACAATTTTGTAATTTACATACATAGAATTGTCGTATAACTATGTACTAATAAAGTAACTGATAACACTCGTGCATGTTGTATTTTGTGTATTTTGATTTTTAATAAATGATAGATACATAAGAGACTTATATTAGATGTACAGATGTGTAATAATTATGCCTCCATAAGTAAGTATTTTACTAACCAGAATTTTTAGCAATAGACTTTGTTCACAGCCAATTTGTCAACGTACAATAAATGTTTTTAAAATGTTTTGCACATGCCCTTTGCCATTTGTCTTACGACTATTATTGTACTAAGTAACGTTGTTTTAATTTTAAACAGTTAGTTAGTTAGTTATTATATATAGCATGTTGGCATATTCATACATACATAGTCAATATACATGTATGAATATGTATTGAATGCTTATGCAGTAGACTGATAGATATTTAAAATTATTCCATGACTCTATCAAAATTCGATTCTTGTATTAAATAAATAAATATATATATATATATATATATATATATATATATATATATGTATTAAGTATTAATTATATATTGACCATTGTCTGTAGGCTTCAAGGCTACTCTAAGTTGTTTAAAATCAGTATATTGTATATAGTATATGTATGCCAAATACATATGCATGTAAATACCTAGACTATTAGACTAGATGTGTATGAGTGAGTATATATATTTTTACGTTGCAAACTCACAGTTAGCATCGCATATACATACATATGTATTTGCACAAATGTACCTACGTATGTATATGTTTTTATTTGTCACAATTGTTACTATGTCTAAATATTGTCACAATTTAATCTACATTCATTTCTTTGCAATATGCAGCTACATATCTATATATATAATATCTGAATATTTATGCTGTGCGTTGTTAGTCTTCAAATTAAATAAATTACCCTACTTAAATATATTACATTATATTTATTTCTCACATGTTTTCATTTATGTTTATCATCTTATCAGTGTTTTAAATAATTTTATCTTAAGCCCTACTGCAAGACAACATAATTACATACATAAATATGACTGATTAACTATTGATAAACATCCAATTAAGTACAGTAATTATGTGAAGTAAATTTGAATATTTAAGACGTACGCGATATCTGTCCAGATACACAAAAATAAATTAATATAAAATATGGGCGGATTTCCTAGAGCTCTTATAATTAAATAGGTTTAGTCTAGAATAAGGTTTAACTTTTCTTTTTCAATTAACGTATGTACATAAAAATCATATTAATATTATGTATTTTACAAAACATTTAATTGATGTGTCTCCAAAACATTGAATATTGTATATTGCTGTTGTATAACTAATGTAATTTCGTCGAAGTTGTGTATGCAAATACGTCTTAATGAAATTGCACATCCCATAATCCACATCTGTACATATTTATGTATGTAATTTTGACTTGACCTTAATATATATTCAGTCATTACCATATTTCGGATTATTTTGAAATACATATGCATGCGAATAATATTGCAGACATTCTTAGATACATTTAGAAATATATATATATCATATATCAGATATATGAAAGCATGTGCTTATCGTTAGACCATTGACAAACCCATGCATATCATGTATCTGCCATTATTTATATATATAAGTAGCTAATGCAGTCTGCCTTATTTTTTTTAAAATATTACTTACTTTAAATATTACTATGTACAATTCCTTATGTTATCAGTTTAGTAACGTACACAATTATGCAATACAATATGTGTAAATATTTATATTTTTATATATATCAGTTATCGCTTGCCAAAAGCCCAGATTTCTAATAATAAATCACGATACGTAGTCCCGATTCGGATTTGTAGAGTATTCATCAGAAAAACGACCCGTTGCTGTAGTTAAATTAAAATACTTGTGAATCTGTATTGTTCTTAATAATAATTATTAAGGAATAATACTTACAATCTTCCATTAATATAACCTGTGTATTTTCTATATTTGTACTAGTTACAGAGTGCGGAATTAAGTTGAACTCGTCTTCTGTAAGTGTAGTGTTCCAACGGGACCTGCCACTACTCGAACGGTGCGCCGAAGTCACAGCCATTGTTGGTGTTGAGTACAGGCTTAGATTTGTCGGACTTATGACACCTGACATTGTCGATATAGATCCAGCATAGCCCAGTAACTGCAATATCAATATGAGAATACAGCTTTCAGGTGTATTTAGTTGACATAACTAGACTTACTGATGTAGATTGAGTGTGAAAGTGATTGAAGTACTCCCGACTATTGGTTGAGGGGTACATTGGCGCTGCGATGCGAGTGAGAGCATTTGAACCAATTGGTGGTATTTTACAGCGACCCACATCGGCAGAAATATGCGGACTGGTTGACGGATTTGGTTGCGGCGAAGTTCTCGCCACTAGTGTGGTGCAATCCGTATTTGTATTTGGATCCGCCTCGGAGCTGTTTATTGGACTATGATTGCTCTCCATTGCGTTAACTGGTTCGCTGCGATTCTCATCGTCGACCAAGGTGGCCTTTGGCAAGCAAAGGCTCGACGCCTGACTGGCTGTCGATGTTGGGGGCGATTGAACCATTGCCAGATCTCCACTCGATCGTATAATGGCAACAGGTCGTGCCATCGGCGGCAACATTGGTGGCAACATTGTGCTATGATAGTGGGTTGAAGGAGCCGCACTCAACTTTGAGCTCCTCAATTGCGAGTGAATTTGATAGTGCGGCGAGTGGCTGTGCGGGGCCAACTGATGCGAGTGGGTATGCTGAAAGCCTGGATTCTCTATAGAACCCCCACCAGATGCCAAACTCGCAGAATGGCCAGCATCTTGGCAAACATAAGTCACAAAATCAGATATATCATGGCTGTCAGCATGTTGTTGCTGTTGTTGTTGTTGCTGCTGTTGTTGTTGTTGCGTTTGTGTCTGTGTTTGTGCATGCTCGTGCTCCTGAAGTCGTGGACTGTTGTGTTGTGGATAATATAGGGTGTTCACGGGGCTAACTGAGGTTGCCAGCAACGTAGAACAGTTGTGGTGCAAAATGGCTGAGAAAAAAAGAAAGAAAGAATAGTAATAAGAAATAAATTAATATTTAATGTTTATGTATATATTACTATTACTATATTTATTTTACTATTTTTATATATCATTATTATATTATAAGCGGTAATTATTATTATTTTCGTATATTATTACCTTCTTCACTTACACTTGTGCTTGGCCCCGCCACAATCCACACACTCACTTGCGGCGATCTGCTCTCAGTAGATTAAGCTTACGCAATGACAAACGAATGCTGGACGAAGCTTAAAGACGGCTAGACTGCATTCCAGTGCATGTAGGTATGCGTGCGTTCATGTGTGTGTGGCCCGGCCCAGCGCAAGTCGATCATGTGATTTAACAGTTACCGAAAATAGAAAAAAGGAATATGCAAAGAAAAAAGCTCTAGCTTCAGGTCGATCATACGGTTTTACCGTTACCGAAATGTAGGAAGACAGAATGCAGATTGTCGCGGCTGAATTGTAAATTGGCTCTCATACAACTAACCAATATGGGTTTCCGCTTTTACCATTCTTCAACAAGTAAGAGTGCTGTCGTCGAGTTCACTCGACTACGATATACCCTGAACCCAGTTATTAAATATATTCGTTTATTATTGGCAAATTCCCCTTTAAAAAGATTTGCACTAAAATGCGAGCAGAATACATACAAAAACATATTAACGCTCGAGTCGATTATCATGCCGTCTCTTGCTCACACATGCGCTCGCATAATTAAGCATAGAGAAAATGCTTGTGGCTGCTGATAGAAATGAGATCAATATGAGAATGTATTTTCGACTATAACTTGGGTATTTGGACAGTTGATCAACAGTATGCATATGCATATCATGTATTAATTAGAAGATTCTGCTTTTAAAATTGTGGCATTTATTGCTATCGGAAATTTGATATATCGATATTCGATAAATAGAGGCAGTTATCGATAAAATAACGCAAACTTGATCTGCGCCTGGTATACGAGAACCTGTATTCCAAATTTGAAGTCTCTAGCTTTTACAGTCTCTGAGATCTGCGTGTTCATACAGATCCAGAATATATATACTTTGTGGGATCGGAGATGCTTCCTTCTGCCTGCTACATACATTTGCACAAAACCATTACACCCTTTTTACCCATTTTTTATGGGTTCAGGGTATAATTACATTTTTGTTATTATTATTTATATATTATTATTTTAAAATTATTATTATTTATGTATTACTAATTTTATTACTATTTATATATTATTACCTTCTGCGGAACGAATTTGGGGCATGGTGGCTGCCAGCGGTCTGCTATTCAACGGTGTATATCGATGCAACGATATTGGGGAGTCGGCAACAGTTGCATCACCGTTGGAATTGATGCTGTCCGCTGGTCGCAGGATAACAGAGAAACTGCCTGTGGCACAGTGTTCTGTGGCTGTCGTTGAACGCGAAGTAACTGGCGGCGATGTGCTGTGGTCGATTTTGCAACCATCTGCGGAGCCATTTGTTGCATCAGTGCGCAGCAGCGGAGACTGTGACAAATGCACACTTCTATGATTCTGATCGATGAAGTCAACTGAAATTATTAATAGCAAAGGGCGCTGTAGTTTTGTTTTATGCCGAATTAAAAATAATACAATGTAAAGAGATCTACTCAAGCTACTCACTGCTATAACCACCTGGAATTGGATTTGCGACAATGGCGCCAGCCTGTGTCTGTATCTGAGAGCTGAGAATCGGTGAATCTGACGTCAGTTGATATGTTGTGTTGCAGTCGTAGGCAGCGCCCAGATTCTCCCTCTTAATGATGTTCGTATGCATATTGTTGTCATTGGCCTCATCTAGTATTGAATCTGAGAGATAATAATTATACTTAATTTAAATTAAAATCAGGGTATAATAAATACTGGTATACCTTTGATATACACAATACTTATCATTTTTATAATTTTTTTATATTCATTCTGGCATTCCATTGATATACACCAAACTTATCATTAATATAGTTAATTTATTTAAATAAATACTGGTATTTCATTTGATTTACATAAATAAATAATCAATTTACATAAATTCTGGTGTACCTTAGATATACACAATATTTATCATTTACAAAATTAATTAATTTAAATAAATACTGGCTCACCTCTGGATAATGTCCACAGCTCTTGCGAAGAAAATACCCCAGTCGCTAGAATAATATCATTGCAAACAACGCCATTGTATGGATTGTGTCTGAGTCCTTTATTTTTTGCCTCACTCTCCGTGTCCTCTTTTCTTTCAATTGACAAATTATTGTTGCGATTATGACTGAAAATAGCAAGTTGTGGCGATCTTGCAGCTATTAGAGTCGATGAGTTATGCGTATTGATAAAATTTGCCAAATATAAATCCAATTCTCTGACAGAGACATTAATATGATACGGATTTACACAGAGGCCAGGATGGAGGCATTCCGGATTCTTTTCTAGGCGCTCCCCATCCGTACTCTCCAATGGTATGGCCTTGAACAGGATAACCATAACCAGATCCAAACGCCAGACCTTATCGGCTTGTCTCAGACAATCTATGCGCCGCATTTTGCCTTTTTGATCGGGATTGGACAGAACACAAATCGATTTGCGTTTACCGATTATCGATTGCACAAAATCCTCCCTGCTCTCCTGAGTTATGTCCTTTCTCAGCTTGCCCAAAAGGCGAGACGCCCATTTCTGTTTCACTTCTGTTTTCTCATTCTGTCAATTATATAGAAAATAATTATAATTTAAAGGTTTACTTTATGTTGAATTTATATACATATATACCTGTAGCTCGTCCTTGCAATGCCTTTCTTCCTCCAATGACATACGCTTCTCGTGTTTCTTATAATACTTTCGTTTGGCAGCTTGCAAGTTAAACCAAGAGTACGAGAATGATTTGACGTATGGTAATAATGCCTCAATGAAGGGGTGAAATTCATCCTACATTAAAAAGATAATCACAAATACACAGTTACATATATACATATATCACAATTTGTATTTCATTTTGTTTACACAGCATTCGAAAGTTTTCAAATTATCAGCACTCTCAACGAAATCAATTCAATAATATTTACGAAAAGTGAAAACTTTTGTCTGCTGCTGCTGAATAAATGTAAGGAATAGCTCTATATTGGTTCACTTTAATAAAGAAAATTGTGATACACCGAAACGCATTTAAATTAAAGTTAAGTATTCAGAACATAGGTCAAGCATTCATAAATAATTAGTAGTACACATACAGAAGACAAATTAATTTTGAATGGAGCAAACAGAATTAGAATTGATTGTGAATAATTGTGAATGCCAAATCCAATACAAATACACATATTAATTATATATATTTTTGTATATATATACACACACCCACACACAATATATATATCTACATATATAAATATATATATAAATATATAAAATATATATATATATATATTGTATATATATGGTAAATTTGCAAATGTTTAAGTGACTTAGCTATGATGTTTGTATACTAGTGATAAATATATATGACACAAGGCTATAAGCTACTGGTATGTTTTAGGTGGAAAAATGTGTGTTGTGAGTTCAGCACAATCAGCGATGTTTTTTCAACAATATATTATCCACAAAACTTTAAAGACACCTCCGATTTGCCAAATGCACAACATCTTTAATACATACACATACTTATATTAATATATATACTAATTTAGGACGTTTTCTTGCTTGGTTAAATAAACACAAGAACAAATATTGGTATTATTTATTTATCATTTTGAAACAGTTGAATATGGAGTAATTAATTAAAGAAAATGTCCTTGAAAGTCGGTCTCCCGACAAAAAGCAACAGTTTACTTTATTCTATATAGGAAAAAAGGGTAAAACATACATAGTAAATGAGAATGGTTATGATAATGATAATGAGGAGAAACAGTTTTGCACAATGATAAAAAAATACATGTGAAAAGGCGACAAGATGCAGTCAACATACACATGTGTGAACTTTATTTTTAAAAAATTGTAAACATATACATATATCAACATCAAGGACACCAAGAATTTGAATTTAAAACCCAAAGTATCATAAAATTTTTTAATTACATTTGAAATATTATTGATTCATGATATTCGGAATGCTTTTCCTAACCATCCAGAGCAATTTTTATACCTAACAATAGAATTAGTTAACTTCGATTAGTTGCATGTTATCACACTTATGAGAATTATGTAAGTATTGTTATAAAATGACTGCGTAAAATGGTAATAAAACGTTTATGATTAACATTAGAAACTCCTTTAAAAATATTATACTATTAACTCAATGGCGTATTAATAAATTGTTTACTTTCATTATTACGATTAATAGCTAGATCTAACGAGAAGCTAAACCACCTGCTTAATTATACATTTCTGTTTTATGAATCTTTGAAAGTATATACAGAATTTAATCATTTTTTTTTTATTATTAGCAACATTGTGTTTATGTCGAATGTCGAATGTCGAATTCCTTACCTGTCCAGTTGACGATGTTTGTAAATAGGAAGATACGTCCGTCTCGATCATACAGCTTCTCAGTGTATCTGGTATAAACATACCTTGCGCAGTTTAATTATCATTGAATTTCTTATAAGCCCGATTTCATCGACAAGAATCTAATAAAAATATAAATAATACATTAATTAAATAATCTGAGGAATTACTTGTTTTTATAGATATATACCTGCATATTTTCTCAATTTCTCCCATGTCTTTTATTTATTTTTGATATACCCCAAGAATGTTGTTTATTTGTATTATTATTATTTGTTGCTGTTTTCTTTCGTTTGCTTATTTATATTCTATTGCATTGCCAAATTGAAAGTCATATTGGAGCCGTAGTTGCTGAAATGACAAGGAAACTAAACGTGAAACAATTAATTGTCAACGTCTAGCTTTTATTTCCTCTCCCTTTATTTATTTATGTAGGATTCTTTAATAAAAATGTATTTAACCAAACCTTATTTGCTTAAAAATATGAAGGCAAGCTTTGAATTGGTTCTTTAATGCATTGATTGAATAATCATATATAAATAAATATATATATATACATATATATTTATATATATATATATTTATATATATATATTTTTATATATATATATGCAAATATGGAAATAAAACAGAATCTTCTGCTTTTATTTGGACCATTACACAATTATTACACAAAGTTTACACACATTTAGTGATATCTATGTCTGCGTAGTCAATTAGAAGCAGATGCACCTATTTAATTTACTTCATACATATGCACATATGATAAAAAAAGCACATTTATATAAATAAATATACATATACATAAAGATTTAGAACATATACATGGCGTAACCGGAAAATGCACTGGGCTATATAGGAGACATACATATACATACATTATTCTGAAGCACTCAGCACAAACCAAGAAGTGACAGACTAGGTGCGTTGTGCAAAACGGATACCTTTCGACTAAATTTAAAATGAGACATTTCTATCGGAGGAGCCGCACATAGTACATATATATGTGTATGTATATATATACATATATATATATATATATATATATATATATATATATATATATATACATATATATATTTTTTTTCTCTCTCTTTCGCTCGCTCTTTGTTTTTAATGGTGTCTCTTCGGTTTACAAGACGTAATTGATGTTTTTTGTAGAAACCGTTTGTTTGCCAGCCAAATGTTTTGTGCTAAGAAGTAAGCAAGTTCAAACGTTCTAAAAATGGAAAATTCTCCACTCTGTTGGTGGAGTAACGTCACACAATCTGTTAGCAGTGAACCACCAGATGACATGCGCACACATTTAAATTCACAACGCGCATGCGAAAGAACGGCCCTAGAGAGAAATTTTATAAGAGCTCTCTCTCCCTCTCTGTCTTCTGTTTTTCGCCTGTCTCCCTTATACGAAACAGACAAGCAGGCAAATAATTAATATCGCAGTGAAGGCTTTCGCAACTTTCACTTTAATATATCGATATGAAAAAATGAAAATTAAATTATATGAAATTAAGTCATTAAACTAATATTAAAATTTTATTTTCAAAATAGAATTTGGAAATAATTTATTTACATACACAGATCTGTTAATTAAATGGATGAAAATTTTTCAGTTTTTCACAATATTAATAATAATTAAAATAATTCATAAGAAGAAATATAAATAAATAGCAAATCAAGAGTTTTTTCAGGTCGACTAGTTAGGGAATAGGACTATCAGTACACAGGATAATGCGACATGCGCAGTAAATCCTTATTAAAAAAGGAGCTTTACACACTTTAAACTCTTATATTAAATACTAGAGGAAATACACATTCCTATTCGTAAGTCATATTCACAATGGCTGTAGTTAATCAGAGCTTTCTACCAGTTCAGCAATTTCAATATACACTAAGCACTTCCATAAATTGGGGGTAACTATTGACATATTGTCTTTGTTAGATATATATATGTATATGCGTGTACTGTAGCAGTATGTGTCAGTGTTTTTCGATATCAACTCTGCCTCTCATTGGTTTGATGAGCTTTCAGTTTTTTCAGTGTGCTCTTTACAGTACTCTGTTACTGTCATCGTCATCCCCATCTATTTGGTTACATTTACTTATACATACATAAGTCACCGAAGTAAAGTGTTTTGTAAAAATAAAAATGGAGATAAAATAAAAATGAGAGCACTGTTTAAATATAAATAATAATAATAAGTACAAAAAACAGAAAACAAAACACATAAAAGGATTGTTTCCATATGTGTGCCTAAAATTGTTATTATTCCATGAGCTAATGCGTAGAAATGGTACAGTCGTAAATCCTGCTTCTCGAAAACGTTTACATATTCATATGAACACATTAAAAAGGTAAAAGAAAAAAAATATATATAGTTATATATATATATATGTGTGTACATAATAGTTATAGCACAGCCAAATTCTAAATATATTCAGTTCCTATCTAGTCAAATGTTACATTTATATGTATACGTAAATATATATATATATATATATATATATATATATATATTTGTGTATGTATATCCATATGTATCTTTATATGTATATCTATATATATATTTATCTATTTAATTATATGTATATGTATATGTGTAAGTATAAATATGTATGTACATAATTCACAATACTCCAAGCTTTGGAACCTATTTTCAGATATGGCGAGCATAATATTAATAGCTTGCTTAGCGATATTGGGTCTAATCATTGCGATAGCGCTTTTTTTAGCCGGTGGCTACCTTTGGTGGAGGCATAAAAGGTCACAGTTACAGTTTATTGAACCAAACGAGGACGAGGAATCTAGCAGCTATAGTTTAAGGTTAGTATCAAAACAACTCTTAAGTCCAACTTTTATACTATTTAGCTTAAGGTATAATTAATTCTTTAATTGGCTTTGAATAAAAAAATGTACATGTAAATGCATTTTTGCAGCATTCAATTTCAATTAAATGTGACTTAATATAAAGGGCTTTCCGTTTTTTTTTGGGAGGGACAGCTGGATCGGAAGTGAAATTTTCAAATGTAATATATTTAAAATGTATTTTATATATTACAATAGGGCAACGCAGGACATTGTGGACTCTGGAAATCCGCCTAGTAAGCCACAAGTCCCAGTTGCTCAAGCGATTACGACACCTCTACAAAATAATATTAACCGAAAACTGAATGGCTTTCTCAGTCTCAGGACACCTCTTATTGGGTACGACTATTTATTATAATAATAAAATACATATACTTATGTTATATTTGAATTTAAAAGAATGGCGTTGCGATTTACCAACTATCCATAATTTCGAACTCTCGCATATTAAGTAAAGTTTTTTTTATAGGAGTGGTTCAACGTCTACACCGACAAAACCATCCAGTGCTGCTGCAGGGGCAGGTGGAAATGACGGTACATCTAAAGATACCGCGGTGCGTATACTAATGAAATAATTATTTTAGATCACAATTTATAAATATTTATATATTTAAATGACTTATTATAGGCATTAACAATTATTTACAGACTTCGAATATGTATTAAATATATATTATTTGATTTATTATTTATATTTTACTTAATTAACTGGCATATTTTACACATTCTAGAATAAAAGCATCTCAATGACCGACATGTACCTCGATAGCAATGATCCGAGTGAAAACGTTGGACAAATACATTTTTCTTTGGAATATGACTTTCAAAATACGACCCTTATCTTAAAGGTTTTACAAGGCAAAGAACTACCAGCCAAAGATTTGAGCGGCACTTCCGACCCCTATGTGCGAGTAACATTGTTGCCAGACAAAAAACACCGTTTGGAAACAAAAATCAAACGAAGAACCTTGAATCCACGCTGGAATGAAACATTTTATTTCGAAGGATTTCCCATTCAAAAGCTTCAGTCGCGTGTAAGTTCAAAAATAAAATAAAATTATAATAACAAAACAAAATTAAATGCATATGTGTGGGAAAAATCTCTATAATTAGGTTCTGCATTTGCATGTCTTTGATTATGATCGTTTTTCAAGAGATGATTCTATTGGAGAAGTGTTTTTGCCGCTCTGTCAGGTAAATAGTCTTAAAATATAAGAAAGATGTATGCTGATATGACTTACTTAGGATATTTGGTATATATATAATTCCTTACATATTTATTGGCTTTAGGTTGATTTTGCTGGAAAACAGTCATTTTGGAAAGCATTGAAGCCCCCGGCAAAGGATAAATGCGGTGAACTCTTGTCTTCGCTATGCTATCATCCTTCAAATTCAATTTTAACATTGACATTAATTAAAGCACGAAATCTAAAAGCTAAGGATATTAATGGAAAATCAGGTACATTTTGCCGATCAAAGCTGTTTAGTTATTTGTTGCATTTTGCAAAAACAAAACAGTTCCGATTTACCCTATATTATAAAAATTAACAACTATTTTATAGATCCTTATGTAAAGGTTTGGCTACAATTTGGAGATAAGCGTGTAGAAAAGAGAAAAACGCCTATATTTACCTGCACGTTAAATCCAGTTTTCAATGAATCATTTAGCTTTAACGTTCCCTGGGAAAAGATACGAGAATGTTCTCTGGATGTCATGGTTATGGATTTCGACAATATTGGACGAAACGAGCTGATCGGCAGAATATTGTTGGCTGGTAAGCGAAGATTGCTATGCAAAATACGCCATTAATTAATTTCAGAGAAAAGCAGATGATGGAGAATATTTAATAATAATTATCACAGGTAAAAACGGTTCAGGTGCCTCCGAGACGAAACATTGGCAGGACATGATCTCGAAACCCAAACAAACTGTAGTACAATGGCACCGCCTTAAGCCAGAATAAATAGTGGTGTTAATCAAGTCGATCTCGGATATAATAATAATAAATTCGTACTTATGCATATAAGTAAATGCATATACATATTTAAATATGATTCTGAAAGAAATAATATCTGTTAGCAGAGTTTAAACAAGCTGCACACAGACTAAGAACAAAATATTTAAAAGAAAACCTATAAGAAATTGATAAGCGCACACCAATAGATTAGCATATTGCTTTAATTTGTGTCCCTATGCCTTTGTAATCAGAGCTTGAAACTGAACAGACAATTCAAAATACGCAAAAATAGAAAAGCAGACAAAAATAAAACGATGACATTGTTTTGTAAGCCGCGCTTATCTTAAATGTTGTTATACCATTTATTGGGTATTTTCAAAATTCTTAGCTTCTTCAGAACTTAGATGTCAGTTTAGTTCCAAGCTCAAAATTGTACTAAGAAATATCGGATGGGCAGGCGCATATTAAATTTCCAATTACAAGAAATTGCCTTAAAATGCCAGTTGAACATACACAGAAAAAAATTGAATGTACATACAATTGAGCCTATTCATTTTATCGGTTGTACGTACATTTTTTTGATGATGTAGTTCCCAGTTTGCTAAGGTTTATTGGTATTTGTGGCCTGCCACATGCGAAAAATGCTAAAGCTAATGGAATAACCTCAGTATACTGGCATAATAGTAGAAGAAATATGAATTGTCTCTAAATTTCAATATTTTTTTAATTGCATCTCTGTACTACAAAATTAGTTGAAACAAATAGAAGAATAGGAGTATAATTTAGCACAATACTCTGATCTGTAATAAGAGCAAAAATAACAGGTGAAAAATAGCCCCTTTAGATTATGGAGTTAGTAAGATTGGCAGATATATATAAATATGTATATATACATGTATATATATATGTATATATATGTCTATACATCTGTATATATGTCTATATATGTATATATATATGGCTGTTTCATTGAGCGGAGGCCACCTGACAGAGAGTATTAGATTGCAGTTGGATTGAGTAAAGTCATCAGGAGTTTTTCATTTCGAGATAAAGGATTGCACAACACAAATGTTATACTCCTTGCTGCAATGGAAAGAGATTTCACTATTTGATTTCTATGTTAAAGTGTTTTTTGCATATTTAAACACATAATTGATTAGCTTAACATACGTGTATGAAGAATGATAAACATTTCACGCAAATGAAATAAATTATCCACATACTGAAATACATGTAAATAATGAAAGTTAATTGTTATTATTAGATTATAATATTAACTCGTAAAACGACATTGTTACAAGTTACTTAAATTGCGAATTGTTGTTTCTTTTATAATAAAAGAAAATAAAAGTGTGAAAATGACATGTTAATCTTAAATAAACCTAGTTTAAACCAAAACTATTTAGAATGATAGGCTGTAGGTTAAAATATATATATTAGAAAAGGCAATTAGAGATTTAAAATATTGAACAAATTAATAGTAACTGTAAAGAAATTAGCCAACCATTGCCGGAACAAGCGTCTACTGAGATGAAAAGTGCAAACATTAAAAAAAAATGAGATTAAAAATTAAGAGTTAAAAAATAAAATAAAAAATTATAATTGATGAAACTGAGTTTAAAAAACGAAAAATCGAAAATTCAACCCACCTTGAAATTACATATTTGTTATATACCTGTTATAATATTATTAAAAATCAATTTATGATAATTAAATAGCTGCAAATAAAGCATTTTTAACCTAGACCACTATTAGTGCCATTTTCTATCTCCGTATTTAATTTCTTGGATTACAGCACCAAGAAGACAACGACAACGAACGTTCGCTGCTCGAGTTCATCAAAGTTTTCGACTCGTTGCGTTCGTGTCCCTACTTTCAAGACGAGATGCAGAATAGGACCAACGGTTACAAAACAAACATGCAGCATGTTTTTAGTCGGTTATAGTAGTTTTAGTGATATATATTATATGCTCTCGACGATGTTTTGCTACATATTCCGTAAGGTAAAGTTTGGCCAAAATAAAACACAAGTGCGATAGTAGCTACGGTTGTTTTTGCTCACTTTTAAAAACATTATATTTAAAACGGATTTATCATTTTCTCATTAAATTACAAATAGATTGATAATCTCTTAGAGATACAAATATAAACGATTAGGCAATTAAGTCTATAAAATTTTATAAGATTACTTATGGTTTGGAGTTGGATTGAATTTCTTATTTTTGAATCGTGTTTGTTTTGCTTTCTCCACAATTAAATTTTGCCTACAATCATTTTTTATGCGTCTCTCCGTTTTGCCATTTGCGTTTCTCTATTTTCTTTTGATGGGAAACTAAAAGCTTCATAGCTGCGCTGCCACCAGAATCATCTTTAAGGCGAGCTTCTCAATAATATTAGTATTGACAGCAACCAATTACAACTAGAAATTTCCTTCAGGTTTGCTTTATTTCATAGTACATACATGCATACACAGTTGTTTATATACTAACTTATTATTGCATATATATCGTACTGTAAGATCGCGCAAAGTAGCTATATGCATACATATATTGTAGTAGAATATATTTTCTCTGGTTCTAACACCCGATCTTCACACTTCTTTCTTATTATATATGAAAGTATATTATGTTCTGCTTCAAAGTGCATTTGTTTTTTTTTCTTTTTCTTTTGTTTTTAATAAGATGTGTTGTTTTCTTTTGCCCTAACTCGCTATGTCTGTCAGCTCTACGAGTATAATGACGAATTAATTGGCATCATCATCTAATGAGTTAAAGAAAGTATTAAGACTCTTCACAGCCACACCTGTATTGGAAAAAAGGGATGATTGCATAATTTAAATAAACAAACAATTTAATTAAAAACAGAACTGTACCTTTGCCAGCTGACTGATCCTTTGAATCGCGCCACTTGTAAAGTGATTCCTTGTGTATTACAAAGCCATCGTAAAGCTCACCAAAGAGTTCATTCAACAACCCTAGAGTAAGTATAAATCATTTTTATTGTTTATTATTGTTATTAATTACTGAGAAATGACAAACCTCTCGGATGTTCGTAGCCGTGGACAAGTAGTTGTACTCCATACAAACATTCGAGCTGAAGGTCTTCATTGGAATCAATGTAGCGCTGAAAAACTGGTATGCAAAACTTCTGAAAAATTTCGGGCTCCAGCTTATAGCTATTATCCTTGTAGACAATTGCGAAGTTGCTTAAGGTTGTTGTCAGCCCTCTGATAAACAGCTTATCGGCCATCACAATATTACCCTGCAAATCAGTAAATACTTAGACTTTAAAATCAAAGTAACATATTTGAAATATCCTTACATTGCAATAATCAATTATGCAATCTGCACTTGCTCCTTCCTTAAGCAGGTGCTCAATATGATCTATCACATTTTTCACATGCTTTTCGGGTGGCTCGCGGTCTTCAATCACTGGCGTCTTCGACTCATTCTCCACATACTCTAATCTCTGTATATTAGATAGATATATATATTATATATTTATATAGATGCAAATATAGAAAATATTAAAAACACAGTGAGAACTTACATTCGATTCAATAAAGGCGATAGCTTCGCTGTCGGGCATAAAATCGGACCAGTGCATGTTAAATTTCTTCCACATGCTGCGGGTGAAGTTCGGTCCCACTTCCCTAGTACAATATGTCAAGTAAGCTTTAAGGAACTGTTTACCCATATGGTTGTCTCTTAAATTGTTGTTCCACAGATCTGACACTGTCAACACTTTCCTGACTATTAATGGACCTAAACAAAATAATTTATATCCGTTTTTAGGTTATTATCGCATTGGAATATATCGCATAAATAATAAATATAGAATATATATACCAGCAAATTGAAAAATATAAAGCCACATTTCAGGAACATCAACAAATAAGTCGTGGGCAAACTCGCTAAACTCCTTGTATGCCAGCTTAAAGTGATCCACAGACATGTAGTTCTGTTGTATGAGGTGGGCAATTGTGATTGCCAGGTATCTCCTGTACTGTTTGCCCACTTTCCATAAATGCAAATAATCAGTTAAAATATAGTACAAGAAGCCGCAACGCTGTGTCTCCGGTATTCGCTTGATGCATTCGACCATCATTGGAGTGACAGATTTCGAGAACGACGGCTGATCAATGATATCCGTGACGACTGTCTTAAACAGCTTGACATCATTATCTTGCGGCTTGATGTACACGGCCTGTGGCGCTAAGCTTTTGGCAGGCTGTGTGGCAGAGATGGAAAGCGGCTGCTGCTGCTGCTGATCTCCGCCTCGGTAAATGCTGCCAACACCAGCGGCCGAGCTGCTCATGGAAGCACCCATAGCCTGTAAGTAATTAGACTATTAAGAACACTAATTCTTATATATATTATAGATACATACTTTGTTGGAAACTCGGCTTGGCGGCGCCTGTTGTGTGTATTTTGAGTGACTAGCAGATTTTTGTAGTGAAGCGTTCAGAATACCGCGACCCTGTTGGTTTTGACCAACGCGCGAAGAAGAGTTCTCGCGCGATCCCTGCGACGATCCTGTTCGCGAATGTATGCCTATTTTTTTTAAGTTATAATACCAAATTTTTATATAAATGTCGAATTTACTCACTTCGATCACCATAACGATCACGCTCCATAGAGCCCTTGTTAAATGAGCTCTTGTTGCGGGGCCCACTGCGATCACGATCACGATCCCGATCTCGATCAATGCTGTTCTTATCGTTTAACGATGAAAGCACGGCAAATGAATTGGAAGGTGTTGTCGTCGGCGTCGAGGATTGTCTACTCGCATTGTTATTCCAAATAAATTGATTAAGTCCGCCCATTTTCTTCGTATCCAAATTCTGATTGAGCTGTAATGTCTATGAATAAAAATAAATAAATAAATGAAAAGATATAGTTTAGAGATGAGGGACAGCTTACCAAACCCTCCAGTTTATTGGTGTCCACCGCCTGTGAGCGGCCGCCTTTGCTGGTCTGCACGTGCCACGTGTTATCGTCATTGTTGCCATTGGAGTTGGCGCTGGCGCCGCCGCCACTGTTGCCGCTGTTGCCACTGCCGCCGCTGTTCGGTTGCTGGTGGCGCATATTGTTGCCGCCATCGCCGCGCTGACTATGACTGCCACCGTAGCCGGCGGAACGAGAATCGCCATAGCGAGCGCCGCCACTGCGTTCATCCCGCTTGCCGGCACCCGTCTGGGGTCCATTTGGACTGGATGTGGACAGGGAGCCACTGTAGTTCATGTATTGCGCGGACAGCTGCTCATTTTTGGCCTCCTTCTCGATCTGACCCATTGTCTTGGGGGCCTCATTGCGCGCCGATTGCCACTTGTTCTTGCGCAAATCAATGACATCCTGCAGCATGAATCGGACACGGGAACTGACCTTAGCACCATCCTTGTCAGTTCGCGAGGCAATCGCCTGCATGCGGGCTATGGACTTCTCCAGTGAGTAGCAGCGACTCGGCTCCTTGGTATTCACTGGTGTCTGCTCGAACTTTGCACCCACCGTTGTAAGCAGCTTGCACAAGCATTCGAGCATATCTTCAGAATGCGGGTTCAGCAGTGTATCGATGCAAGAGTAAATGATTTTACCAGTTAACATGGAGATTTTAAAGAGTTCGCCAATGAATCGCACTGTGCCGCCAGAACGACGCCGTATCTTACGCTCCTCCTCCTCGAGGAGAGCTTCGATCTCCGCCTTTTCATTTGGATCCGTACACTTTTTGATCTTCTCCACAATGGGCTGCAGTTTCTTCTCCTTCGCTGCGCCCTGGGATACATTCTGGGTGAACTCCTTCTCCGTTTTGTCAAGGAGTGCATTGCGGAAGTGTTGCAGATTGGATTTGGTGCCACTCTCCATGCGTTTATCGCGCGTTTTCACCTCGCTAATCAGACAATGGCAAAGTCGCGCATAGGAAACGGAGAAGTTTGGCTCATCGATCGCCTTCTCGAAGACAAGCACAATCACTTCGTCCATCTTATCTGGCGTATCAATCTTCAGTTTGACTATCTCCTCGACGAGTGTATCAAATCTCTCTGGCGTTAGTTTATTTAGAATTCCACGCACGCGACGCACAAGTTCATCTTTCTCGTGAACGGATTTGCTATCGGAGCTATCATCCACTTCCGCTTTGTTGGTCTGTCGTGGTCGCCACGCATTCTCCGTCTCGTTGAGTTTGACGTCCTGGTTTAGCGATAAATTCACACGGATCATGCCCTTCATGCTGCTACGGCCGCCTCCCTGGACCCCGGACATGGACACCTGTTTGCCCACAAAATTGCTGGACGCATCACTGTTGCGACTACCACCAATCATGCCCACCATCGACTGGACACGCTTATTGTTATTGTTGTTGTTGCGCATAAATGTTGGCATCAGATTCGGATGTGGCAAGATCGACACGTTCTTCACCTCGGGCTGCACGCGGGAGGCTTTTGCTTCGCGCAACTGCAACAATTGCTCGCGATCATATTGCTTCTTGCCACTCGGATTACTCGGCGACCATTGACCATCGTTGTAATTGATCAGCGATGAGATCGGATCTGATTCTATGGCAGCAGTTGGTGGTGCGGCGGCAGTTTGTTGTTCAACTGTCTCTGACCTAGGCTCCTCTCCATCTCCCACAGATTCCTTAAGTTCCAGCTCTTGTTCCCTTTCCTGTTCTGTTACATCCATTGCGTTATTTGTAGCCACTGGTTTACAGTGCATGGAGTTGTCTATTCCGATATCAACATTATCATTGGCCTTTATAGGCGCATCATCCAATTGTGTCCCGGCTCGATCAGTCTCATCTGGGGTGCTCTCGTGTGTGCTCTGTGCTGTTGGAGTTAGTGCAACAGCCGCAGGCGACTCTGTTTCCTCAATTTCGCAGCTTTGATCGACTATTTGCATAGCAGTCGATACGGCATCGGATGAGACTTCTATATTGGTTTGGGTTTGGGCTACTGTTGCAACCGTTGCAATATCTATGGTTGTCTCAGGCTCACCCTCGATATTTTGCAATGGACAATTTATGAATAATTCACTCTGCGATGAGGACACAGCAGCGTGCTCAAATTCTGGCGTTGGAGTAGACACATGCGCCATGTACTGAGAATGTTGCTGCTGTATCTGTATCTGTGGCTGTTGCTGTATCGCTTGTGGTGCCAAGCTTAACTGATTCTTTTGCACAGAGTCCGTTTGTATCTGTTGATTAATCTCGACAGTCGCTGTAACGTTTGCTTTCGCTGCTGCTGCATCATCCACTTTGACTTCATTTAATAGAAAATCAAGATTAGTTATAAACAAACACATTACAGCTAACTATATAAGAGGGATACGAACGTCTAGGAGATGCACTTTTGAATTGGTAATTTCTAACAGTTAGTCTACATATCGATTTTTGTCGTTCAGCAGTTATCGCTTTATTTAATCTTTTGATTTGTTTTTCTATTTTTAGAAACACCTTGAAAGCATTATACAGAACTATGCATAAGGATAGTACATTGTTTAACAGTCCATCATATTGGTTGATAGTTAAATTGAAGACGTCGTTATATATTTTATTAAATGCCAAATTCTTTGCGTTTGTCAAATATTTGTATACAAAAAAGAAATATATATATATAAATATGTATATATATATATTTTTTTAAGAAATTAATAAACTTATTTGTATTTAATTTTTGCTACAGATTGTTGTTGAGTAGTATTAACCCACAAGTGGTATCACAACTCTGCACGTTTTTTTTCATTTCAAAATATTTCAAAATGCACGTGTGCATATATAATATTTATTTGACTCTTTTTTTTTAATTTAAATCTCAACATAGTTGTATGTGTGTGTGGCCGTCCAAGCAATTATCGCTTTGTTGCCTAGCGCTATAGATAGTAACATAGACACACACACACACATACACAGAGCTACGATATCGAATCGCACAAAACATCGCACTAACACTAACAGAAAAACGAAAGAAAATAATCGCATCGAGAGGCAAGCGACGTTTGAGCATCGAGCATCGATCGAGCAGCGAGCAGCGACCGCAACTGAAATCGCTGCACAGACGAGGCAAACAGAAATACGGACAAGCAGGCAAAAAGCACCGTCAAACAACAAGTCACAAGTCAGAGCAGTGCTAAAAGCAAAAGTAAAAATGTTTGCACATACTCGCACTCTCAATTTCTAGCTCTCTCTCTCTGTGTGACGCACGCACATGCTTAATAAATCCATACACAGACAAAGAAGACAGTATAGAAAGCACGTGTTTGCATCGGTTCGATTTGAATACATACATCTGGGAAGCAAACGCAAGCAGCAACTCAATGTGCTGTGACCATTCACAACTTGTGAGAGAATCAACAAGCCAAGTGAGAGATATAGAGTGAATGAGCGGTTCGTTATAATCTCACGTTCATACACGCACATCAATTGAGTTCGACAAAATAAATATGCGTGTGTGCGTCAGTCTTATGGTCAGCACACCTACACATAGATGAACATCGTCCATCTACACATTCATAGACAAACGGACAAGCTTAAACGCAATATGCAGACGCACACACAAACACTGTTTTAATCGAATGGATTTGTAGAAAAAAATAACACAGCAGCTGCTTGAAATTCGAACATAAGTTCTATGAAATGCATAATTCTGATAGAAATTGCGGGCAAAACTTTCTTTCTTTTCATATTCCGTTTTGGCTTTTGGGTGCTCCGTATAACGTTGCCGATTGTTTTTTTTTATTTTAAATTAAATTAAGTGCAAATAGACTTATTTTAAATACAGTATGTCAATAAAGTGTTCGGAAACACGAAAAAAATTCGCATTTTCTTTTGTAAAAAAAAGTATTTTATTATTGACTTTCTAATTTTCTAATATTAAGGGAACTATTCACA
Organism: Drosophila setosimentum; assembly: GCA_035043505.1. Classification (NCBI taxonomy): domain Eukaryota; kingdom Metazoa; phylum Arthropoda; class Insecta; order Diptera; family Drosophilidae; genus Drosophila; species Drosophila setosimentum. The sequence continues at coordinate 9,459,848 of JAWNMY010000001.1, forward strand.
AAGAAAAAATTAAAAAGATTTATTCATTTAAATAATTGTGAAATTTTAAAAACCAAAATAATACATATTTTTTACTGTCAATAAAATCTTTGAACAACGGCTGATTACGATTTTGCAATTCCCATTTCGGTCGATCCCGTTAGAAATCAGTGATTTTTTATTTTGTCTATGATCTTGTAAACATATTCTGTTTAAATTTTGCCGAGCCCGATCATTTTTGCATAAAAAAGTACTATTATGAAAAATATAAGCTATTGATATACGCGTTGGTATATTATGGCCCATATTCGGAAACCGATAGATTTTCGAGTGGATTAATGTCTAAACTCCCTGGCGGAGTATCCCCAGTTATAAGGGAACCACTCCCAAGAAAATAACCTGAAAACCTTGGTGGCAGACACTTCAAATGGATGTGCGCGAAAAAGGTTGACTGCGATTAATTGGTATATATAGGTAATTCGCAAAATTTGGAACTGATCCATTACAGGATAGCTTTAGAAATATACAGGTGTCAATGATTCACTTTAATTGAGGCACCTGCTCTATCGTATCAAGGATAAGCGAAAGTCGCTTTTCCGTACTAATTATTGAAAGCAGCGGATTTTTTCCGTGAAACCAATAATGTAGTATCCATTGCGATAGACGCAGCTACTTCGTAAGCTATCCTATAATCCATTATATCCACTATACTTATATATACCTCTTAATCTATCTTTTTCCGAGCACATCTACTTGATGTATCTGCCCCACAGGTTTTCGCGTTATTTCCTTTGAAGTGGTTCAAGGGATACTCAACCAAGGAGTTCTATTCAAAAATCTAGCGGTTTCCCAATTTGGGGGCTAGAATATACCAACGCGGATTTCAATAGCTTATATTTTTCATTATAGTATTTTTATGCAAAAATTATCTTGCACGTAAAATTTTAATCAGAATATGTTTACCAAGATTATACACAAAATGCAACACAAAAGAAAAATTACTCGTTTCTAACGGGATCGCCCGAAAAGGGAATTGCAAAATCGTAACCAGCCGTTGTTCAAACACTTTATTGACAGTAAAATGAATGTATTATTATTTTTTTTTTTTTTTAATTTTTACAATTATTTAAATGAATGAATCTTGACAATTTTTTTTTTTGAGAATAGTTTAAGGAGTTCCCTTAATACTAGAAAAATAAGAAAGTCAATAATAAAATAATTTTTTTTTGCAAAAGAAGTTAGAATATGTAATTTTGTTCCTGTGTCAAAAAATTTTATTGACATTCTCTATTTAAAAATGAGAAAAGCTTTGAGTTCCCCAAAGAACATTTTTTTTAATGTTCGCCTATTTGACACTGTATCTAAAAACAAAAGCAAACTTAGAATATATATATATATAATGTTGTTATAACGTTTTTCAGTAACTTTGATTTATATCATATAATAATAATGTGCTGATGTGCTAAGAATATCTACATCTTTTATACTTATTCTTTGCAGAACAACCTTCTTTTTTTTTAGACATTAAAGTATCCACCCCAGTAATATTTCTTACAGTACTTACCAGATGAAAAAGCTGTAGATGAATCAGAGCCATCTTTTGGAGAGACTATAGGAATTCTAAAAAAGAAGAGAAGAAAATATATATAATATAAATAAACAAATTCAATATTGATTGTTAGAATTACTTACTTTTTACTCTTGGTCTTCTGGGGCGTCGGCAATATTTCTACAGATGGGGCGTCCGAAATCGCTGAGACCACTGGGGTCTGGCCCATTATAATATCTGGCCGGTGAGCGGGAATTTGATCTAAATACAAATTGTGGCAAGTAATAAAATTGATTACAGTGTATATTAATATACATTTTGGATCTTAATGAATATACCTAATTTGTACTGGGCATTGGCCCTTGAGTCCGGGCCTTGAATTAGCATGTTATTCGCTAGACAGATGCCAGCAGCATCTGGCTGGGAAATGCAGATTGGGACATCTGGGTTGGGTTGGACGATGGCCGCTGTTGTCGTAGTTACTGTTGTTGCAACAACAGCGCCTCCTTGTTGCTCCTGGTACTCATTGTCCACATTCGAATTGCTCTATTTATCGATAACAATCGATTTATTAATTGTAATATGTATATATATATTTATATAAAAAATAACTGTAAATGTACCTTATCCAGATCATCGAGAATATTCTTTTTTGTTTCGGGATGAATGATCTGCAAACGGTGCTGATGGCGACGCCTACTCGACGGTGCCACCACTTGCACCGGCTGTTGTGACACATTCGGTGGCATAACACTAACCATTGGCGGTACACCGACCTGTCCGCTACCAGTGGCGCCCACACCAATTACGGTATTCGCGCCGGTCTGAACACTACCCGTGAGCAGCTGCAGTTGAGACGTTGTTGCGCCGGGACCAGCCAGCGGTCCATTTGGGCCGGTCTGCACGGGCATTGTGTTGCCGATGTTGACGCTAGCGTTTGTGGCAACACCGCTGCGCGAGTGCTGTGGCGGCGGCGGAGGCTGTTGCTGTAGCGACGGCAGATATTGATACGGATAATAGGGAATGGGCGCAGGTCCATATTGTATGTGTGGTGTTTGGAACGTCGGCTGTCGCTGGCTAAATTGTGAGTACTGTTGCAGCACCACATTCGGATACATTGCCGGCATGTGCAGGTGGCGAGGTCCCGCAGCGCCCGCGCCACGTGGCGCATTCGCAGTCGGCGGCGGTCCCCGAAATATTCCACTCTGTTGATTTGAACGGGTGTTGCCAGTACTGTTGTTGCCCGATGACACATACTGAAAAAATCCACAAACCTATATTAACTTAATTTACAAATAGCTTCGACTTATGCGAAAATTACGCTTACCAAATTAAAATCTAAGTCTTAGGCTATAATTTTTTAAGTTTCTCTGGTTATTAATTTGCCGTTGCGGTCAAAATAATAAGGGTGCTGCTTCTGCATTTCAAAAATGTATATAATACTTTAATAAAAATAAGTCGATACAAATTATAAATTTACAGACTTTAAAGTGATTTTTGTAAATAAATTTGATAGCTATGCCAACTTTTAACGTTTAATTATGTTGCAGAATTTACTACTTGTCTAAATATAATTTGCATAATTTTTAATCATATCTTAAGTATTTTTATGTTTTTAAATTTTTTCCAAAGCAGATGCGTACACTATTATTTTGACCGCAACAAAAATTCGGACAATTTCTGGTAGCGGAACAAGCGCAATCGATTTATAAAATTCGTACAAATTTCTAAATTGTTTTCGCGAGCAATGTTTTGTTCTTGTTTTTGTTTATTGGTTTTTACCTCTGCTTGGAAGCTGCTGTTTGACAGCAGATTATTATTTTTATAGTCGTATTTTCTACTATCGATGCAAGTGACGCCAACGCCAACTCCAACGCCCCCCAACAAGCTCTTCTCGTGCATATAGGGTCCACTGCTCGAGCCCAATGTTAGCGTCATTAGGCTCTGATTGTTGCTGGCACTGTTAATACTGCTGTTGCTGCTGGCACTGTTGCTATTTGTGGCACTTGCGGCAGCGCCACCACCGCCTCCTACTTGTGTACCATTACTGGAAACTGCAACACCTTTCGACGACAACTCTGCTCCCAAATAGCGACAATTGGAGTCGATGCCACCCGTCAATTGTGCTCTGTGTCCAGTCAGATTATATATGGCAGCGGAGCTCAAATCACCCGTATTCAATTGACAACTGCTGACGGTCATTATGTTGCCACCGCTGCAAATGACAGTCGATTGTTGCTGCTGCTGCTGTTGGGTTGCTGCTGAAATTGCTGGCGCTCGATTCACAACATTTGCATAGCTTTGTTGCTGCTGCGACTGTTGCTGCTGTTGCAGATGATGTGACTGCTGCATGTGTGTCGAGGACTGTTGTTGCGTGGCTGATGTCGTTGCTGTTTTTAGTATGGAGACAACGTTGTAGGCCTTATTTATCTGAAACTGCGGCTGTGTAGTGCTGTGTTGTGGCAGCGACTGTTGCTGCTTCGTTGGCGGCGCTTGCGAAACATATTTTTTGCTCTTTTTATTCGAAGGCAAAATCTACAAACAGATTGCAAAAAAGTTGGAAGATGTTGTTTTTTTTTTGCCTATTAAGTATAGCACAAAATTCGAACTTGGGCCGAAATAGAATATAAAAACGAACAACGAAATGAGCATCTAAAATTAAAATTTTGAATTAATAAACTAATAACTCAATAATAAGTGAGTTGAGTTTAATATTTGGCCAAGCAAATAAATTATAAAACTATAAATCCGAGACTTGCTTCGCACTCTCATTTATGTTAAATGTGTGTGAATATTTTAAACAATAAATTTTATATTTAAATTTAATTGGGATTACAAACCAAGTAAGTTTTAAAATATTTTATGCTTAAACATCTAATTAATATTAAATTTAACAAAATGTAATTAAATAAATTGAATAGATATTTTGACATTCGAAAAACCGAATACTATTGATGTAAACTAGAACGAAACACAAAGAAAAAAGTGGAAACATACCAAATTTTGGGGCTGCATGTTTTTAGCGATATCAGCTTGTGTTGATAGTGCTGAAGCAGCTGGTTGCATTACGAAAGGACCGATCTGGTTTACGGTTAAGCGTTTGTCAAACGTCAAACGGTTGCTTTTTCCCGTTTCGTTGACGAATCTCCGCTTTGGGCGATTTTTGAACCGCGTTCAATCCGTCACACAACCATCGGATTGTTCTTCTGTGGAAACTGTGAATGTTGAGAATGTTTCGAGTGTTGGCAGGCTTTCTTACCTGCAAAAATTTAGTTCTATTGTATAAAAAAATGTCCGCGAAGCAATTCTCGTATGCTGTAAAAAAAAACCCAACCTGCAAGCAAAAAAAAAATGCATTACAAAAAACAATTGAAAACAAGTATTATGTTTATTATAATAATTAACTAACATATTTAAATATATAAATCGTATTACGCATATAATCGAATGCATTTGCTTTCTAAAATCTAATTTATGATTGCATGCACATAATTTGTATGTATATACCTATATATATACTATTTAAATCTTTCATTTGTCTATTTATTTTTTATATTTTATTTGTTCACTTTATTAATGCATTTGGGGAGTAATTAAACAGGTGCAAGCCTCAATTTATTTAAGT